>JAQFVV010006204.1:10497427-11001623 GCA_028023455.1 Epiperipatus broadwayi
CAAGATAAAATAATTTTCTGATCATAATTATGGAATTCATATATAAGCTTAATAATGTCTGAATTTACTGTATTAAAAATATATATTTGGTAGATAATTTCACATACACACAAAGAAACTAAAAGTCCTGAATTTCATGCAGCAAACTTTATTCAGTATCAAGTTGATAAAAAGTTGCCTTAGCAATACCAATAAAATGTACTGAATTTGAAATAGCAGCTTTTGTGATCACTGGAATGTTTAGATGTGCATTGAACAATGATTATTCACCGCATTTTTATGTTTTTTCTTTTGTAACAATTCTCCTTATTCTCTTTCAGAAAGCAATGAATGACATCATCATCCTTGATGATCTTAAATAGTACTTGTAAATTTTTTATAAAATGATGCTTCAGCTAAATTGTAAGCATCAATAAACAGGTTTCTTTTAATCTCAGATGAATGCAACATTTTTCAAATTGAATTACAAAAATGTCATCAATTTCCAACAGAGCTCTTTACAATCTCTATATGATTTTATCAGTAAGAAAACTGATTTATAGTGTATCTGCAGTATTGGTCTCAAAATCTATGATTTGACAAAAAAAAAAATTGATATAAATTCATAAATTTTACTTATATTTGCCTGTATAGCAAGCAATAGCCACAGGAAAAAAATATTAAGAATTACAAAATTAAAATTTCATCTAAAATGGATGCAAAGTGCATGTTTAATGATAATAGCAATTGTAGTAATCTATAAGAAGTTGTGAAGTGTGTAAAAATGAAAATAAATTGATTTACTTTTAATAGGAAAAAAAAATCAAAAGTGGAAGCAAACCACCAATTGTGAAAGAGAAAACGAGAGGAAAATAAATTCATGCTGAAAGTAAAAGATATATGGACAAATATATTATAAGTATTAATTAAGATTAAAAAGCATTATTTGTAGAATTTAA
This sequence comes from Epiperipatus broadwayi, assembly GCA_028023455.1. Classification (NCBI taxonomy): domain Eukaryota; kingdom Metazoa; phylum Onychophora; class Udeonychophora; order Euonychophora; family Peripatidae; genus Epiperipatus; species Epiperipatus broadwayi. Next base: position 10,498,366 of record JAQFVV010006204.1, read on the forward strand.
GATAAGAAAAAGAATGTTCCACTAAACAGTAACATTGTATCCAAAAGCGATAGGTCTGCATTAAGATTTTAGCAGATAGAATGCGCCAGCAAACAATAATGTTAAAAATATAAACCATGAAAGAATTTTGAATCTATATAAAGACTTTATAAAATGATTTACTGAAACGTGTGACACAATGCCATTTTCTGCAAGCAATTTTTATTACCGGTTTTTTTTTTTTGAAGAAAAAATGACTAAATGAAAATATTCACATATATATATACACACACACACACTCACTTATATTTTCATTCCATACAACCGCAAATGAATTTTTGACTATTTTTAACTAAGAAAAAGCAAATATAGAAAAATGCTAAAATAACCACTATCTGACAATTGGAAAGCTCAGCAAATGATGCTTTTTATGCTTTATTGTTTCTTCATGAATAAGAAAAAATTTTCCCCCTGCCCATGCCTTTTAAAAATACGTTTTTTAAAGTCTATGTGCTACATTATATCAAATTTATAGTGACAATATTGAAAAATTTTATCTTATTTTAATCAACCACGTATTTCATAAGAATATTATGAATTTCACACTTGATATATTTTCTATTTTGTAATATCAAATAGTAAACTCTTTGCTAATGTTCATCTGGGTTTCAGTATTCATCCAAAACATATACTATCTTGACATGAAAAGTAATTTTCATTCTATCAATTCAGTTATTAATTATTTTAGATAAATACTATGAATAATTAATATTTTCTCATATTTATACATCTTTAATCACTGTATTCTCACTGACAATACCATAGCTAAAAAGTCATTAAAATATTGAGTAGATTGTTTAATCTGATAAATTTGTTTTGCATTATGTTATTTTATTAATGCAAAATCTAATTATGTATGAATGTATATCAAGTTTTTTACTCAAAAGTAGATTGAATAATCATGCAACAGATTTCTATGATGAAATAATAACATTTGACCATCATCAGTTGTAATTTTCTATCCAATGAACACAATTTAGCTCAAAATTTAGGGTAGAATTGAAAACATTAATAAATCCGTACCATATTAACATGATAATAACTTCATTTTAATAAATTTCCAAGATACATAGTATGGAATCAGGTTAATACTCATTGTAGATGTTTTAACTTAGCACAATCTAATTTGAGCATGGATTTCATCATATATATATATATATATATGTTAATACAAAGATTTTCACAGAATGCATATATACGTCGGTATATCAATATTTAAATTTTTTAACACAGATGAACCCGCAAAATGTTTTATATATATATAATATAGATACATACAAATGCAATGTCTTTCTATTAGGAATTCTCATGTATCTTCTTTGGTAATTTGTTAATTTTTGTGAAAACGATTTAAACCAATCTACGAAACACAAATATATCCACATAGAGAACATACAGGGTCATTATTTAGTTTATTTTGTAATGCTGTCTTTTAACTTATTCTTCAGTAAATCTTTCTTTTTGAAAGATTATCAATATCTTGTCTAATTGTAGCTCTCCATTGTATTTTATCCTCATCCATATATTTCCAATGAAAGCAATCAATATTGCAATTAACTTTAATACAATCTTTTATAAAGCAAATAGGATCTGACTCTTTTATGAAAACCATCTTCAAGTTTATTATAAAATATTTTTTTTAGAATATACTGTATTGTTTATTTATTTGTTTCATATATATATATATAATTCAACAAAGATAGTCTTACAATAGTAGTCTCTATAGTGCCACATACAGAAAACTGAGAAACATATTGATTAGTTTTGTGATCTTGCCATAGAATTTTTATAATTTTACAAAGCATCCTTAAATGAATTTTTTGCAATTTCTTTATATTGCATTAGTAGAGGGTCCAAATCTCACTTCTGTACAATAAATAACTAAAACAATATTTTTATAAACAACTAATTTTATGTCAAGCATTGTTAGCCAAGAGGTCAGCGCAGTTACCTTGCAAGCAAGCAGTTGGTTGTTGCAGGTTCGCCTCCTGGCCGATGCTATGACAAATGGAAAAAAAAACTAATTTAGCTGCAGTAGTTTCATAACTATGATGACATATCCTATTCTTTAATTTGTTAAAAGCAGTAACACATTGGAGTTTGTATTGCATCTTGATATCAAAGTCCATTCCTTTATTTGAAAAGCTCAAGATATTTAAATTGATTCACACTCTGAAGATGACAACTGTTCAAACTAAAAGTTGTTGAAATTTTTTTTTTACAGCAGTGGGTGATAAAAAATTAATTGCTAACCTAAAGTCTTTGTATGTTGCATTTAAAACATTAAGTAGATTGTCTTTTGAAATGGCAGATAGCCATTCATTAGCATTCTATAAATCCAGAATGCAAGAAAAAGAAATATTTTTTTGTTTTAATATTTAAGCAGTTAAAATAAAAAATTCTATATTGATCCCTGATTCTTGAAATCATATATAAACAATTCCAAATATTACTGTCATGAAAAGGTCCTTGTTTAACACCAATTTTTAGTTTACATATCTCATTTCTACCTGTAGAAATAACATTTTCTTTCATTCCATTATGAAGAAGATACATAATATAAATAAAGATTGGTAATTAATTATTTAATTCCAAACACTGCCATAAATTTGTTCAATTAACAAATGTCTTGACCAAATCAATAGAAGCAATATATAAAACATTCTTTTGTTCCCAACACTTTTCTTGTATATGAACTAATCTTTCTTATTGCATTGCCAAATATATATCATATAATACTAAATCATCCATGCATTTTACTACTGTTACACAATGCTTAATTTACCACCCTCTTTTACAGTTTTGATTGCCACAGCAATCTTCTTTAGAACTTTTATATCTCTTAATTTCAACTGCTAAATTCAAATTTTAAAAAGTTAACTAAATTTTTAAAATTTGAATTTAAAGTTAAAGTTAGGAGATATAAAAGTTCTGAAGAAGATTGCTGGGGCAATTGAAACTGTAAAAGAAGGTGGTAAATAAAGCATTATGTAACAGTAGTAAAATGCATGGATGATTTAGTATTATATGATATACTTCTTGTATATGTTTGGCAAAAAAGTCATACCTATAGTGCTTTTTGATTCTATAAAACCATATTGAATCTCTGGAAGACCATTCCACTTATAATTGAAAACAGCCCGTTTGATAAAATCCTTGAAGTATCTTTGTGACAGTGGATAACAAGAGTATTTTACAATATTTTTATAAACAGGAATAATAAATGAATTCCAAGATTAGGCATTTCACTAACACAATATTATCATATTTGAAAACTTCTCCAAATATCTCGTAATGATCTGCAGCCTTTCCATTTTTTAAATTATTTAGAGTTGTTTTGATTTTGCTAAAATGAAGATATAGAATATTTATAAATTAATTTATTAATTACATACATATTTGCAGTAGATTATTATTTCTTAAGATTATTCAGTAATAATAGGAAACTATTACAAACAATAATCACATATCAGTATTTAATCAAAAGTATTCTATTTAAATAAATATTCAGTCTGTCTTCATGAAAAAAAAACACGAATATGTAATAATACAATACAGTAATTATTTTCTTAATAAATTATGATTTTTTTCCTACATATTTTTAACATATCCATTTGCATAACTGGAATTGAATAAATAATTGCCTTTAATCATTTTATTTTTGTCTGATCTATATATTAGAAGGATTATAACAAAAACAAAAAATGAATATATACATATATTTCTATTCTTTTCAACACCACAGGATGTAATCTGATGTGTTTAGAGAGTAAATTGTATGTAAGTATATTTATTTACAGCAATATGATTTGGATTTTCAATTTATTTAGTAATTCTATTCTATAATGAGAATAAAATTAAAGATTTTACTGCTATCATCAGAGTGAATTTAAGCTTGAATAATATGTTCATTAAGCAAATTTGTGAAAAACTGTAAAAATAAAAATATTTATTATAGAAAAACAAGTATTCAGTTTTAGTTATAGATGTTTATAATTTAATTCTGCAATACCTTTATAATAATCTTAAGAATAAAAAGAAACGATAACTATCTCTAATACAATAGAGCCAGTACTGTTTTAGTTCCCTTTAGAAAATCTTTAATTAAATATTAATGAGAGAAAAAAAGCTCATAGTAAAAGTCTTTCTAAATTAGTTTTTCCAAAAGGCAGATTCAATGACCCATATGAACTATATTTCCATTTGAATACTATTTAGAAAAATTTAAAGAACTTATTTTATCATCTGATTATATACTTTTAGCTTTGGATATTTGACTGAATTGGTTAATTATTAGATGGAAAGATAAAAATATATTTAAATAATAAAAGACAAACATATTAATTATTAGAAAATACATTATTACAATTTAGTAGACAAGTGCCAAATTTTTTCCAATTCATATATTTGAGGATATTCTCCTTAAGTATAAATCCTTTAAATGATTATTTATTACCCAAATGAATGATTAGTAGTAACCATTTAAGTATTTATCTAAGGAAGATATTGTCAAATGTGTGAATTCAAAAAAAAAAAAAAGGAATTTGTAGATTAAAATTGTTGTAATTTAATAATGTAATACAAAATAAATAATCCTAACTTTTAAATATCTGTAATTGCAAAGTGGAAATAATTACCTTACATGGAGTTGTGTAGTATCAAGATTTATGTAACTCAAAAAACAATGAAAAGATAGAATGATATCATTCTATCTTGGAACTCTGTTGTTATATAAGCTTAGGGTTTTAAAATTATATGGTGAATTTTGTCTATTGTTTTAATTTATGTACAAACTAAATATTCTGCAATCACAATTATGCTGACCAAAGATGATATTCAAGAGATAATAATTTGAATTAAAATGAAGAGACTGTACCAGTGAGAAATGCACCATGGAGATTATTAATCTTTTCCAGATGTTTTTATTTATAAGTTTAAGGTATGCGTAGTGAAGTTTTGGGTATATCTATAGATGAAACATATGTGAGGGTTTATTATAGGCAGAGGCATATACAGATTAGTAAAACAGATATAAAATTTATATAGTTTAAAATGCATATTAAGTCAGCTCCAGATACATTTAAGAATAAAGCCACAAAAGAGAGTGGAATAAAAATTACCACTGAAATATATATATATATATATATATATATATATATATATATATATACTGAAATATATATATATATGTAATCTTATAATTGAATATTTATAAATACAGTAATTATATATATGTAAAGTATAACTTTAAAAATTTTATCCACTTAGGAGAACTTTTGATTATCCTCGTAATCTTTGTCAACTAAAGTAGAAGTGCTTTCGACTATCCTCATAGTCTTTGGCAACTAATACTTTAAAAGGCCTTTCAAAGTGTTAGTTGACAAAGACTATGAGGATAGTCAAAAGTGCTCCTAAGTGAATAAATTTTTCAAAGTATTAGTTGATAAAGACTATGAGGATAGTTGAAAGTGCTTCTAAGTGGATAAAATTTTTAAGGTTATACTTTACATATATCTAATTATTGTATTTATAAATATTCAATTATAAGATTACGCATATTGATTTGAAGAAATACAGACATCGAATTATAATAATATTATTATATATAAGAAATTAAAATATATCTTGATGGTAGATTGAATATTCTTGGTGATGATAGTTTTGGTTGCTTTTATGAGATTTATATTGTATAAATACATAAAAAAAAATCGATCTTGAATAATGTGTTTGTTTGGGCTTCGAATCCAAGAAAAACTTCAATTTTTTTTCCCAAGTAGCAAGCCATGAGACAATTTATCTAGTCATCCATTTATTGGTAATAAATGTGGCTAGCTTTTTAAGTTAGAGGGTAAAAAAATCTCATCTTTTACTATTTATCTACCAAGAAATATAACAAGGCTTTGCTCTATAGTCAAAGATTTTTTTTTTTGTAACGTTTTACTTGTCTGCAATATATACAAAAATATACACACGCACAAATGATTAAATAAAGATTATGAAATTAATCCAGCTGACAGAAATAACTTGGAAAAAATTTCTTAAAAAAAAATAGATGAAAGACATTGCTTCTTGTTTTTAGTGTAAGTAACCAAGATGTCATAGTACATTATTTATTTCAGTAAATATATATAATATCAATAGAAAAAAAAAACCCAACATGTTAATTATTATTAAGTTTTATATTAGAGAATTTTTTATTATATAGTTATCAATCCAAAATATTTAATCTTTAAAACAGTTAGCAATCAATCAAAAATAAAATTGAATCCAATTATCACCTGCCCTTTCACCTGTGGATCAACCCCTTTTTAGTTCAATATGAAACTATTTTATTTTATTTTTTCCCCATCATCAGAAGTTTAAAAATTTCATAATTGGTTTATTCACGTCTGTCTGTGTGTGCACTCATACAGTAGAAGGAAGACATTCTCAAACAAGACAATAAAATGCTCCTACTTCTGACCCAGGTCTTGACCTTGCTATCGACACCTTCCACCCCTCTTGTCTTGTCAGACCCTGTTGACAACTAAGTGGGTCCTACAGATGACCCTACCACCTGAGGGAGGGGGAGAGCCTGCTTCCTATCTTTTGCACTCAATCAATAGAGTTACTCAAGCTCAAAAAATAGCCAAGAATGCATAAACATTACTAGCAGTGACATATAACAATTAGTTTAGATCAGGTTGATTCCAGTCAAATAAAGCTGATATCATTACTAGCTCCATATAGAACAAGTATTTTTTTTAAGTCAGTCAAAAGACTCCATTTAATACTTATTTGAAAAGTGAACTACCATGAACTATTATTATTGTATTAAAATGTCGCAGCGTTCAGGTGAGTGGCTGAAGAGAGAGCAGGAATGTAGAAAAAAAAAACGAATAAAACTTAACTGGAAAAAAAAAGATTCAGTAACAAGAAAGGGATGTAAGATTGGGGGGGGGGGGTAACATTATATGCATGGCTAATTTTTAAACATTGTTTAAATTATCATATTAGCAAGTAGTAATGGAATAAGTTGCACATTAAAAAATAATTAAAAACAAAATTAGTTTTGATATAAAAAAATTAACAGGGCAAAGAATCTCTAATGACCTTGCTCCCAATAGATGAACAGTAAAACAAAAGACATTGATCACTAAGCTTGCCAATTACCAAGCACTGAACATTTTCAGAGATTTTTCATTACTTCTACCAAGAATAGCTAGGTACTCGTTTCATAATCAATATTGAATGAACCAGCAACCTGAAAAAAATTTTAAAACCTGACAGGAAAATTGTTATTTCCCCCAAGTTTTTCTCAATTTAAGTTCAGTCTCACGCCGTGGCTATGAGCAGATGGAAACACACAATGTACTACAGTATTATTTGTGATTAGCACAAAATGTTTATGCGTGCATATAAGAGTCAATATGAGCAGATAAAAACACACAATGTACTACAGTATTATTTATGATTAGCACAAAAATGTTTGTGTGTGTGCATATAAGAGTGCAATAAATATTTAAAAATCGTTTTACAATTTTACTATACGTCATCATTCACCTTTTATTCTTATCACTGTATACATTTTCTCTATGATACAAGGTCTTAGTAAAGTTTTCTACAAGAACATATTTGGAAAAGATATAAATTACCAATAATTAAAAATGGAAAAAATCACGCAGAAAAATCATTTCTAATCCCTATTATTTCTAGAGTTTTAATTTTGTAACTTAGATAACCTTACCTAGGAATAAAAAGGATGCAAAAGTACGTTATTGATATCTTTTTATTTTTTATTATTTTTGCAAGCAATCAAAATTTAAAATAAAATCTATTTCATTTTGTTATTGTTTGAATAATTTCATAGTAAAATCAAAAATAATTTTCTGTATATAAGATTCCAAGATTTATCTAAAAAAAAAGAAAATCTAAAAACCAATTATCATAGTCTATTTTTATTTACGTATCTGAATATAGCGCAGCTTATAGAAGGATTAATAAAATAAGGGTTCAAAATGCTATACAAGTTTGATGATGGGATTTTTCATGTGAATTCATTAAAAACAAAAACAAGTACTTTATTTTCTTGGCTTTTGAGTTAGAAGCATGCTGATAATTAGGCTATCCTTGCCAATTCAAAAGACAGTCTATAGATCATAGTTAACATCTTGAATGCAAAATATAAAGACTTTGGTTTAGCAACTAATGTTTTAAAAAAAACCCTCAAGTTTCTTATTATTAGCCAGTGGTGAAAAAAAATCTTAAACTTTTAGCTTGAATGATCATCAATTAGCAAATATAAATCAATTTCAATATTTTGATAGATTTTTAAATAGAAAGGTGGACTTAGGGGTTGAGGTATAAAACACACTTCCAATATGCTGCTACTGCTTTTAAACAAATTAAATAATAGGGCTTTTCATCATAGCAGAATAATTGAATTAATTTAGCTATATATAGAATTATTATTTTACTTAATTTAATAAATATGGAAATTAGACTTTGATCCCTTATTGATATGACCCAATAGCATTCAAAAAATTTCATTTAAAGATAGTCCACAAAATTTTAAAAATATGCAAAAATCTATCATAAAAACAATATTTTTAAATTTGTTGAACATTATACTATAGAATCCACTACAGGGAATCTACATTTTTGTTGGACTGTTTAATGCAACATAAATTAACAACACAAGATTTTCTATAAAATATTGTATAGTAAATTTAAAAATGTTTTTTGTTGGGGAGAAAGTTTTTATTTACATTGTGAACATTGTCTCAGAGACATTCTTGAAAAATGCAATTCAGAATGATTTTATTGGAAAGATACAATTGAAAGTAGAATATAATGAAAGCTATATTTAAACAAAGTGTCAAAGTGTTTTAGAAAGGAAAGTTTGCTGCAAAAGAAGTTAAGAGACAGCATCACAAAATTTTAAATAAACAGAATAATGGACCAGCATATTCTTAATGTGGATGTATTTGTCATTTACAGATTGCTTTGTATAGTCTTCACAAAACATCTTTACTTTTTTTTCCTGTTAAAGTTAGACTGGTCATGTTCATTTATGAGTGGTTACTTTTTTGCAAAGACGAGATAATGTGAGCTATTCTTAATAAGTAGTCAAAAATAGCTAGATACCCATTTACCAACCATTCTCAACAGTTATTTTCACATATTTTCATCACGTGCACATTAAAAGTTTTTTTTTACTTATTGTTTGTTACATTCCAAATTAAATACTTCAATAGTTTTTCAATGGTAATGTTATCAATTCACAAAAGAAATGTGTGTAAATTATATCACCACAGCAAGCATGCTATAAATAAATAGAAAATGGATATCTGTTTCCTAGATATTCATGGTGTTACCTTAACAATAGATTGCTGAAATATTTATTAAGCTTAAGCATAAAGGCTGTGGTGATTAACAAGATAATGACATTTTGTATTTATTATAAGATATTTAAAAAGTAGCAAGCAATGACAAACTACTGCAAGTGAGCCTCAGGTATTCTTATTTGGCTATATAATTTCATAGTTTGGTTAGTCAACTTAAGTTCATTAAACAATTTTATATCCAAACATGCCCACACATAAGTAATGTTTGACATTTATTTAGAAAAAATGATGCATAAAAAAATAAAAACAGTTTTAAATAGTCCATTGCAGAGAAAAGACTTATCCAGATACCTCCACAAATAAATAGTAAAGAAGAAGATGATTCTTTATCAGATTAATCAATTCTTAAGTGATGTTAATTTTTGAGATTATACATGAATTTTTTTTCAAGAAGTGACTTTTTCGAGGTATTGCTCATTATACAGTAGGTTACAAATTTTTAAAATACATGAAATATTACTTTCTTTCTCTATTACCAATATTCTTTCCTACAATATACTATACATAATTTTATTTTAGATTTCATTTGAATAAAATATATTTCAATATTTAAATGAATGCACACAATTTAAATAAACAATATTATTAAAAAGAACACTGAATGCAGATCAAAATTATAGTTTTTTTTTTCATGTGTCATAGCATTGGCCGGGAAATGAACCCGTGACAACCGCTTGTAAGGCAGCTGTGCTGACCTCTCGACCACCAATGCTTGACAACAAAATTATAGTTATCTTTAACATATGCACAAATATGAAAATGTATAAATAAAATTACTTTTAACATTAAATGTGCCAATCAGGAAATCATAAAAAAATGCTTGCTTGTTCTAGCTAATAAAAGTGATGATTATTATTAATCATTCATTAATGAGTATAGTGATACTAACTTAAAAAAAATGAAAGAAAATAATAATACACTAAAGATGAGTTTTACAATGACTATCCAAACCAATCTATGAACCATAAATATATCCGTATGGAGAACATGCTGGCTCAATGTTCCGTTTATTCAATATTTTGCAGTGATGTTTTTAAACATCTTCTGCAGCAAACTTTTCTTTCTGGAAGACTTCAGCCAATCATATTTCTCCATTATAATTTATCCTCAATCATATTTTCTCAATGGGAGCAATCAATATCACCAATTTAAAGAATATCTTTGATTCTTATAGGAAAAATAAAGCTCAAGTTCATAAAATACTTTTTTTTTTAGGAAAATCTTGCATTGTTCATTCATTTCACATGTCTAATTCAACAAATGTGTGATTTTACAATAATATATTTTGAGATATTATTTTATACAGCACTATGTTTTTACACTGTAATAGTGATATTAACAATTAAGCCAATGCACATGTGCTTTAAAGATAAATTATAAATGTGCATTGGATTAATCGCTAATATCACTATTACAATAATATACTGTATTTTATAATATCACATTCAGTAAATTGAATATTTTGATTGGTCTTATAATTCTTGCCACAATCTTTTTAGAATTTTGCTAAGAATTTTAAAAAAAAAAATCCTAATGCTTTTATGTTATTCAATAAAAGATCCAAATTTTGTATTGATGTAAAAAATTACCTAAAATTTATTATAATTATTCTATATACAATTAATGTAATTGCAGTAAATCTATCTTTTAACTTTTTAAAACAGTATCATTTCACATTCAGTATCATTTCACCCTCACAAGCCAATAGCCATTCAATCTAGAGGTTTCTCTATTTAAAAACTAACTGAAATCTAACTTAATAATAGCTAGATACTTATTTACCATTCAAAAATTGAATGATTAACTGAAATGATTATGGATTGACCATCCAGCAGAAAAATCTTTAGCTTGCTTGAATATCATATCCTACCAATATTTAAATCTCAGATTGTAGGCATGGTAGTCAGATATGTTAAGCACCACCCTACAGGCCTTTGATAAAAAATGATAAATAAATGCTACCTTAAAAATAATAAATTGGGTATAATTATATAAATATACCAAAGATTTTTTATAAATATCAATCTGGTTGACTATTTTGATAAATTTGGAATAACAATGAGCTTGAGCTAAATAAATAAATAAAAATAAAAGTTATTAATTAAGAAAAAAAAAGTAAAATAAGTTAATGCTTTTGAATATTCCGAAAATTAGTTATATAATGATTGGGAAGGTAGTAAAAAAAAAGTTAAAATAAAAATTGTAATAGTTAAATATTCCCAATATTAAAAAAAAAGTACAATCAAATTATGTTATATACATAAAAATATTTATTTTATCTAGCTTAATCTGATTATCTATCTAAGGTAAACAGAGGAGAAAAAACCTATTATACAAATATATAAAAAATATCAACAATTCATAAATAAATAAATATATTTAACATTATTGTTGGTACATCATTATTATATGAAGAAAATCTATAATCCACACAGAAGGAAATATTCTAACTAGTTTTATTAGTCCAGTGAATAGAAGAAAAATAAAATATCACCTGTAAATCAGCAAGTGAAGCAGATGAGATCTCTTAGCTGCAATGAAAGCAATTCATTTATGGAAGATAACTCTGACATAAAATCTTGTCTATTCAAGTTGGGAGTTGAGATATTGGACCAACTCTTTGAAATTTACAAAAAATTAAATGGCAAAAAAGAAAGAAAAAAAAAACATTATAAGGCCGTGTAATAAAATGGAAAAATAAAAAAAAAATACAATGAAACAGGACTATGTGCATGTCAAGCATTCATTGGTGGTCGAATGGTCAGCACAGCTGCCTTATAAGCAGTTGTTCCAGGTTAGCAGGTTCACTTCCCAGCCGATGCTATGACACATGAAAAAAAAAAAACAGGACAATATGCAAGGACTATCAAATAAATTAAATAAAGTAATAAATTTAAATTGAACAAATAAAGGCTAGTCTATTTATTTTATTAGAAACTAAAAAAAAAGTCATTATCATTATTTATAGAAATGTTTCAAAAGTAGTATCAATACTTTTTTATAAAAATTTGAAAATATATAATATGGTAAGCAACTAATCATTAATTAATAGTGCATATGTGGATGAAAAAGAATAATGCTAGAAATTTATGGTGATTATTGACTATATTAATGTGAATATTAAATATAAATTTTTGAAAAATTAAATAATGAAATTCTAAATGTTGGGTTATCTAGAGAAATTGTATTACTTGCAGACTCTAAGGAAAGAGCAGATAGAAGAAGAAAAGACAAGACTATAGAAAAATATAACAAAGATACAATAAACATTAATGGATTACACTTGATTAATGCATATGAGCAAAAGAGTTTAGGAATATCAACATAAAAGAATTCACAAATACCACGTGAACTCAATAAGATTATAATACACTATAACAGAATATGAATTTCCAAGTACTGGATGTATGTGGAAAACTATCATATGATAGTAATCATAATACTCTTAGAATAAAGATAACAGAATATGAATTTCCAAGTACTGTTATGTGGAAAACTATCATATGATAGTAATCATAATACTCTTAGAATAAAGATAATATTTTCATAAGAGACAAAATCAAATATGTAGGGTAAACAAACAGAATATAACAATAAGAAAAATGAAGATCTAACTCAAACAGTTTAGAACAAGAGATTATTGCAGATTACATAGATCCTGACTAGATGAAAAATTATAAGTAAAAAACAATTTTAAAACTACAGTATTATAATTATATAAAAATCTTTATACATTGTTGCACAAGATGCATTAGATACATATAAAGAAAATGGTTATAAAAATCATGTTGATCAAATCAAAAAATTGAAAATTAAATAGCAGAAAAACCCAGACCCACCAGAAATATTTAAACACCCAAACAAAAGAAGATATGATCAGATAAAAAAAAATCCAAACAAATGTATGGAAAAAATACAGATAGAAAAAATAAAATGTGGGAAATAAATTGTAATAGAATTGATTCATATAAAAATAATTTACGAGTTTTAAGATAAAAAAACAAACAAATTATCATCTACTCTAATGAAAAAATGGAAAAAAAGTATTTTGAAACTTTACTAACAACTAATAAAATAGAATTTGAAAAAAAAAACAATGAATGAAGACTAAAATATACAAATGACAGAGTTATTATAATTTTATAAGATTGTCAAGTGCTAATGATATATAAATTATTAAAAAACAGAAAGACCTTTAGTTATGGTGAAAATCCATTTGAATTAGTTAAAAGTGTAAATAAAAAAAAACTTTGGATACTTAACTAAGTTGTTCTCAGACTATTTTAATATTAATGAAATTCTCACTGAATGAAAAATGTAAATTCAACAATTTACAAAATGATAGAAAGGACATTTGTGAAAATTATAAAAAAATTACTAATCCAATAAATCAAAAATATAAAAAAATTCTGAAAAAATAGAATTGAATATAAATGTAGGAGTTTGGATGTAAAACAATAAGAAGGTTTCAGAAAAGGAAGATCCCCAATAAAGCATTTTTGTTCTGTGCTACTGTATCGTTTATATAAAGACAAAAAAGCATATAAGAGTATCTCAGAAGACTGTCAAAAACACTGAAATTAAGTAACATAAGTGTAAATCTTATTAAAGCAGTGCTAAAATAAAAATTGGAAATGATATAATAATAACAAAGGAATTCAAGAAAGAATGTTGCCTATAACTTATATTAATTAAAATAGTTTTAGAACAAACCCTTAAAATATGAAAAAATAAATGTGAAAATCTGGGAATTCCCCTATATAGTAATAATATATTTCATATATTATGCTTTGCAGATTATCAAATAATTTTGATTCAGAATCATGAAAACTTGAATTATAAAGTTTTAAAATTAATAGAGGAATATAGAAAATAAGGCCTAAAAAGAAATAAAACCAGACCAAAAATATATTTTGAATTAGGAAACAAAAGAGTATATAATATTGAAAGATTGATAATGGATTAGAAAATATGAGAAATATATCTACAATCATGAAAATTACACAAAAACAAACAACAAATAAAGCTATAAAAATCATACAGAGAAAAGTTACAGCATTGATAAATGGGATATTATAAGAACATTATATATCAATAAGTCAAATCTTACAATAGTAAAAAGTATCACTACCACATAGAAGTGAAATATGTACTTGAAGAAATAGTGGGAAAAAACTGACAGTCACAGAGATGGATTACTAGTAAAAATCTATAGAAAAGTCAAGAATTGATAAACAATAAAAGAATCTATAATTTTAATGCACAAATCAATGCATAAAAATTAACATAAATTATAAATACATAATAATTAGTGCCCAACAGTTTTCGAGACAACTTAGCTCTCATAATTATGGGCAATGAAGAGCTAAGTTCTCTCGAAATTACGTATTTATAATTTATGTTAATATTTATAATAAATAGGGATTTGACTTTAAGAAACACTGCTGTTATGCATTGATTTGTGCATTAAGATTATATATATATAGTAGGCAGTGGAGTGTGAAATAATTTCTATTTACAATAAAAGAAACTGAAAAATACTAATATTGAAAATACTACGATGAATGAAATGAAATCAGGCAATTGAAATATGAACGTGCACAGAAGATGTCTCACAAAAGATTAATAAAACAAATATTAAGCATGACAAAAACAAGAGGCTATCCAAAAAAAGTTGAAAAGGACAGAGATGCAAGGCAATTTGGAAATCAGAGAACACCATAGAGTCTTATAGTTTGAAAAGAATAATAATAATACCTTTACCTGAAGATTTTGATTTTATGATACAGTTTCAAGCAGATTCAAAACTTTAAATTCTTAATTTGATAATCAAGAATTGTAAAATGTAAAAAATAATTTTTAAATGAAATTTAATGAAGCTTTTGTTACATAAGAATAAGCATTCTTTAAATAATTATCAAGACATTTTAAAAAAAATATTAAGTAGACATGTTAGAATTTCTTAAATTAGCCTTCAATGCTCATAAAAATTCAAATGTTTCATAAAAGATAAGGGAAACATTGATCTTAGAATAGCACCCACTATCAAATTAAATTTAATTTAATTAAGGAAATTTAGAGAAATTTAAAGAAACATTCAATATTTCTTAAGATTTAATACTTTGTATGTATTAATACAATAGATTGAGATTACTTTTGTAGGTTGATGGATTTAAAAAGAGTAGATGGGTTGATTAGGTTTGAATTAATTTAGATTCCAAGGAGAATGGTGGGTAAAAAATAATCAATAAAAATGGTAGAAAAAGATGGAAAAAATTAAGATCTTCTATCATTAACTGCAGCCTAAAAATAAAGAATAAAAATAATAAAAAAAGTAGAAGAAATGCTGTCTGAAGACAGAATGAGACATATTGTCAAACATACTAATATTAATCTATTGGATTTCATGCAGTTTTCTATGAAATACATTCATGAAATAATAAAAATATTTTATTATTTTTAGATAAAAATAATAAATTAATAATAAAGAAAATAAGCATAAAGAAAATATGACCACATGATGTTTTAGTGGTTTAATACTGATCTTAGCCTAAGATGTCTATGGTTATTAAAAAGCCAAGGACCCTAAAACATATAGATACTGAACTGGTTTTAGATTTGAATGATTTTACAGGTAAATTATATTGGATTGAAAAAATTAGTGTGTTTTTCAGTTTGGGCTGATGGTTAAGTAAAAAGGTACAAGATGGGTGTTGGGGAAGGGATGCATTAGATCCAAAAGATCTAGATGCATTGCTCTCAGATTCAAGGCTCTTTACACATGAAAGCTGTAAGCCAGAATCTAGTCTGGGGATATTAGATAGAAATGCACTGGATAAGGTATTAGAATCTAGCATCTCTTGATATTACTAAAGTTTGCACTTGGTGGCACTATTGTAGGGAGAAAAACATTCATTATTTTGTTTTAACAGCCTGTGTGAGTATAAAGAAAAGGTGATCATATGATCTTTAATGGTTCAATAAATAATTTAAATATTTTGATGTCTGAATATAGTAAATAATAAGTTTGAGTACTGATAGTAAAGACCAGGGCTACAACCTATGGATCTTGAGTTCCAAAATCTGCCACCATTATGACTGCACCAGAGCAAAAGCATAAACTAAAATATATTAGTTACATAATATCTTTTTCAAAAAAATATTGCATGGATAATAGGTCTGTTACACCCACATTCAAAATTTTTGAATTAAGTGACAGTTTTAATATATGTATAATTTAGAAATTTGAAAATTTTATATGTACTGCACTTGCTTGTATTGGTTATTTCATGTATTCAATCAATTATATACTCTCACAAACAGTCACAATATTGCTATAGCTATGAAATCATTGTACTGGTGGTTTCTCTATTGGTATTAAAATTTCATTTATTTAAACACAAGGTTATTAATAATAGCAATTCTGTGAAGCCTAAAAAAGTGAGTCATACACCAAAGTCAATCAGACATTCAATAAGAATGAATTATCATTTCATGGAATAATAATAATAAAAATATTATTATTACTTATAGTCCTGAAATTGCTAAAATTATATTCATTATATATAGTAAATATTTAGTAAAGATTGAAAAACATAGATATTACATACGGGACAGAGAAAAGTGAATAACTCCGTGTGTGTAAATTTAAAAAATCAGATATATTAATCTTTAACTGAGGTTTAAAGTTTATATTTGTGCTAGAGATAATCTCTAGTTTTGAAATGATTAGTAATAATCATTAGTGTATTTATCTGAAATGGATGGCATCAAAGTTGTGAGTGCAGGAAGCTTGACAATGATAAATGAAAATGTAATAATGATGTACTGCATAAAAATAACAGCATATATTAAGATTTTAGTAGAAATAATGTTCCAGTCAACAGTATCTTTAAAACAATCAAGCATCACATGATCACATTTCCTATACTAGCACATTAATTGTTGATAAACAGAGCAAAACTCTCCATACAGTATTGCCACCTGTGCTAAACAGAGTAATCAATGGATGCCAGAAGGCTTGTGCATAAAATCCCTATCCAATGCCTACTCATCCAATATCCCCAGACTAGTTTCTGGCTTGTGGTCTTCATCAGTGAAGAGCTTTGGATCTGAGAGCACTGCATCTAGATCTTAGGATCTAATGCAACCCTCTAGCAACCACCTTTTATCTCTACTTAACTACAAAACTATGAAAATGAAATTGAAAACACAAAAAATATTTTCAATCTAAGCTCAATAGCCTATATAGTCATATGGGTCTGAACTCAATTCAGCTCCCATACATTTTGGTGTCTTTGGCTTTTTTACAACCATAGCCAGCACTATCCTATTAGGCAGGATTGGTGTTAAACCATCAAGCAGCACATGATCACATTTCCTGTACTAGCACATTAATTGTTGATAAACAGAGCAAAACTCTCCATACAGTATTGCCACCTGTGCTAAACAGAGTAATCAATGGATGCCTGAAGGCTTGTGCATAAAATCCCTATCCAATGCCTACTCATCCAATATCCCCAGACTAGTTTCTGGCTTGTGGCCTTCATCAGTGAGGAGCTTTGGATCTGAAAGCACTGCATCTAGATCTTAGGATCTAATGCAACCCTCTAGGAACCACCTTTTATCTCTATTAACTACAAAACTATGAGAATGAAATTGAAAACACAAAAAATATTTTCAATCTAAGCTCAATAGCTATGGTTGTAAAAGAGCCCAAGACAACAAAATGTATGGGAGCTGAATTGAGTTCAGACCCATATGACTATATAGGTTATTGAGCTTAGATTGAAAATATTTTTTGTGTTTTTAATTTCATTCTCATAGTTTTGTAGTTAAGTAGAGATAAAAGGTGGTTGCTAGAGGGTTGCATTAGATCCTAAGATCTAGATGCAGTGCTCTTAGATCCAAAGCTCCTCACTGATGAAGGCCACAAGCCAGAAAGTAGTCTGGGGATATTGGATGAGTAGGCATTGGATAGGGATTTTATGCACAAGCCTTCTGGTATCCATTGATTATTCTGTTTAGCACAGGTGGCAATACTGTATGGAGAGTTTTGCTCTGTTTATCAACAATTAATGTGCTAGTATAGGAAATGTGATCATGTGATGCTTGATGGTTTAACACCAATCCTGCCTAATAGGATAGTGGTGGCTATGGTTGTAAAAGAGCCAAAGACACCAAAATGTATGGAAGCTGAATTGAGTTCACACCCATATGACTATATAGGCTATTGAGCTTAGATTGAAAATATTTTTTGTGTTTTCAATTTCATTCTCATAGTTTTGTAGTTAAGTAGAGATAAAAGGTGGTTGCTAGAGGGTTGCATTAGATCCTAAGATCTAGATGCAGTGCTCTCAGATCCAAAGCTCCTTACTGACGAAGGCCACAAGCCAGAAACTAGTCTGGGGATATTGGATGAGTAGGCATTGGATAGGGATTTTATGCACAAGCCTTCTGGTATCCATTGATTACTCTGTTTAGCACAGGTGGAAATGCTGTATGGAGAGTTTGCTCTGTTTATCAACAATTAATGTGCTAGTATAGGAAATGTGATCATGTGATGCTTGATGGTTTAACACTAATCCTGCCTAATAGGATAGTGGTGGCTATGGTTGTAAAAGAGCCAAAGACACCAAAATGTATGGGAGCTGAATTGAGTTCTGACCCATATGACATATAGGCTATTGAGCTTAGATTGAAAATATTTTTTGTGTTTTCAATTTCATTCTCATAGTTTTGTAGTTAAGTAGAGATAAAAGGTGGTTGCTAGAGGGTTGCATTAGATCCTAAGATCTAGATGCAGTGCTCTCAGATCCAAAGCTCCTCACTGATGAAGGCCACAAGCCAGAAACTAGTCTGGGGATATTGGATGAGTAGGCATTGGATAGGGATTTTATGCACAAGCCTTCTGGCATCCATTGATTACTCTGTTTAGCACAGGTGGCAATACTGTATGGAGAATTTTGCTCTGTTTATCTTTAAAACAATATACTAATAGCAAAAAACATCTCTATTTTGTCTGTTGTTTGAGTGGTGAAATTTGTTCATAAAGCTGCTATGTGCTAAATTTATAACCAGTGTCATGTGTGAAATTCACAATCAAAAAAAAAAAAAATTCATGTGAAGAAAGTAATTCTGCCATTAATAAAAAAAACACTCGAAAAAAATCAATACATGTGCTTTTAACTACAGAAGTATAGTAGTTAAATCATGAAAAAACTGTGAATACAATACATAAATTCATGTTTAAAATGTGATATTTAGTAAGGGGTAAAATAGATGGTATAGTAAGTACATTATTTAGTTTTGAATAGCATATAATTAAAGTCAAAACAATGGCTTTTAGGCCAGAATACAATTCTTACATTATAATATTAAAACTTTTGGTTTAATTTACATTAAAAATTAAAGAAAAAAATGTTAAAGCAACCAATCAAAAAAACAACAACAACAACAAAAACAAAAAACAGGCCTAAATAGTTCTGGGTACATCTGGTTGATTTATATAAAGTAAAGATTTTAGCAAATAATCCATTGAAAATATTAACACCAAGCTATTAATTGCAAATAATAAATAGTTGTATAGGTTCAGAACTCACTATAAACTTAAAAGCAACAGATTGGCATTATTAGTAATTTTCATTATATATATATAAAAGTAAATATTTTTTTCTGAAGGAGTGAACATATTCACATAAATGCTCTCCTAGTTTTGAGTATATATATATATAATATAATTGTGCATATGTACACACTATTTCTGACTCACTGTATTTTTCCTTATTGCTTCATCATCATCATCATCATTATCATCATTATTATTATTATTATTATTATTATTATTATTATTATTATGATGATGATGATGATGATGTCCTAATGTATATAATTTTTAAACAAATTGTATTATAAATAAATATATATAGTCATTAAAATAACTTATATTTGTATGCTCTAATACCCATGAGTTTTTGTATCTGGCATAAAAGTTTAACAAAGAATTGTGCAGATATGACAACCCAGTGTATATGATTTTTTTGATGCTTAAGAAATTAATTAAATTTATAATTCAATAAAAATTAAAATCAAAAGTTTGAAGAGTTAGGTGCATATACAGTGAATAATAGTATGATGGAAAAGTAAATCATAAGAATGTGGTTGAATAAGGAATTCTTTTGGCAAATAATTGTACAAACTTGAAATTAAATTCAGCATTAAGTCTAAGAAATAAAGATATTTAATAAAGTTCAATTCTACAAAAGTAAAAATTGGGCCAGTGAGCAGCAAAGTCAAGATTAAAAATATATCTAGAGTAGAGGGGTCAATACTATCTTATCTAAGACAGATTAAGAAAGCAATGTAATGATTGTTTGTGGTATGCACACTTTTTAAAAGTTTCATGGCATACCTTATCTGATGTAGTGAAAATCTGGATTTAGCTACAGATTGGTATGAGGATTTCTCAAGAAAGCTTATAATTTTTCCAAATAGCAGCATATAATTAAATTAATTATTCAATATTTATTAATAAAAAATTGTGTAGTTATTATTAGATAGAGAGTAAAATGAGTCTTAGAACAATGTAAATTGTCCTGAGTGTTGACAAGATGACTATAGGGAAAAAAATACTATAAAAGATAATGTGACTTTTGTCATTAGTGAAAAGGCTTGATACATTTATAGGCTCTGAGTTTATAATGCTTTTATCTTTTTAATAAGCAGGTCATACAAAAAAAGACTATAAATGAATGTTAGAAAATTTGAGCTGATGATTAACAAAGGCAGAGAACAGATTTTAGAAAACATCTATACATAAGGCAGATGAAATAAATCAGACAGATTTTATTGGAAAAGAAGATCAACAGTTTCCTTTGTTTTGAAACACTTTCATAGGTGTAGAGAATTATTAGTACATAAAATATGTATATATGAAATCTGATAAATGCCATAACAAATAATTTCTGGTGTGTAGAAAGTACATATGCTTGTCTTTAACATGAATTGTATTCAAATTTAAGTTATATGAAACTTAATTCAGGTATAGTCATTTTTTTAAGTAGCCAGCTTTATAGTTATTCCAGATACAGATAAAATAAGAATGAAGAAAATCTTAAAATTTCATCATCTAAAAATTGGCAATTCTTATGAATTAAGTTCTCTCCGTTATTATTCCCTCTCAAAACGCTGTTGAAAATATAAAAATATCTCACTGCTCAGCAAAAGTCTATCTTATAACTTTTCCCTGCAATGACATATTTAATTAAAAGTTGTTATTTTATTGCATATATAAATTAAATATATTAGATACCTATGCATATATTTATGATATGGGTGTATGTGTGCATGTATAAATATATTCAATGCAAATTTAATGTAAATTTTTGTTTGATTGTGCAAAAATAAACACATAAAGTATTTTCACTTAAGCACAGTTTTGTCTTTATAGTATTTATTTATCAATCTACTTACTTTTTTCAGATTTTCTTATTAGACTTGTCTATTTATTATAAATATTTTAAACGAATGTGTAAATCAAATGTTTCATTAATTAATATGATATTAAAAGTTATTGAAATTATTAAGAGTAGTGAAGGAAAGTGCACTGATGCAGCAGAATTAAAGGAGTTGAGTCATTTCTTCATTAAAGATGAAATGACTCAAATCCATTTATTCTGGGCAGATTATCAATTAAAGAGATGACCTTCATTCATCACATGACAATCAGGTATGTATTGATAAACGAACATTGGAAAACTTTTACACAAAAGTTGTGCACATACATACATTTATATGTTTGATTATATAAATTCATATGTTCAATATATCCCATTAAAAATCTTCTTCAAAGAGATAACAATGAAGCTTAAAGTATGGATAATTTTAATACAATAAAATACATTAAATACATATGAAGTATTTATTCATAGTATTGAAATAAATATACTGGAAGATATACACTACACACTAATGAATTTTTAAAACAATATTATTAGTTGTGTGAATGAGAATTTTGTTGTGGTATCATAATGAAAAAATAATAAATGATTTATTGCTCAGGAGTTGATAAAAAGTTTGAGATCTGGAAGTGACAGAGCTGGGTCATAATCTGTGGACCTTGAGCTTCAATATCTGTCACTCTACCACTGCACCAAACTAAGCAACAAATATGATTGGTCTATTTGTATGATCACATGACATGAAATGACAAATCTAATGAATGTTGTAGTTTAATTCAATAAAGTCCAATACCTGCAAAATGGGTGAGAGTTTTAGAGATTAAGTTGGATTAAAAATATGCAGAACATTTGTAGAGATGCTGTTGTAAGATATTCACAGTGCATGAACATGACCAAGTGAAGACTTAGCAATCAAAAAGACCAAATCCATAGGATGTAAAATTTCAGTCAGATACCATCAATGTAATAATGTGTTTTAAAAATAAATCCTGTACATGATGAAACTCCCCATGTGGATAGTTATTAAAGAAAGTGTACCTTTTATAGACGACAGTTAAAGAGTTTAGTGATTTGCTACTGATAAATGTAGATCAGAAATCTTAAGTGCTTAGCAAAAATAATGATTCATGATTCCCTATCATTATTCATTACTATCACAGTACAACTCTGTCACTTTTTATGCTTAGAAAGCCCTTGCACCCAAAGGAAATAATTTCAAAACTTTTCATGGAAATGGTTGTTGCTTATACCAAAAAAAAAATAGAATATTCTCTGCATACATTACACCAATATTTTGAACAGAAATTAGTTTTCTTCACATTACTCCAGAGTCAATTATTGTAAGCTTGAATAATCAATGGATATCCGATATTGATCTATTACATCATCTTCCAGAATAGTTTCTAGTGTATTTACTATACTGTCTGAGGTCACGAATGTATGCTTTAACTGTCATAGTATCAGATCTATATAACAATATAGGAAACTTGAAAAGAGTTAAACTCTAATGTCTTGAAATTGTAGACTGATTTTGATAGTATAAAAGAAATGCAAAGTACATAAAATTTATAAGTTCTCACTAAAGGAGCTTATAATTTAGAAATTAATATGGAATGTGTATATAATTGCATTACCATATGGTATGCATTATTTAATCTTTGGGGTTAAATAACTTTTTCTAAACACATAATGACTGTTAGCATTAATTACCACATGAAGGCACCATTTTTTAGTGATATATATATATATATTATGATTAGATCAAAATGACATTATAACTGCAATAGTTATTTATCGATTTAGAATGTGGATTTTTTTTTTTGACAGTTTAACTATACAATAAAATATTATTAACAAACTTATAGAGATTCCTCAATGATTTTATTAAATCCTTTAATTTTATCACTATAGCTATAGATTTGGTAGTTACTAACTATGTGGAACAAAATTTGTAGTGGCCATATTTACATAGATCAGTGTCTGATAGATTCTATTTATTTGATTATGGATTGTTCTGAATCTAATGATGATACTCCAGTTGCATTTAGAAAGATCAAATCCAACTGACTTTATTGATGGATCTGGAAAAAGAAATTTGTTTGGAACATCATAAAAATTCCATTTTTATGGCATTATAATTCTTCAATAGTAGAGTCCCAGTTAAACATCTAAAAAAAGAGGGAATCTTGATTTGAGAAAAGACTTAGGTGGTGAAACTATATCTTGAATTACTGAAAAGATCTGCTTAATAGCTTTTTATACATTTTCTGGGAAGCTACTTTCTTCTGATATCTGATGGAGGGACACGTGAAAGAATAGGAAACACCTGCAAAAGAGTTTTGAGTAAACCAATAATATTTTCCTAAAATAATTAATATTTTCTTATTATGCAAATATATTGTAATACAATGCATAAACCTTTAGGGCCCATATAGAATTGAAGAGATTATCTAGGAATTTTTTGATTCTTGAAAATTAATTGATATTATCAAACTCTTTACTGCTCTGTTCTATTTAACATAAAGCATGGCCAAATAGGTAATGCTAATATGTCACACTCATATTTATTATATAATTAAGTATATTATTATATTCAGTTTATCAGACTTTCTTGAATATTTTTTCTTTATTTTAATTCCTTGTAATAGAATTTATTCCATCTGTAGTAAAAATTGTAAGCAGTATCATAGAAGATTTTTAATTATGTTCTTTTCCAAGGTATAAAATAATAATGGCTTATACCTTTAAAGTACAATTTTATTAATAATTTAATCAAATTTTTTATCTAAAATCTTTGAGCTCTTGGAAGGCATAAATGCTAGTCTCAAAAATATTGACAAAATACCTTACTAATATATATATATATGGGTGTAAAAATATTAAAACAGATTTTAAATATAAAATTTAAAAACTGTATTAGTACTTTTTAAAATAATATTTAGAATGGTAGAGTATCAAAATGTAATATATCTATAATTCCACCTTTATTGTTAAAAGAAGGTTGCCTTGACAATAGTTTGAAATTGTTGATTGCTATTTATGTTGGGATTGTCTAAGTGTTGACTGATTTCCAATGGTTATATATATATATAAATGCATAACCATAAACTGAATCCAATGGTTATATATATATATAAATGCAAAACCATAAAACAATACAATACTAGATTAAATTTTAAAAATTTTACCAAAATCCTTACACAACCATGGTTTCATCTACTACAAATAGACCTTCTCAAGTGAAAATCAATCTAAAGGAATATATATATATATAT
The DNA here is from genome assembly GCA_028023455.1 of Epiperipatus broadwayi. Lineage (NCBI taxonomy): Eukaryota > Metazoa > Onychophora > Udeonychophora > Euonychophora > Peripatidae > Epiperipatus > Epiperipatus broadwayi. The sequence continues at coordinate 10,523,524 of JAQFVV010006204.1, forward strand.
ATATATAGGTTTGTATATATATATATATATATATATATATATATATATACAAACCTTCCCATAATTCACTACAAATTCCACCTTCCCTTAATATCAAAAGAAGTCTTCATAAGATTGATAACCTCAGAATCAAGGAGTTTTATGATCAAAGTCTCCTTTATTCTTCTTTTTAACTCATTCTTTTCATAAAAAATAACCGAAGCATTGTTAAACAATATTCTATGACCTGTATTCAATTCATATATATATAAAGTTGAGTTAAGATACCTATGTTTAACCCTACTTATATGAACCTTAACCCTTTCATTAAGGCTAAATTTACTCTGACCTACATAAAATTTACCATAACTACATGGAATTTTATAAACAATACCAGGAATAGACCTACTATCAATAGACTGCTTTGAACCATTAAGTAATGAATTCAAATCAGAACCTTTCCTCCATGCAACCTTCATTCCACCTAACAAATGACTATTCCTATAAACCAAATTATAAATTGATGCTTTAAATGGTAAAGACATATAATCATCATTCTTACCAACAAAATTCTTATCATCCAAATCATGACTATAAACATTATTATTAAATACCACTTTTTTAATAAAATCATGATTATAACCCAATTCTACATATTCAGCAGCAAATTGACTTCTTTGAATATCAGCATCACTATTAAAATTATTAAGCCTCCTATTCCGACAACAAAAATTCAACAAAGACATTTTTTTATGTATAAAAGACTGATAACTATCAGGCCTAATCATATTTCTCAAATTTTTAGATTTTATAAAATGACTACAAAACAAAACATCATTAACCTTCTCAACATTTAAATCTAAAAACTTTAATTTTACAAAATCAAAACCACCCCCCTCAATTGTAAACTTAATACTAGAATCAAAATCATTCAATGCACATAAAAACTCTTCTAATTTCTCTTTCTGAATAACAAACAAACAATCATCAACATACCTAACAAATAATTTAATAGAACATGAAAACATATTAATAATACTACACTCCAAATAATCAATATAGACAGCACACATCAATGGAGAAATGACATAACCAATAACCCAACCTTCTCTAATCTTATAAAACACATCATTAGACATAAAATACATTGAATCCTCTAACAGCAAAAGCAAATCATGAAAAACCTTAATCTTATCTGCAGAAAAACATTCTAATTTTTTTAAAATTGAAAGAAAAACATCAATACTTTTTAATCTATTAACCGATTGATACATATTTTCAATGTCTAAACTACCAAAAACACAATCATCATCCAAAACAAAACCATTTATTTTTTTAAAGGATTATATAAAATTGGGTCAATTTTGTGTTTCTTCTTCTTTTGAGGCTTTTAAGAAAATAAATGGTTTTGTTTTGGATGATGATTGTGTTTTTGGTAGTTTAGACATTGAAAATATGTATCAATCGGTTAATAGATTAAAAAGTATTGATGTTTTTCTTTCAATTTTAAAAAAATTAGAATGTTTTTCTGCAGATAAGATTAAGGTTCTCCATGATTTGCTTTTGCTGTTAGAGGATTCAATGTATTTTATGTCTAATGATGTGTTTTATAAGATTAGAGAAGGTTGGGTTATTGGTTATGCCATTTCTCCATTGATGTGTGCTGTCTATATTGATTATTTGGAGTGTAGTATTATTAATATGTTTTCATGTTCTATTAAATTATTTGTTAGGTATGTTGATGATTGTTTGTTTGTTATTCAGAAAGAGAAATTAGAAGAGTTTTTATGTGCATTGAATGGTTTTGATTCTAGTATTAAGTTTACAATTGAGGGGGGTGGTTTTGATTTTGTAAAATTAAAGTTTTTAGATTTAAATGTTGAGAAGGTTAATGATGTTTTGTTTTGTAGTCATTTTATAAAATCTAAAAATTTGAGAAATATGATTAGGCCTGATAGTTATCAGCCTTTTATACATAAAAAAATGTCTTTGTTGAATTTTTGTTGTCAGAATAGGAGGCTTAATAATTTTAATAATGATGCTGATATTCAAAGAAGTCAATTTGTTGCTGAATATGTAGAATTGGGTTATAATCATGATTTTATTAAAAAAGTGGTATTTAATAATAATGTTTATAGTCGTGATTTGGATGATAAGAATTTTGTTGGTAAGGATGATGATTATATGTCTTTACCATTTAAAGCATCAATTTATAATTTGGTTTATAGGAATAGTCATTTGTTAGGTGGAATGAAGGTTGCATGGAGGAAAGGTTATGATTTGAATTCATTACTTAATGGTTCAAAGCAGTCTATTGATAGTAGGTCTATTCCTGGTATTGTTTATAAAATTCCATGTAGTTGTGGTAAATTTTATGTAGGTCAGAGTAAATTTAGCCTTAATGAAAGGGTTAAGGTTCATATAAGTAGGGTTAAACATAGGTATCTTAACTCAGCTTTATATATTCATGAATTGAATACAGGTCATAGAATATTGTTTAACAATGCTTCGGTTATTTTTTATGAAAAGAATGAGTTAAAAAGAAGAATAAAGGAGACTTTGATGATAAAACTCCTTGATTCTGAGGCTATCAATCTTATGAAGACTTCTTTTGATATTAAGGGAAGGTGGAATTTGTAGTGAATTATGGGAAGGTTTGTTTGTATATATATATATATGTTTTCCTTTAGATTGATTTTCACTTAAGAAGGTCTATTTGTAGTAGATGAAACCATGGTTGTGTAAGGATTTTGGTAAAATTTTTAAAATTTAATCTAGTATTGTATTGTTTTATTGTTTTGCATTTTTATTTTTGCTAGTATAGTGTTAGACAGTTTTGGTTTATATATATATATATATATATATATATATATATATATATATATATATATATATATATATATATATATATATATATATATATATATATATATATATATATCAACCCTTAAGCTATCAACAATCTCAGCCTGTAGTCAACATAGCTGTTGTCTGGATTTAAAGAGAAGCAAATAACCTGCTTAATATTAAAATGCTATACTACTGATAACAGGTTAATAATATTATTATTTAAATTAATATAGACATATATTTTTAAACAATAAAAATTTAATGGAAATAGTCTGGCTATTTTCAAATAATTCTGATAATTTTTATAAGTTTTGGATACTAGCTACAAGTAGAATTCCCTTTTATTTCAGGTAAAAATAGAATTATTAGATGAAGTAATTTCATCTTATTGCCTATTTTTAACTGGTACTTTCTTTTATTACATCATATCTGAATAAAATTTCCAATATTTAAATTTATAAATTTGTAAAAATCTTCTGTTTAAAACCTATAGCTGTTATTGGGAGAGATTGAATTAACTGTAAACATAATTAGAAAGTTGTTGTACATCAATCTTCACACACATAAATATTAAAACATATGATATTTTAATGATTTAATATCAATCTCATCTAAAAAATGATAATAACTATGGTTCCAAAAATTCAGATCTGATATGCTTATACAGTGAAATAGCTGTTGTGTTTTTAGTTTGAGCTAATAAGATTATAGTTAACTAAAGAAGTAAAAAGTGGATGCTGAGGGGTGCATTAAATCAAAAGATCCAAGAGCAATGCTTCCAGAAACAAGGTCACTCGCTGATAAAAGCCATACGTTAGAAACAGTCTGGAAATACTGGATAGATAGGCAGTGTTAAGGATTATTATGCACAACCTTTTGATATCTATTAATTATGAAGGCTTGCATCAGATGGTACTACTATATGGAATAGAACAATTTGCTACAAATAAATATTATTGTCTGATCTATGATCCTTATAAAATTTTAGATATTATCTAAAAGCAGAGATCATTTTTTGCTTAAAGTATTTCAGACAAAAATAAAGTTTAATTACTGATGACATAAATTTCAGCAGCACAATGATTATTTGTGATTGGTAGTTCAGTTTACAACATTATAAGTGAAAAATTATTTATAAAAATGCATCAATTATTTCCAATAAATCTACAATGTTTAAATCTATAAATCAATGAAATCCCATCATTTAATATATGGTAAATTATTTAAGGCATTAGCAAAAAAAAAACACCTATTAATGTTCTTTTAATATTTACTGATATTTTTATAAACAATTAAAAAAAAGAATAAATAGGATAGCACATTTCAACTCTTTGAAATGATTTTTCAAAACTTTGAAATAATTTTTCTAATTGCATTTCCTCATGTTTCAAAAAAGACATTTCATCATTATATATTCATTGCTTTCACTTGAAAATGGCAACAATCTGGGATTCAAATCTAGATGAAACTTGAAGACATTTTTTTAGATTTCCAGCAAGTTTAGGGTAATCAAACATATAACAAATGCAACTATCCATTTAATTTTTATAAAACCAACAAAACATTTTAAGATCCTAGCTTACACAATACTTTTAAGTAGCAAAATATATTCGTACCAGTTCTTCCACTTAGTATAAATGTGAGTAATCAATAAATCATAGCACTGAATACAGATGTATTGAACTTTTAACACCTGACATCTATTAATTAGTCAAGTTTATACTAGATGGCAGCACAAGACTAGGAGAAATAGATATGCTAAATTATTTATCAATTAATGGGATCTAAACTAGGAAGTAAAGAAAAATCATAAATCATTATCACTCAGTCTGGTAAGTAGTGTCTTCTTTACTTTTTTTTTATAGGTGATTGCTGAAGAATTTTTTACTCACAGAGAACTATCTTTGTTTTGAATTGTAATTATCCTAAATAGTAAAAAAAAATTTGCTAGATCTTATAAAGTTTTCAATATTAGTGATGATATTTGGACATTTTTTTTGCAACTAAATATTTACATCTATTCAACCTAGATATTTCATATCTAATCAATTATATCATACAAAAAATACTCATTAATAATTCTCTTTATAATATCTCAATACCAGTTCTAATAAATACAGATATTTAAATATTCTTGTAATGAAATTTTTACTGTTTCAATAATGGAACTAATATGATCTATTGTTAGTTGTAGAAATTCCCCATGTCAAAACTTGTCAAGATTTTTGCTTGAAGTTGTTAGTTCTTTTGCATCCAAGACATATTCCTTTGTTAAAGATTTTGTGGAATTAATCAAAAACATAACTATTCATAAATGTATCCTATAATGAAACACCATTCATATTAAGGAAAAGGTTACTGATTATGATAACAAAATAGATCAACATATAATTACAAATATATACAATGGTTTTATATGTAAAATAAAATCATGGATAAACATCACATAAAAATAGATTAAGGTGAATCTGTAAGATCTAAGTAGGGAGGATAATCACTATTTGATATCAATTGTAGAAAAATTCTGTTGCAAATACTGTAAAGATAATAAAACCGAGTAAAAGTGAACATAGATAAAAAAAAAAAACATTTCAAAAAAATCCAAAAGGAATAAAAATGGTAAAGCGCAGGATCTAATAAGATATTAGAATTGGGAAAGCAAGCAGCTGAAATATTGCTTTGAATTCTAGTCATTCTTTAATATAGTATTTTATAAAAATATTTCAAGACTGTATAATATCAATATTTAAAACAATAAATAATTCCAACAATAAAGATATTAGTTTTTTTCTTCAATAAGTAAATTATAAAGTTATAAAACAATTAATAAAAAAAAGTTCTCAAAGGAAGAAGCGTTGACAATTATTTTGTATATCCATTCTTCATTGACTTGACAAAAATATGTGATAGTATATTGTTATCAAAACATATTATCATCAAAACTCAGGAAGATTATAAAAGATTATAATATCAACAATAAATTTTTAAAGCAATTACTTGTCAGTAATGAGTTTCATTGGTAAAAAAGAATATTATCTCATTCTATCCATGTCATGAAAAGCCTACATCTCAGTTGCATCATTAGCTTTAATTAAAATATACTTCCAAATATATTTCATGGGAAGAAAATGCCTGTATAAAGACATCCAGATAAAAATAATTTTTATTAATTCCAATTTTCTGAATACTATCCAATGTTCATGATGAGAAATCTTTGTAAAGAATATTTTAAATAATGATGGATATTAACTTTAAAAAGGTAGTACCTTATAGTCAGAGAGGAATTAAAAAAACCTGAGGCTAATAAGAAGTTAATAAATAAAAACATAACTAAATTCTAATGGTCAGATGCCACTATCACAAATCATGGATACAATAGAGTAAAATATACTCATGACAATTATGTTATAGGCCAAGTAATATATCATTGTAACTCTCTGTTAAGGACAAAAAAACCACAAATGTCTGTTTTGTTTTTGTTTGTTTAAAAGTGATGATAGAAAATATACATAAATTTGAAACATACATTCTAAAGCAACAACAATAACAAAAAATTGGGACATTGGAAAAAAGTGAGTTTTTTTAAAAATAGGTGAAGTTAAAAATGAATAAATAAAAGCAATAAGTTGATATCAGTATAATAGACACTGAAACATAAAAACACATAAAAAATAAGTCTAGTAAAATTTGAATAATAGAGTGTCAGAAATGATGACTATTGTCAGGCAATATGACTATGGAAACTTTACTATATACACATATATTTCATGTATAAATAGTTTCCTATCTTCAAAATTATAGGTAAGACAAACATTAAGCAGATAAATTTTTTTTTTAATATTGTAAGAAATAAGACCACAATCCAAGATTAGACTACAATCTCTTTCAGAACATTATGCAATGCATAATTATTAGCTCATACAGAATTTTTTTTTTTCAGAATTGATCCTGTATTTACAACACCAAGGAGAAGATATAGTTTTTGTTAATGAATTCAGTAGCATGCGTTTAGATATTTAATATTAAAGATTAAACGTTTAGAGATCTATGACTGATTGACATCAACAGTTTTTTTTTTATACTCCATATTTTTTTTTTAATGCCAATTTAAAATTATTTAAAAGATGAAAATAAAATGAAAGCTTCTGAATCAAAGAATTTTGGATCAAAATTATATTATCATTTGATTTATTAATCAAAAAGCTATAGATATCTTTTGAGGATTAATTTTTGTCCCAAGAACTTCATTAATACATATTTTTTTCTTTTTGCAAGCAATATCTTGACCTGAAAGGCTAACCCTGTATATTTAATAATTCGAGTGTTTTCTTTTTTTACTTTGCTCTCTGATAGTAACAATCTTATGAAACATTGAAGTTTCTATTTTTTTTTTTACATATTACTTTATAATAAAGTTGAGATAGCTGTTTAATGCCTTGCAAGCAAGTAGTTGGTTGCAGACGGTTGTGGGTTCGCATCCCGGCCGATGCTATGACATATAAAAAAAAAAAGTTTACATTAATGATATTTCTACTTTTTATTTTTATTTTTTAGCGCACAATTATTAGAGTAGCTAATTTTTCCTCTTGTTCAAAGCGACAAACTAAGAAAAATGGTGAAAAATAGTACTATGCTAATCAGAAAAGGTAATTTAATTAAAATAATATATTTATAATTAGTGGATAACTAAAGGATCTTGAAAGTCTGGGTTCAACTCTCTTTAATTATATCTAACTTAAAGTATATATATTATACATGTGTTTAAATAATATATTTACCTTTTTTAAAAAAAAATGTGGGAAGCGTTAATTATTCCAACATTAAATAAAAAATGTTGTTTGAAAAATTAAATAATAAAGTTTGGCAGTCATAGAAATTTGATTTGCCTCCTCATAATTTTGCCATGTTAAAAAGGTGCTGAATTATTTATTGATGTTCAATCTGTATTGGTTTTCAGGTACAGTATTAAAGCTATTAAACACTGCACTTGTATGTCTGACAGGGAGGGAGTGGGGGGGAGTGCAACAACAATCTTTTTTTTTCTGACAATAATAATTAGTATTAAACCACTAAATATCACATAATCACTATTCCCATTGCTTAATTAATTAATTGTTTTAATAAACTATTCTTATTACAATCACTATATTAATTTGAATAAGTGCCCCCTCCCCCCATTCAGAAAAATGACTTTTATATAAATTGCCACAAATATTTTTAAAGATAAAATTCTATTTAGACACTAAGCTTATTAATAACATTCTAATGAAGTTAACTCTATTGTATAAGATTATAAACTTTTATATTATAACAGGTTTAAAGTAAGATTAAAACTTAATGACAAGTTTTTATTTGAATTAGGCTGCAGACAAAAGGTTCCTGGAGTGATTGCTGAGTAAAAGTACAAAAAAAAATGGAGTCAATCTTGCCAAATAAATGAAACTGTTTTTCCTTCCAGCCACTATGATGCTTAACCTAAAGAATAATCCACCATACATATACAAATAAATAAATTACATGTTTTTTACGTTTTAAAATCAGTAAAACAATAAAATAAAAAAGAATTATATAAAAATAATGTCAAATTTGAAGGCAGGCATACATTTTTTTTATTTAAAAAAAAATACTACCCATGAAGAAAAATTTCTTATAAAAAAAACATCAATATAAACAACAGAAAAATATTTAACTACGACAACCTTAGCGTACATTTAATCAACATTTAAATAGTGGCGACATCTCTCTAATATGAGTCAATCCTATTTAAGCATGAATCATCAGTGAACACTTGATAGTAAAGATCCTCATGTCTGTTTTCTAATTAATTGGGGTTTTTTTTTCAGTAAGAAAACAAATATTATTTTGTACTATATCCATCCAGAAGCCACCTTTTATTCACATTATGCTATTCCAATAATTTGAGAAATTCAAATCAGTTTCCTTACATATCTACATAGGTCTGTCATTTTACATTTCAGTTATTAGCTAAATGAAACACCTTTGTTTTATTCTTTTAGAAAAAAAATGGTAGTAATAATGTAGAAGATACATGACGATAAAATAAAAAAGCTAAAAAGTAACCATATCAGACAACAATTTCTTTAAAAATAAGATTGAATAAGACATGCAATGTGTTTGACAATTCAAGAATAAGAAAATAAGTGACACTAAAACAATAAAGCCAGTAATCGATCATTAAATAGAAAATTACTGGAATGATTTTTGATAACTGATTTATTATAAGATGAATATTTTTTTCTTAATACAAGCAAAATTTTTGAAATAATTATTTGCTATACATATCAAATAAAGAAATGTGGATGCCTCTTTCTTGCATCTATTTCTATGCTGTTTATAATTAATCCATATATCCACTTGTGGAGACATACATACAACCATGAATATTCAATGGATACTGGAAATTAGTGACAAGCAAATTCCCAGAAATTTTTTTAATTATTAGCAATGTATCAATAGAGAACATCACATCTTGCTGTATATGAATCATCCAGAAAATATAAATATCTAATGGTTACCATATAATAGTAACAAACAAATTTCCAAACAATTCAACAGTCTTAGAAGTCAGAAAATTTTTCCTATTGAAGATGATCAACAGCCAGCAAAGTGGATGTCAGTTTAATTGACAATATCATTTGAGATCCAATGAATACATGAGTTTACATTTACAGTTTATAAATAAAATTATGTAAATAGTTTAATTATTACTATCAATTATTTTATATATGATTGTTATTTTTTTAAAATTTGTAATAATTGTTGCTGATAATTTTATTAAATACTTTACTGAATGAAATTAATTTGATAATGCCAAAATGAATTAATTATTGTATATATTTCCAAATAATACTGTTGATATCAACATTTTATTATCCACCTATATATCAGGGGTGGCCAACAAGTCGATCATAATCCACCGATCAATCGCAAAAACATTTTTGATCGATTGTGAGGCCAATCTGGCAAAAGCTGTTGAAAGTCAAGATTTTCAAGTTTTTTTTGTTATTTTTGTTCTAATTTTTTTTTCAATTCTAGATAGGTGAAGTCCAGTAAGTCATATCATTATTGAAAATAATATTTTAAATCTTGATTCAATGTAGCTAAATTTGAATTAATAAATATTATTAATAACTACTCATGTTGCTTTAATTCCCCCAGACATGAGTTTTTTGGCCTGTTAAATAATTGTTACTTTTTACTAAGTAGATATATAAAAATAGTATGTATTTCACATATCCCTTCACTTAGATTACACCTATGACAACAAGTCGATCACAACACATTTTTGAAATAAAAAGTATATCTTATGAACAGAAAAGTTGGCCAACCCTGCTATATATGAAAGAGAATGAATAAATTTATAGCTGCACCAGGAGAGAAAAATTAAACTATATATTTATAAAATTGTATCGATAATAAGCTGAGCAAAAATTTTAAAAAAATGTTCTTTGGTTCAATGTTAAGCAGAAGTACATTTTAGTATAAAATCAAAAAAATATATAAAAAATACTAATTTTAAAATGTTTGAAAAAAATCAACACTGATTAGGTTAAAGAAAAGAAGTGTTAAATGATCAAATTAGATCTTTTAAAAAATTAACATAAAATTAAATATTTTGTAATGAAGAAAAAACAATTAGGTAAAAGTGTCTAGAAAACTAAAAAAATAATAAAGAGATATGGTGAAAAAATATTACAAGGAAAATAATATATACCTAATGTAATAGGATGCATCCATGTCAAAGTAGTGGTTTATATATATATTTAAAAAATATAAATAAAAATATATATATATATATATTTAAAAAATATAAATAAAAAAAATGTATCCAACAGAAACTAAGAATTATGTCCATATATATATTGAATCTATATTCATATTAAACAATCAATATAAAAATAAATATCAACTATTAGCCAATTAATAGTTGATTGATTAAAATTAATAATTATTTTCTTTGTTTTCTTAATTTATAATGGGGTTTAATTAACCTTTAACCATTAATAAAGAATAGCTCTTGGGATAGGTGTCAATATATAGTTAGGTATGAGTACCTCTGCCTCCACAGATGATATTAAGTAATTATTTCACAATTCTACACAATAAAAGGGTACATCCATATAATAAAAAAATATTTATTTTGACATTTTTCAAATAGTTTTTTTTAAAAGGTTGTTACAAGTAATATTTCATTTTTTTTATTGTGACTATTTTTTAATCATGTTAAAATGTGTCAAGAAAATAACTTTCAATTTTGCATATCTAATTAGCTGAAAATAATTGTGATTAATTAGTACTAATATTTTAAAAGAAAAAAGCACACTGTGAAAGGGTTATCTTTTTTGACACTTTAGCAGCATGATAGTGCTGCAATCATTACTTCTCTATGTTGTTTTAAAGAGTTGTATATGTTAAATTATGGTGTGTGACAGTATTAATTTTGAAAAAATCCAAGAGGTGGCAGTATATGGACCTTTACATATCATTGTCTGTGATTGACAACACATTCTATTGTTCTACAAAACTATAAAGGAGATGGTGATCTGTGATTAGATGACACTTTAGATTCACTTCCCCTGTGGCTAAATCCACAAAAATGTGATTTTCAGTAATTGTTAATGACTATGATGCAATATTTTTGTAAAAGACTTATTATTAAACTAAAAACTATGTCACTAGAGAGGCTTTGTTTTTGAAAACATTTTATTTTTAAAAATACAGCTTGAAAAACAGAAATTATCATGGAAATAGCCACTAGAGGCTAAAAAAAAATCATTTTTGTAAAAACTACAAGGGAAATATTTTAACAACAATTAATAAGGTGCTCTTTTAGTACGCGATCTATGCCATTTTGAATTTCCACAAAACAACCAAAAATATCGTCTGACACATCTAAGTTTTGGGTTTTTTTACTATGTGATCTATTTGGCTTTCTTTTTTATTATGTGATCTATTTGGCTCTTTTTTTATTATTATATGATATTATATGTATTTTGTAAGGTTTTGCTTGACCAGATTTTTAATTTTTTTACATTTTTTTTTAAACTATGTGATCTATTTGGCTTTCTTTTTTATTATGCGATCTATTTGGCTCTTTTTTATTATTATGCGATCTCATATCTATTTTGTAAGGTTTTGCTTGACCAGATTTCTAATTTTTTTACATTTTGTGTTTTTTTAAACTATGTGATCTATTTGGCTTTCTTTTTTATTATGCGATCTATTTGGCTCTTTTTTATTATTATGCGATCTCATATCTATTTTGTAAGGTTTTGCTTGACCAGATTTCTAATTTTTTTATGTTTTTTTTACTATGTGATCTATTTGGCTTTCTTTTTTATTATGCGATCTATTTGGTTTTTTTTTTTTTATTATGCAATCTATTTGGCTTTCTTTTTTATTATGTGATCTATTTGGATTTTTTAAAATTATGTTGTCTCATATCTGTTTTGTCAAATTTCAGATTTATATGTGTTGCTTTTTAATGATATTATAGTCACATGACCAGAGTTCTAAATTTTTTATGTTTTGGCTTTCTTTTTTATTTTTTTACTGTGTGACATTTAGGCGGGTTTTTCCAAGTCATGTGACCCAGATTCTACATTTTTCCCATTTTCACATACTTTTTTATCACTTAGATGTGTCAGATGATGTTTTTGAAATTCAAAATGGTGGAGATCGCGTATTAATTTTTAGAATTTTTTTGTTTCTTTGATTATAACTAATTCTAAATATATCATTTTTTAATAATATAAAATTCTAATATCTAATATTTTGTTCTTTTAACTTTTTTGAATAGATATCAAGAAGCCAATAACGATGTTTTTCTTTGTTATCAGTAAGACCTTCAGTTAGATACTTATTTTCACAATTTTAAAATATTAATTTTTCTTGTTTTAGAATTTTAATTATTGGAAGGCTAAAATATATATAATATGGTCTATAAATAAATTTTGTAATATACATAAAATGATTTAATTGCACACACAGAAAAAAATCAAACAAGGTGTTATAGTAAAAATATTTATAACTAGAATCTATTCAAAAATATGAGGGTCAGATTGACACTGAAAGAATTAAAGAAAAATGTAAAATTCTGAAAAAATATATTTACTTTAAAGCTTTAGTTTTTATAATCTATCACATTATATTTTTACTAATGGCATTGTAAAATAATTAGAATGTTCATTTAAATAAAATACAACTTCAAGTAAACTGCTTTACTATAAATAAAATCCATCACCATTGTTCTAAAAAAATGTTTTGTAAACTTAATCACATTTCTTCAAAAACTATTGAGAAAAAGAATTATATTTTTAGAAAATAAGTTAATACTACAAATAATGAATTTTATTATAATTTTTTTTAAAGAAAAGGTACCAAGAAAATATATGCAGTCTATTGATAAATTTATTTTTAAAATGTGCTAAAATTTCAAAATAAGACAACAAAATTAGTTATATATAAATATCAATCTGAAATAATAAAAAAACAAATGATATAAATAAAAGAAGTTACATTGAATTGATTAAAAATAACAGAATAGTACAAAGTGAGATTCAAATAATGCTTGATCTTAATATAAAAATGAAGGCACAAAAGGAATTTATTGAAATAAATATTTGAATGATAGTTGTTACCAGAATTTTTGGAATCTAATGTAAATTTTAAAGAAAACATTGATTAAATAAGGAATGATACCAAAAATTGTAGCATTACATTTCAGAATTTAAAAAAATAGTGATTTTTAAAAAATATTTTTTTGATTTGTAACTATGATTTTATTTGAATTATTACAAAAATACTTACCAAATATATGGAAAAAAATATTATTTCTGATTTTTTTGTTTTTATATTTTTCTTATCAAAAGGAAGAAACAAGTATAAGAATATATGTATGAATATATGATACTTGAATGTTAATTAAAATAATATCTTATTATATTTGTGCATAAGCTACACATTTTTTAACTAAAATAATATCTTACTATGTGTGCACAAGCTATAAATTATTTTGTCTTCAAGAGATAAATAAAATAATTTCTTCCAGATTATTTATCAACATGGTTGGCATGAGAATCGTTATTGACTATGTGGGTAACATTATTAAGCACTATCACTAGAAATTGTAGATGTGGCATTATTTTCATCATTTATATACTTTTTGTCTTTATTTAAAACATTTAATTAATTGCCTATTAAAATAATTTTTGCTTGAAAAGTGATTTAAATCTTGTTGCTTATTTTAATATATTCTTGTTTCATAACAGTGTTTTCTGAATTTTTAAAGTTCAAATAATAAAACATTATTTAGTTTGAGATTTAAACTGGATTACATTCATATCACTTACTGATTGAGTGAGTTATGACTAGATTGGTAACTGAGAGAGATTTGTAGTCATCTTTTTTTTTTATGAATTTCTATTTTCCTACATCTAAGCAAAAGTAACGTAATGACTATTATTTTAGGTAATAATATTAAATATTTTGCAAGTGGAAGTTAATAGCATTACACTAGAACATATGCCGACATACATCATTAAACACATTTGATGTTACTTATTAGAAAAAGGTGTTATTTTATAATTAAGTGTGAAGAATCTTAAATTTAATTTAAAAAAAATGTGTGGGTTTGAACCCTTTAATCAATTTCATTATAATCTAATGATCAACCAACTAAGATATACATTTTCACCTTCTCTTTTTTTTATTTATTAGTCACAACAATATTAATAAGTAGTTATAAATTTATTATTCATTAGCCTAAGAGTCTTAGTTTTCTATCATAAATAACTTTTATTGATTAAGGATGACACTTGTGAAAAATATGTTTGGATTCATAACCTACGTATCCATATTTCAGTAGCCATACTGTGACATTGAATTAATGGTAGTCTCATTTCATTTATATATATATCATTAAAAAGCAGTCAACATTTAGACAATCCCAATATCAATAATAATCAACAATTTCAAATTGATGTCAAGGCAACATCCTTTTAACAATAAAGGTGAAATATATATATATATATATATTTGTGCATGTTAAATTCATCCTTTTAACAATAAAGGTGAAATATATATATATATATATATTTGTGCATGTTAAATTCATTGAGGAAAAAAGTGGATACATTAGATAATAGAGCATTACAAACAAGTAATAACACTTATTCCTTGTCAATGATAGCATTTTAATTTTAGAGATATATCATAAACTTTAATGAGGCCCATATCAGAAATATTCAAAAATTAAAAACAATGATTAAAAAAAAAGAGAGACTATCTAAAACATAATAATAATTCATTCTACACATAGCATATATTTCAAAACTGACTTTGAATTTTTGATAATATTTGGAAATTTTTTCTTACTTAAAATTTAAAAATATTTTTGTATGCGTGATGTTACAGCAATGTATTATGCACACAAACATTTTTTAAAAATATATTATTATTACTAAGTCTATATAGAGTAAATGATATTTTATCAATTGATTTTCAGGTGATTCAATGCTACATTTATTATTGTGATAAAGAATTTAACCTATTTTGTTTCTAGTCATTCACTTTCATTAACGTTTTTAAACATTATATATATAATCTCATATTATGATAATAAATAAAACAATTTCAATCAGTTAACTTATACTTCAAGAAAAAATTTAAGCCTAATTTGAATATATAATCATCTGATTTTTGTTGTCCACAATAATCCAAAAATTATAATTCTTTAATGACCTGCATAAGTTGCCTTGCTAGAAATGAAATATCAACCAAATAAAATTAAATTATTTTTTTTGGACAAAATCCAAGTCATGCCCATGAAGTGATCTTCAATCTTCAGTTCAGATAAAACTTGGAACCCTTTTTCATGTTCCAAACAAACATATAAGTTTTCTTCTAGATAGCTTGCCCATAAATAATTTATTTAATTGTAATATACTGTATATCAATATTTTAAACATTTGAAAAAGAAAATATTCTAATACTGAACAATTTTTTCTTTTTTCAAATACTCAAAATGTTGATACATATATACTTTACAATTAGCAGAAGAAACAAACTATTTGATTTAGTTAATTATTTAAAATTAATAAATAAATATCTAGTTATTGTTAGCTAGATGATAACTTCAAAATATAAAATTATTAAAACTTTCATTACAATTATTCAGAAAATTTGGTAATGTTTCCTTGTTAACAGTTTTTGAGACAGCTGTTAGAAAGGTCTTTATTTTGAAATGGGATATTTAATACTATATATGTAACAATTAGAAAATTTTATTGGGCTTATAGATGTAAATGTTAATGGCATTTCTCCACATAGTTTTAAAATAAATTTCAGCTATGATATAATCAGGCAAAGTACCAATTAAAACATGCCATTCAAAAGGTGATTTTTAGTTTATGTTATAGCTTACATAATAGATATAAAAAATATTAATAATTTATATTTGGGAAATTGAAAATATAATTTTCTAAATAATTTTCCGACTAAAAACATTTCCCTCTAAAATTGTTATAAATAATAATTAGAAGAATTTTTATGGACTTACAGATGTAAATATTAACAATTTTAATGATATTCCTCTTTGTATTGTTTAGATAAATTTCAGTTGTGATTTAATAAGGCATAAAATCATTCCATCTAATGCCCATTTTTAATTGGTTACTTTGACTGGTTACATCACAGCTAAAATTTTGCCTAAAAATATATAGCGAAATCTTATTAAAATTATTAATATTTACATATGTACATTACAGGAGTTTAGTGGGTTAATAACTCTCACAAAATAGTTTCTTTTTAGCCCTGGGTAAAAAAAGTATTTTCCTCTTTATTTATTAGTTATATAAAAAAAAATATTTTATGAAAATATTGATTCTAGTATGAAATACTGTTATAGAAGTAGTGAAGAAGAAATTTTAAGCTTTTTTTGATTCAGATTTAGACATGGTCCCTCTACTCAATCAATTGTTTGTCTTGATAGAGTAATGATATTATTTTAAAACAAAGATGATTTCTATCTTTATAGAACAATTTAGAATCTTATATCAGAATCATGATAGTAATAATGATGACCACTGTTATGACATTGACATATTTCATATTTGTAACTCAGTCAGTTAATAACTTATTGATTGTTACTAGTAAAAAAAATAGAAGAAAAACAAACAAACCTTATCATAGTCTAAAGATATTTCATAATAGCAAACATGGCATATTTAAATATTTTAATATTAAAAAATAAATAAATGTTATAGACCAGATTTCATTTTATTGACTGATCCACAATTTTATTCTACAATTTGGAATAAATTTAATATTTTAAAATTATATCAAAATTTTTTTTCCATGTGTCATAGCATCAGCCGGGAAGTGAATCCGCTAACCCGGGACACCTGCTTGTAAAGCAGCGGTCGCTGACCTCTTGACTACCAATGCTTGACAGGTAAAATTTTTGACATTTATTTCAACAAAAATAACAACAATTTTTAAAAAAATAGAAATAGTGTTCATTTATGTATGTGTAAAACATTAATCTTTTTTTAAAAGATAAATTATCTGTCTCAGAAAAATATGTCTCTTAAATAATCAAATGATTTGTGCTCAGGAAGTCATAAGAAGTTTCAGCATCAGAAGTACCAATTGATAATGAATAGTTACTTTTAAAATAAGTGATATTCTTGCAAGATTATGGATGGCAGCAAACCACTCTATATTACTTTGCTGTAGAATGATTTATAAAAACATGAATAATTAATTAACACCAGATGGCACTACTGCAGACTAGTATATTAGTATATTAGAATATTAGTATATTAGAATATTAGAATATTAGGTGTGAGTTAATATATGATAATAGTAAGGAAAGTAGTTTATTGTTTAAGGCTCGAACGGGATCTTTAGCTACAAAAGAATATACATGTAAATGGAAAAATTTGGATGATTTATTTTGTAAATTATGTAAGGAAGAAATTGAAAATATTAAGCATTTGTTAATTGAATGTAAATGTTTGAAAACAGAAAGGGTACATATAATGAAGTTGTGGAAAAATAAATATGAAAAGAGTCATTATACAGAAAGTGAATTATTGATTTTTATGCTGGGTTTGGGAAATGATAAGGGGGATTTAGATATAAAGGTTATAGAGTTGACAAGATTTATGTTGTGGAAATGGGATAGAGCAGATTATGGGTAAATTTAGAGTGGAGAATGTAAAAGAAAGAGGCTAACAGGTTTATCTGGGCATAATTACTGAGATATTCTTGACTTCGTTTAAGGAGAAGTCATAATACACCACATCACATCAATATTGGTCTTTGTCAATGAAAAGAATGCTCTGCATGTCAGACTCTGGTATGTGAGGTTCTCGGATTGATTTCACTGCTGGCACTTTTAGCACTCAATTTCTTATGAACTTTAGAGCGATAGTCATTCAGTGATTGATTTTTGTAATGAAAAGAATTGAATAAATTTATACTCATAAAAAAAAGAAAATGAAATAAACTTTTAATGCAATCTGATAAAAACTTTTTCTCTCTTTTAAAAATATGGTTGGGGTAAGATCTCACACTAGAACAAATCCAAAAATTTTATTAAGAAGTGATGATGATTTAATGATATCTTTAAAAATAACATTTAATGTTATAAGAGTAGTATATTTGGAGCTCAAATTAACTAGTTAATATTTTAATTACTTCTGTTTTTCTATCAACAGTTATGATTCTGTTTATGACTTTTTGAATAAATGCTTAATTGTGAACATAATTCATGCTTTATTTTTATTAATGACATTGTACAATAGGGCTACTTTCAATTAAATTAGAGCATGTGAAATAATTTCATTCAAAAAATTATAAAAATAAAAATTACATTGTTTTATTTTTAGAAATTTGATTCTTATCTTCCCTCTTAGCATTTTCTCTTTTAAAGTAATAATACATATATATACACTTTACTCTTAAAAAGTGATTTATATAAAACTAACTATAAAGAAAATGAATTGTCAATTGAGATTTAGAAGTGTAAAATCAATCTTGATTTTTAAAATAAAATTGTCAAAATGGATTTTTCCATGAATTTGGTTAAATTTGTAGGTAACGTAAAACGTAATGGATTTATATATATCATAAGCAGAAAGTTTTCTTCAACTATATTAACTTTTCAAAATTAAAATGTCAAAATACTAATAATACAAATAATGAAAGTAAAACTCTACTTAGAAACTTTAAAGGATAAAAAATACTCATAATTAAGTTTAAAAAAAAAAAAAAAGAGAAAATGGAAATTAAAACAGGTTGCATCAGAATAAAAGTTACAAGTTCATTTCCTCACTAGTGGAAAAAAAATTCCAGTATATAAGATGAATCATCAATGTTATATAACTAAAAACAAAAAAAAAAAAGCTGTGAATGTTGATGTATAATTACAAACAATATCTCAAACCAGAAATAGTCATGCAAAAGCCCTTAATACAGGGTAAGAAAGGCTAGCTTCAGAAATAAAGGCTCTTAAATAAGTTCCCATCCAAAAACAAATATCTATTTGATCAAATCAATGAAACTGCTGTTCTTGACCTGACATTTTTTGTGCTCAAATGTTAAATGACATTTTGCTAAACAATTCAATAAATGATAATAAATACAAAAATAAATGGCAAACAATGGTAAATTGCTACTGATAATTATTGAATTTTATTTTTTAGTTATATAATCATAAAATCTTCTCTCCTTTATTTACTTTCAGACAAAAAAATAAACATACATATATATATATATATTTATGATAAAAAAACTTCTAATCTTAAAAATAGATAACTTATTTATAGAAATGTTAATAGTTGATGGATATAAATGATTTTCTAAACAATTCAATTAAAATGAGTAGATCAATATTATTAACTCTTAAAAAGGTACCATGGTCTGAGTATTAGCTAGCCCATCAACTGCCTAAATTAAGAGTATTTATACAATTTTTTTGTTAGCAGATTGACAAAAAATAGTGTAAATTAATAATAGATTAGTACAGAAGAAAATATTATATAAAACAATTTTAATTTAAACAGCATACAAATAACTAGGGCAAGTTATTAATTAATAAGAATAATTAATATAAAAGTAAATGATAAAACATCCTTTAAAAAGTCTACTGTAGAGCAAAGGTCTCTCCAATGATTTATTCAAAGGAACAATGGGAAAAAAAAACCATTATGCACAAGGTTTATCAATCCCTCGGTTGTTGTGAGTTCAACAATTTACATCCTTATTTTACCCCCCTCCAAATAAATAAATAAATAAATAGGTAGTTATATATTTACTGATCAATACTAAATGATCACCCAGATTAGCTGTGGGCTGGCTACCTGAATAAAAGAGCCAAACCTATTGAAAAAAGTCATTTTATTTAGACTGAATTTAAATCCAGATCATTTGTATGATTAAAAGATATGTTATGAAGTCTTTATTCATAAAAATATAATCTACAAAAATATTCTAGTTAATATGTCACAAATAAAAATATTATAATATTGCCAAGGCATCAATGTTTCATATAAAGAGAAGTAAAGCAATTCATTTGACACTCAATAAAGTATTGACTCTAACAAACCTTAATAATTTCGTTAATATAGCAAATTTCTTAAAACAAAAACTTCTTTATTTTTCAGCATATCCACTAAGACATAATGGAATGTTGAAATAAGAAAGCAACATAGTAATGAGACATAGAAAACAAAAATACTTTGTAAAGAAATATCAGCCAAGTAGTTCATAACAAAAGATATTATTTAATGCTAAATTGGGTGAGATGATCCTATTCCATGATGTGCATTCTCAATGGATATTACATTATATAAAGACATTTGAGCACTATAATCAAGTGATAAAACAATACATTATTGGTGCTAGTTTATCATCGCTTTTGCTATCCACCCTCCTTCCTTCATTAATACAATTTATTGTAACATTTCAATACTTAGATCTACAGTATAATCTTTAATAACAATAATATCATCAATATGCTTGAAAAACAATTTATAGTAGAAAATATTAGTGATATTACAGCCATATGGGGCAACTAATCCTCTTAGAATCAATATTAAAAATAGCTAATAACATTAATCCAAAAGATGATTAACTCTTTAGAAAAAAACATATCTCATATCTGTCCACATTACACCAAGACCTCACTTAACAACATACTGATATTTTCTAAACTAACCTATTACATGCCTACATATCTTTATTAAAAATATTAATTCACTTTGCATCCATTTATTTTGGATAAGAAATCTGTTACAATTTCAATCAATAAAATACTGAATTATGCCAAATTTAATGACATGTTTTTACATTTTAGTTCCATTATTAATTTACAATGTTCTACTAATGTCTTAATTATCTTCCAAAATCTATTTCCAGCTATATATAAGGTCATAGAAATAATACTTAGACATTCCACCATCATAGCCTAATATATTTATATTTAATATAATTATTAATATATTGATATTTTTATCTTCTTATTTACAAACAAAATCAAATATTGCTTACTTACAAAATAATATCCAACAATCTTTGAAAATAAATGTCATTCAATGTTTTGATTAAATAATCATCAGAATAAACAAAAAGATTAAGCACTGATTTCTAGATCTAAATACTCATATTTTAATTTTACATCAAAATCAATCTCAAAACTATATCCACCACTCTTTGATGCCACATGAACACTATGTGGAAAAGATGAAGAAAACACAGATCATTTCTTATATAATTGCCATAAAGTGAAAACATAGAAACATCATAATCAGGATAACTCACTTAAGTATGTCTTCTCTAAATGAATTTATTCATAGCCTAGAGAGAGGGATCTTTATAACTATCACAGAAAATATTAATCATCTTAGACTTGGGCTCTCTATGGTGCCATTTTAATTTGAATATTAGCACAAGTAAATTGAAATCATTATTTTAAAACAAAATTACAAAAAGTAAAACAATATCAATCAACCCTAGATCTACCTAATATTTATTCAACTATGTGGAGCCTTCTCTTATTACCTGCAAATTCATAAACAAAGGCTAAACAATAATCTAAACACATTTGTTCAATCTAAAAATGTAATTATATAAATTCATATAAAGTTTGAAAATATGTAAAACCTAATACTGATATTATGTAATCTTTTATTCTCTCTGTTCTAAAATGAACCAATCATTGCATCCATTTTTTTTGCTTTAATCAATAAAATTATGTTAAAATACTTTTCTAAATATATAGTAATCAAAATATTTCATTTATATTTGTTCATATTAAAATTTGATAAATTACATTTTATACTTCTGAAAATTCACAAAAGAATACTTACATTAAGTAAAAATAAATTTAAAGAGTATGGAAGGCATATATTTTAATATAAAGTAGTTTGCCTCTTTTACCTAAAAAAATATTGGTGATGATTTCATATTTATAGGTAAAAGATAAACAGCCTCAAATAGCTCACTGGAAACAAAAATCTTAAATAGCTTCCCAAAGAGAAATAACATTTATGTATAGTCTTTAAATCATTTAAATATATATATATATTGTAAATATATATAAGTATAAATATATTTAAAGACTATATCATAAATATTATATATATATATATATATATATATATATATAATACAACTGATTTAATAAACAAATGCTAATGTAAATACTATAGTATTATCATTTTAAAGAAATATATGATTAAGACAATAAATCTAAAAGAATAAATATGGTATTGATATTTTTTGATCATGATAATGAATGTGGAAAACAATATTTAATGATATATAATTTTTTTCTAAAGTATAGGCTTTTTCATACCTATATACCAATATGTAATATATAGTGGGGTTGAACCTAGATCATTACATGACCCTCAACTATCTATGCTATCTCATACTGTTGACGCACTTCATCACACACATGTTGAAAAGATAAATAATCACCAATATACATATTTTGTGCTAAAACAGCACTCACCAGTTGGTCCAGATTATCATCTCCACACATATATACAATCAGTGCTCAGCTTACATTAAGATAGCCAATCTTTATACTTTAATGGACAGTCTTCAATCCACTTAACCCTATATCACTTCAGCCATCCATTTCATTGAAAATCTGATGACAGAACACTCAAAGCCCTCATTGGTGCCAATCTTCTCATCCTAACCACTTTGAATGATGTAAATATTTTACATCAAGAAAGAAACACATATATCAAATAAATAAAGTATTTTTTTTTTTAAAAAAAATTTATAAATAGATTAATACACATTCTGAAATTTCAAGATTCTCAAAGAAAAATGTAATCCAAGAAAAAAAAAAGAGATAGAAGTTAGTTATTAGTATAAATGGTGAATGAGAATGACAATATATAGGTTAAAGTTAACAAAATATTTAATTGACAAATCATTTATATAATGATAATTATTTAAAAGTATTCATTTTAAATTTTATATGAAATGTTTGTCTTAATATTATAATTATATTATTTATTTAAAAATTAAAAATTAATATTCCATAATTACTTAAATTTTATTTCCTAAAATGTTAATACTATAACATATAAAATGAATGTTATATATACATTAAATATTAATTTTTTTTTTCACATTAAAATATAAGATTATACATTTCATGTGAAATAAGAATATACAAACAGGATTTTCATCTAAAGTTATCATCAATCATATTAAGACTTAAAATTAATTTTTCACAATTCTATAATAATTATATATTTTTTTGTATATGTAAAGAAATATTTTCATCTGTTATTTTTAATAAAACAATAATTCAAAAAAGATTATTCAGTATTTGTTTATTATCATGTCTACCAAGCTTGGCAGTCATTTTGTTTTAATTATACAGTTTCAAGGGCATAAATAAATACTTAAAACAAAATGCCTGATAAAAAGTGACGCATTTAATATTTATAGTTTCTTTTATTGTTATTTTTTTTTTTTTAAAAAAATTTCTGCAAAAATTAATTATAATATTTACACTTTATTTATTATTATTTTTTGTATTAAATTACCTTATTAAAATAAAAATATAAGAAATGTTAAGTGTCATGACATGCCCATTAGTGCAGCTTTTTATAAGCAAGTATCCCATATCTTTGGAAATACTTCACTGCATGCTGTTCTGTCAAAGGAAGATTCCAAACTTTTATTTTATCAAAATGGTGGTGACAAAATAAAGACACTAAATGTTAAACAAACTACAACTATGTTCAGAGTATGTCAGGCATTTACTTGTTATAATATAAAAAAAAAATAGAAAAAACCTTTTGAATATAATTTATAATCAATTTATTAATTTTTTAAAACTTAATAACTAACATATATTTAGTAAAATAAAATTGTACCCCCACCCTCCATAAACAAATACTTGTAGGTGGTTGCCAAGCTTAGTAGACAGGATAAAACCCTTGTACTGATTATTTAATCTTTTCTATTTTTTACAATATGGTATATTCTTTTCATATATAAAATCTTCCTAGGATTGAATCTATGACATTTTACACTTGGATGTTTAAATACCTCTTTCTAATTTATCTGTAAAAATTTATCACAAGAAATTTAATATTCTTAATAAAAATCTGTTGTTGTTGATTTATAATTTTCATCAGAAATAATTTTTAAGTATAGTACTACACATCTATATTATAGTTAATATAAAATATATTTATTTTATATACATATATATTATTTAACAAATTTTGGAATCTTATAAATATAAATTATTACTAAAAACATCTATATATTTATAAATGTATGTATTTTACTTATGATAAATATCTGCAAATAGAATTAAAAAAAGGAATATATAAAAGTAATAAAATTTAGTGATTATATTATAGATAAAATACAGATATTAGGTTGCACATAAAGCACAATGTAGAAAGAACTTATATAGAATTGATTGTGATTTTTAATAATAAAAAAAGAGAAATAAATCTATACATTTTCATTTCCTTTATAGATATATTAAACAACCTCCGTGTGTGTGTATGTTTAAAACTAAAAATTCAAATATATTGATCTTTAACTGAGGTTTAAAGTTTATATCTGTGCTAGATATTATCCCTAGTTTAGAAAATGATTAGTAATTATCATTATTGTATTTATCTGAGATGGATGATGTCAAAGTTGTGGAGTGAGTTTGACAATGGTAAATAAAAATATAATAATGTTCATTTCCTTCTATACAAGCTTTCAGTCCAACTATATGATGAACTTTATATAATTTATTTGTAATCATATACATATATTTCCTGTTTGATACAATAATACATTATTTCAATACATATTTTTTGAGTGCTTTAAATATTATATAATAAACTTTTACATTTACACTAAATAGGTGATTATTCAAAAAGTTGCAAGGATAGTGGATGTTTTAGAATCTTTGGACATAGAAAAAAAACTGCAGTAGCTTTTGAGTAAAATATAACTGAATTATCAAAACAAATTATTTTTATTTAATATTATTTTTTAAAGTTTCATACATTTTTATTATTATTAATGAAAAATCATATGAAAAGGTAAGCATCAATTTTTTCATTCAAATTTTTGCATAATTTTTATAATTATTATCATAAGAATTCAATTTATTTTTTAAAATGTAATTCAACAAGAGAGTACAGTTTTTAAGTTTTAATAAGCCATTTAGTAAATAAAGTTCCAAGACAAATTTTCATGATCAAAGAATATGTACATTCGTAGCATATTTATTGGCAGTAAGAAATGAAAGGTATGAAGGGCTAAAGAATGTGTTTCATCTTACTCATTTGCTAATTCTAATAATGTTTAGTATATATTATATACTATTTGAATATGTTCATTCATATAGGAAAACTTATTAGGTCATGTATAAAGGTGGATTTCCACCATTATTGTTTAAAGAAGGTTGTCTTGACAACATATAGAAATTGTTGATTGTTATTGGTATTGCTTAAGTGTTGACTTTTTTCTGTATTTATATTAATACTAGTGTTGACTGCTTTTCCATATTTACATTAGTATCTATCTAACCTTGGCCATTATTAGCCTTATTATCTAAGTAATATATACTTGGATTGCAGTTTGAAAGTTATAATTGACCATTTGTTAGTCTGCTTTAATAATAGGTTATGTTTACCTGTTTAATGAGGTTTATTTAAACTTCTTTGAATTAATAATTTCATTCTTTATAGTCAAGTTGCAATCTTTAGTACCTATATAAACATATTAATCCATACATAAAAGTGGATTTCCAGTTTTATTTAAGGAGATTGCCTTGGTAACTGATTGAGACTGTTGATTGTTATTGACATTGTTTAAGTTTTGATTGCTCTCTAGCCTTGAACATTATTAGCTTTATTATCTAAGTAATACCAAGTTGGAGTGCAGGTTGGAAGTTATAAATGACTATTTGTTAGACTGCTTTCAAAATGGGTTATACTTACTTGTTTAATGAGGTTTATTTAAACTTCTTTATTCTTTGTAATCAAACCACAATCTTTAGTGTTTATATAAACTTATGAGACCATCTATAAAGGTGGATTTCCAATTTTATTGTTCAAAGGAGGTTGCTTTGACAACAGATTGAGATTGTTGATTGTTATTGTTTAAGTGTTGTGTTTACATTAATAGCTATGTAGCTTTGAACATGATTAGCTTTATTATCTAAGTAGTACATAGTTGAAGTGCAATTAAAAGGTTATAATTGCAATTTAAATGTTATAATTGACTATTTGTTAGACTGCTTTCAGAACAGGCTATGTTTATCCATTTAATAAATATTATTTAACTTCTTTGAATTAATAATTTCATTCTTTGTACTCAAGTTGCAACTTTTAGTGTCTATATTAACATATTGGACAACATATAAAGGTGGATTTCCACCTTTATTGTTCATAGTTATTGATATTGGTATTGTTTAAGTATTGACTGCTTTCTGTATTTACATAACTATCTAGCTTTGAGCATAATTAGCTTTAATATCTCAGTAATACATAGTTGGAGTGCAGGTTGATAGCTATAATTGACTATTTGTTGGTTTGCTTTCAGAATGGGTTACATTTACCTGGTTAATGAGATTTATTTAAACTTTTTTGAATTAATAATTTCATTTTTTGTAATCAAGTTGCAATTTTTAATGTTTATTTAAACATATTAGCCCATATATAAAGGTCTATTTTCAACTTTATTGTTTAAAGTAGGATGCTTTGACAACAGTCTGAGATTATAATAGAATTAGTATTGTTTAAATATTGATTTGAACATCAAGACTCTCAAGTTGCTTCAGCTATCTGTTCTATCTCATACAACCAATACCCATGATCACACAGATGTGAAAAAATAAATGATTTCCAATATACATATTTTGTGCTGAACGAGCACTCATTAGTTGATCCAAATCATCTCCCACACACATATATAATAAGTGTTCAGTTAATATTAAGATAACAAATCTTCAAATTTTAATGGACAGGTTTCAATCTACTCCACCCTCCAAATCTTCATCTATCCATATTATTGGAAATCTGATGATGAAATGCCCAAACCTCTTGTTGACACCAATATTATTATCAAGCCTATATTGACTTAAAGTTACTCTGATCCCTCATGTATAGGACCTTGTTCAGTTAAATACACAGAAGAGGGATGGGCAGGATACAGGCTGAATTTGCAAGTTTTTAAATACAAGTATAATTTATATACTTGAAATTTAGTTATAATATAGAGGATTTGTACACAGACTTTCAAGCTTCTTTCAGCTAACATTCTGTCTCATAATCTGGACCAACTGATGAGTTCTGATTCAGCATAAAATACATATATTGGCAATCATTTCTCATTTTCATACGTGGGTAGTCATGTGTATTGGTTGTATGAGATAGAATAAATAGCTGAAGGGAGATTGAAAGTCTTTATTTAAATCCCCTAAATTATATCTAAACTCCAAGTACATAAATTATACTTGTATTTAAAATATTATATATATATATATATATATATATAATATTTTAAATACAATATATATATATATATATATATATATATATATATATATAATTGAAATACAAAAGGCTAATACATCTACTAATATTTCAAGCTATAGACAAATAATTGAATTATACTAAATGTGAATCACTTATCAGCACAAATAGGATACCATATGATCTTGTCCAATTAGAAAATGTAATTAAATATGTTTAATGATAAAGTGTTGATATTGTCCCTATTTGCATTGGAATGTAATTTATATTTAGTTTTGTTTAGAATTTATAATTCAGAAAATCCTTCATTAACATAAATGTAACAAAACATATACATACAAATTTGTAAATGCTTTATAAAATATACAGTAAGGGTAAGATACAATACAGATTCAATTCAACCCAATGCATTTTCAATGCAGAGCACTCTAATCATGGCTATTATGATCTAAATTTAAAGGTTGCTTTAAAAATATTAAAATAGCACTAACTTTTTCAAAATATTTTAAATATTTCCATTAATTTCATAAATGTGCCTTTTGTTTATTACCTTCTCATAATTAGTAATGTACCATGCTTCTTTTATTTTTGACTTCCAGTTATATTATCTACACAAATAATTTTAACTCTTACAAAGAGTTCCTATGCTTCTTTTCATGATCTAAAAATATACATATACATTTTGAATTTTCTTTAGCTCTATTATATAAATATTTATACTGCTTAATTTTCTCATTATATTTGCTTGTTTCCTGCCAAAATATATTGCATAACACATCAGGTCATTGCATTGAACAATTTGCAGAAATTCTGCTTCATTAATTTTATCTTTTGTGTTATTTATCAATCTGTTTAAATTAGATAGTATCCTAAAGCTTATGTTAAAATTTTGATTACAAATTTTCCTAATTTTTATTACAATATTAAACAAAACTTTTTCACAGATTTATAGATATAAATGTTAGAAATTTAATAAAAAATTTCTATGTATTTTTATAAATATTTCTTCAGCTATGATATAATAAAACATTTAAAAACAGCCAGAGCAAGCTAAAATTACATCGTCCACTAATTGTATTTATCTGAAATTCAATTATTAAATGATATAACTTCCAGTTTGCAATGGCTGTTTTTTAATTGATATTTTGCTATATTATATCATAGTTGGAAAATTATTTATAAAAATTTACATAGAAATCCAATTAAATATTTAACATTTAAATAATCATACATATATAAGAATCAGTCAACAGGTGAATTTACATAAAAATGAAATTATTTTTTTTTTTCTGGTAGACATCAAAATTCCAACTGAAAATTATGTTACTACAGAGACAAAAATATTTGTTAAAAATTTCGCATTATTTCACTTGAAGAAGTTTAACTCTAGCATTTTTATGAGGTTAATAATATGATGTAAAATAGTTTTGCTTCATATAAAAACATTTTATACTACCGGGAAGTCATCTCCTTTTCTCTATCATTCTCTTCCAATTTACAATTATCAAAATCATTCTCCCAACATGAACACATTTCTGATTTAATGGCAAAGAATTAAGCACACCTGATGGTAGTTTAAAAAACTATAATTCAAATAAATTCAAGAATTTTTATTTATTTATATATTAACATTCCCCCCCCCCCCACTTAATACTGTTGTATAGTATATATGTGCATACAAACGAGGCATGCCATAACTTTCAAGTTATTAAATTATATAGTACTCAGAAATGTGTTCAAATGTATAGTTTGTTGAGAGCTTGATGACCTGGAATTCAAATCTTTTGGTAATAGTTGTATTTACATATACAACAGTATATATTTTTCAATATTCAACTGCCCTGAAATGTGGTTAAATTCAGAATAAAGCCAAAATTTTTTTAGACAGCTGAAAACTTCCAAGTAACTTTACATTTTTTTAAAAATAGTCCTTGAATAGATGTTTAGAAGTTTTTGGCTAAAAGAAGTAAAACAAAAATCTTAATTATCAACATGACAAATTGCTCTAATTCAGCAGAATTTCTTAACACTTAAGAAAATCGTATCGATTAATTAAGGTTGTTATTGCACTTTACAACATTTCTAACATCATTACATCTTAATTATTTTTAATAAAAAAAAATTTGGTAAAGTGGTTAAAATATGTAGACAAATTTGAGCTATAATGCTTAGAATTTTCTAATTTAAGAATTAGAATGCATCAATTCAGAAACAAAGCAGATATTTGTACTGCAAATGTCTTTAGAATAAAATGATAGTGTGTTACAGTTCTTTATTATGTAATATCAAAAAATTCGATAAACTGTATCTCGGACAATGTAATTCAATTTGAATTCTTTAATACATAAAAAAAAAATAACTTGTACATATTTTCTTAATTCAACTTACTCTAAAATCAAATTATTAATGAGTAATAAAATAAAATCTGTAAGGGGATTCATCCAGCTCACCCTGGTTTAGAAGAAATATATCCAGGCATAGATATCCTGCAGACTAAAGTTCAATTAATTTAAATATTTAATTTGACAGCAGCAAAACTAGATTGTTTTATAGCAGGGGTGGGCAAATAGTGGCCTGAGGGCCACATGCAGCCCCCTAAGAGTTTTTATGTGGCCCGCCAAGACAGTCAGAAAAGATGGCCACATCAATATACATGCACAGTGTAGATACGATGTCCAGTGCTTTTCCAGTTGATTTGATTAATTTCAATTTTGTCTTTGCATTAACAAATATATACATTTCCAACTTTAGTGAAACCATGAACCCTCCAAAAAATGTAAAATTGGTAATGAATGTCATGTGTTTAATGAAGAATGGACAAACAAATATTTCTTTGGTAATACAGGGAATAAAGCAGTGTGTTTATTGTGTCATGAAAAAAAGATGCGGCCCTCCACTAACCTTCGCTTCCACAAAATGGCCCATGATGCGGCCCTCGAGCCAAAACAATTGCCCATCCCTGCTTTATAGTCTTAATCGGTGTTACTTATTTTTCTTCTATAAATTATAGCAACCAGTGTCGATAAATATTGTTTAAATAAATAATAAGTTAATCATTTTTCAACTATGGAGGTAGATTATAGTTTTAAATAACTAACTAATGACAATTTATTAAAATCATCTATATAAACTTTGCTTTTTTGCAGGTCGATTTTATATATATTATTTATTAACAATGAAACTTTTATTCATTTAAGTAAAAAGTATCATAATATGTGTGAATTGTATATATACAAACACACGAAATAAAACAATCCACCAGAGAAACTATATATATATTTTACAAAGGAAAGTAATTCTGAAAAATTACAGAACTAGACATCAATTCGACATCGTGTTCTAAAATTATATTTTAACAATTAACTGTTTTTAATACAGCAATTTTTATGGATAAAGACTTTCGGGTCTTTGTGATGTCTGCATTTTAAATATGGTCTCCAAATCTTTGTGATCAATAATGTCATTCAATACAACATGTGACTGTAATTGAACCAATCAATGAGAACATAGTTCTGTCTTCATGAGGGGGGAGGGAGGATGAGGGATGGTGGTGGTGGAAATTTTAAGCAAAAAAGATAATGAGGAAGCTTTGTATATTGAAACACAAATGGTACAACAATAATAAATAAAATTAACAAATGAAAAACTGTTTTTGACTACGTGAACAAAAAAAAAAAAAAAGCAAAATGAAATATATATTTTGTTTATTAAAAAAAAAAATTATGTAAGATGAGAAAAAAAATCATTTCAACATTAGAGGAGTGAATATTTAAATATGTATATGAGTTTCAAATAATAAAAAAATTAATTTTATACAATGATTGAAACACAGAAGCAATTTAGTATATCTTATAATTTCTCCTTATTTATGCACAGTTATTTGTTAAATTGAAATAATGTAGAATGCGTATGAATGTGTAAGAATATCTATTTTATTTACTTACGGAGCGTATAGTTATTTTTTTTAGTCAAGTTAAAAATTATTAACAAAATATTAAGGGAACTGTAGAGATTCCCTAATGACTTTATAAAATACTCCATTTCTGCTACTGTATCCATAGATTTGACAATCATTAATTATATGGTTCATGATTTGTACTTGACCATATCTATTATAGATCGGGTCAGTTAAATTTCATTTCCAAAGCAGATGAGCACAACAATCATGGGTTATTCTGAATCTGTTATCAGATTTCAATAATGTTCATTTTTATGTAATAATTCATCAGTTATATAAAGAGATTTTTGACAGTATATTCAGAAAGAGGTTTGAGACAAAACTGAGATAGTGAAGTTATATCTTAAGTTAAAGTTAAATCTGGTCTATTTAACAACTTTTATAAATATTCTATGAAGCAACTTTTGATATCTGGTGGAGTAATATGTGAATGTACAAGAAATCAATACAAGTGAGTAGATTTTAGTGTATCAATTCTCTTAATATTTATTAGAATATCCAGATATAAATTTAGGATGGGAATTTTTTTCTCTCCAAACAAGGCACAATATCGATCAATAGAATAGATTAATGCTAAGGAAGTTGTTTCCAAAATATTTACATCAAAATCCAAATAGTTCAATCCAGCTTTCCAAAAAGATTATTCCCAAAAATTATTTTAGACCTAACATTATATAGATGAGGACAGATGACAAATAGCATCAGATATTGTTTTCTATTGCATAGATGAAAAAATGACAATTTCATTGTTGGATTAGAAATAGTCCCAATCTTTGCAAAAGCAAAAAAAAAAAAAAATCCAAATTTTTCATAACATTATTAGAATTTTTATTTTATTTGTGGAAAGGATTTTTTAAATTTTGTTTCAGGAAAATCACTGATGAATATCTTAAAAAAAGTAGGTGAGAGATTTCAAAATTTTTTTGTTTAATATTTTGCAAATAGGATACATATAAAATACCTAGCCACTATGCAATATTTATATGTACTATTAAGGTACCAAACTTGTTTAGTTAAAGCAAAAGCCACTCCAACATCCTGTAAGTAGGAGCAGTAGATAAGACCTTATTACAGTCTAGCCAACTATAAGATGATAGTTTATCATTTTTCATTCATGCTTTATCTACCAACTAAAAATAGTTAGGTATCTTAGTAGTATATAAATATACTATATAATTCTTATAAGATTTATATATTTATATATCTTATTTATAAAATATATTAAATAAAAGAAATTTGAAATTAGACCTATGACCCTAATGTTATGCAACATCATTTATTTAGCCTATAAAAGTTAGCAAATCTCATTTCTACATAAATTTTATTTAAATAAAAAATGTGGACAAATTACAAAATTTCCATTTTTATATAATTAATTATTTTACTTTTTTCTTCTTCGTTTATGCCATTTTATTATTTGTTTTATTTCTCTAACTTTTCTTTATTTCCAATTATATAATTAACAATAAACAAACAAACAACAACAATATATTAAAAATTACAATATTTCATATAATAATTTTATATTTTATATATAGGGCAATTATGGTTTTATATAAGTTCCATACATCTTACAAGGGTGCTCATTTCTTTATTCTTTGATTTAAAATCAAAGAAATAATTATTTAAATTGTTTATGAGATTTTCTACACAAAGATGCAATTGAGGCTCAATAGAAGAAAGGAATTTTGTGTAAACATTTAATTTGTATAAATAACTAAATATTAAAACAAAAATTATTATAATATTCAAAACCTCATCAGTAAGATCCGAAGCTGCGAAGGTAATGGCTTCTGCACTGTTATTCATTTCCATTTTTCAAAAAAAGTATAAACTCATTTATTTTTCAAACTGTTTATCCTCAACTGCCACATTTTGAAAGTAATAATTTCTTATTAAATAAACTTTTTTAATTAAATATCTATTAGTCACTATAATCTTACATTTACTTTTTTTTCACTTTTCTATTAGTTCATTTCATATATATATATAGTTAGTTATACGCTACAATATTCCATTGACACAATATTTCTCTGATCATTTTTTAATTTTAGAACTACTAAAACGATTTTACTATATTTCTTAGTAAATTTTTCCATCTTCAAAATCAAGAAAACTATTGATACAGATTGACTGCCTTCCATGTTTACTTTTTCCTTTCCAAGCCAATTCTAATTAATTATTACATTTAAATATATGTTAGCATATTAAAGAGTAATGCCAAACGTAATAATTGCTCATGAGTAATTCAATATTAATTACTCTCTCTCTCTCTCTCTATATATATATATATATATATATATGGGTGTGTGTGATTAGAATGAATAGAATCAATAATAACTTTAGCACTCAATCCAATATTAAAAGAGATTGAAGAAGTTTCCAATAAAAGAAAGTGAGGGGAAAATATTAATCTGTTTTTGGTTGCAAACATCACTTAAACTTCTTATCAACTAATTATATAATTTACATACATATACAGAAAGTTCTCATTCATTATGACTTTATTCTGTACATTTTCATATTGATCTCAACTGATCAATTGTAAAATAACATGATAAAATCTCTCGACTTTAGTAAGCTTCAAATGGCTATGAGCTCACATGCACAAAAAATGAGAATGATCACACACTGCCATTAAAGAAATTTAAAGGTGATTTTAAATTTGATGAAAAATTGCTAAATGACTAAGGTGGGACAAGATAATGTTTTTTCATACTTTTTTAAAAATAAAAAATTGGTTTTAATTTTTTAAAGTTAAGATGGGAGAGGAAATTTCTAATATAGATTTAGTCAGGACATAGTAGAATTTATTCTGATTAACATTTTTTATCAATGAATATAGATAATGATGAATAACAAATGCTTCCTTTTTTCACATCCATAAAACCTGTAGAAAAAAAAATAATTTTTTTTTTAGCAAATTAGCTACAAAGAAGATGTCAAACTCTACTGAGGAGTCAACAGTACTTTAATCTGTCATGCTCTATAACTTGGAGTGAAAAATAAAAGTTATGTTTTTCTTTCTTCCAGATATTTGAGCATTCCACCATCAAACTTAGAATTATTTTATAAAGTAAGTCATTAAATGTGGATGGTGAATGAAATATATAATTATTCTTAGTTGATAGGTAAAGTAAGTCTTGTGATAATGTGTGCTAATTAAATGAGTGCTGATGCATTGACCATAAAATATTTATAATATGGTGCAACTTTAATACTGGTGAGAACAACATTAGACAGCTATGGACATTGATTTCATGGTTTATTTTCATCTATATTGTTTATAATATATTTTAAAAATAACTTCTGAAATGACAAAACATAGAGCCTATTAAAGCTGGATTATTAATATTTGACTTTGCCTCAGTAATTAGTTTAATGCAAAAAATTATAGCATTCAAAAACTAAAAAATTCAACCTATTCATATCTTAAATGAGAGTTACAGAAGGCTAATTTAGTAAAGACAGTTTTATTTATGATTTGCATGTTACTATTGTACAATAAATACATTTTTTGGGAAAATCTGCACCACAAATAAAACATAAAATACTTCTTTTGTTGCAACAAAATGAAAAGTGAAGATATAAATGACTTTTGTTTGGGTCATTTTTGGATTCAACAACTTGCTTTTTATCAGACCACTTGGAAATACATGTCATTATGTAAAAAATATAAGTATTCAATAAATTCATAACACAAAGTATTTTCTATATTATCAGTTTTAAAAATTATTTCACTGATTTTTATCATTTTTTAAACATTTTTATTTAACACAGAAACTCTGTTTATTAGTTTAAAATATGTTTTGCAAACAAATTGTAACAGGCTTCTAGTACATGCATTTCTTTCCAATTTTGTACACATGTTAGAAATCAGTGAGAATGTAATATGATAAAATATTTCAGAGGTTATCTTATAGTTTGTTTACTGTAGTGGTGTTGGTGGACTAAATTTTAAAAGTGTTGATATTGGTTCATTAAATTTCCAATTATATGTATGAGAAGTAGTATATTAAAAAAAACAGCCTGAAATTAAAGTGCTTATAGTAAATTCAAATAGAAATAAAAACAAATTATAATTTCTCTTGATTGTAAAAGTTTGTTTTTTAGCTATTCAAAAAATGAAAACTTTTCTTTTTAAAAATGCTTCTTTCTAAACAAAATAATATTGAAATTGATTTTTAATGTGCACGAATTTCCTTTCAAATATTTGTTTTAATTAAAATTGGAATAATAAGAAAAAGATCCAAATACTAAAAAGTTAAAAAGAATATATGTAAAAAATATTTATAATACAGGCTTTTATTTACTGTGTAAATACTAAAAAGTTAAAAATAATAAATATATAAATATTTTATAATAAACATTTTTATTTACTGTACACTAAAAGACCAAAAAATAATTGTTTTCTTTAACCATAATTGGATTTTATATTTAACATGAAGTCAAACTGTGGAATGTCCATAAATTAATTAATTCAATCACTAATTTTTTACAATAAGGGATTGAATTAATTAATTTCTGGACACCCCAAACTTTTATTTCAAGTTAAATATAAAATCCCACCCATGTTGAAGAAGTTTAATTATTTGTTGACGTTTTAGTGCTAAACAAATAAAAGTGTTTATTATAACATATAATATTTATTATTTTACATTTACACTTGTTAGTTATATTAAAATAAAAGAGGGCAAACTGTTATAATTTATGAGTCTATACAGTAGTTTCTATTATTAAGGTTTACGATTAGTAGATGTAGTATATTATTAATTAATTAATACTGCTTGTTAAACCATTGAACATCACATGATCATCATTTTTATTCTGATACAAGTTGTTTACACAGATACAAAATTGTATGGAGAATTTTGATTCTGTGTAAACAGCTTGTGTAAGCATAAAGAATAGTGATCATGTGATGTTTAGTGATTTAATACCAATCCTGCCCATTAGAACTATGGTGACTGTGGTTATTAAATAACCAAAGACACCAAAAAGTATGAATGCTGAACTGAGTTCAGATCTATATGACTATACAAGCTAATGAGCTTGAATTAAAAACATTATTGTGTTTTCATTTTAGGCTCTAAGCTTTATAGATAGCTTTTGGAGGGTTGCCTTAGACCCTATGATGTATATGCAGTGCTCTCAGATCCAAAGCAACTCACTGATGAAAGCAACAAACTAAAAACTAGTCTAGAGATATTGTATGAATAGGCACTAGATAGGGATTTTATGCAAAACCTTTCCATATTCATTGATTACTGTCTTGCACTGAATGGTACTACTATATGGACAGTTTTGCCTCTGTGTAATATTGCTTTTTATTTGTTAATATTTTTTCATTAACTTTTTTTAATGAGTTTTATGTGTATGTGATCTGATTAATAGAATTCTCTTAAGTTATTAATGTTAGCCATGAGTTCTTAATTCTAAATATATGATATGTGTTTGTTATTGACTTGAACTTCTCTAAGAACTTAGAAATGTTTGTGACAAATTTGGACAAGTATAAATAATCTTTCAGATCACTGTCCAAAATATTCTTATAAATGTAAATTAATTAATAGAATCATGAGTGATAATGAAAATCAAACTTGTAGTGATTATTAAGAGTTGGACCAAAAGTTGCCAAAAATAAAATTCAATTCCAAGTTATAGCAATTAATATGAGGTCAAAATTGATTGATGAAATCAATGATATAAATTGGTATTAATTTCAATAAGAAATCAATCTTCAGAAAATAAATGAAAGTGAAAGTATTCTAATGATTAAATTTAGCACAAAATGTGGAGATTCTATATTTACATTTCAGATTAAAGTTTTCAAACAAACAATACAATTCATTAGTTATAGTTATACATATGTTAAAAAAAAGCTAACTAAATCATATAGCAAATATTAGGCAAAATGAAGAACAGAGCACACAAAGATGCTAATAATTAAATTTTATGGTGATCTGAATATAAATTATAAAAATTAATACAGTAAAACCTACGATTTTTTTAAAAAATTAATTAAAAATGTTAAAACCTTTGATGATATAAAAAAAAAACTAAATCAAAAATAA
Organism: Epiperipatus broadwayi; assembly: GCA_028023455.1. Taxonomy (NCBI): domain Eukaryota; kingdom Metazoa; phylum Onychophora; class Udeonychophora; order Euonychophora; family Peripatidae; genus Epiperipatus; species Epiperipatus broadwayi. Next base: position 10,561,434 of record JAQFVV010006204.1, read on the forward strand.
CGGAAAACCAATTCCATTATAATAAGTCAACTGAAATAATCATACTAAAGTGAGAAGTATATGAGTTTTTAGAAGAAAGAATAAACTTCTATAATCTTATAAAAAGCAGTTTGTGCTAAACAATTTAGTAGAAATTGTGGAACTTTAAAATTTATTTATTAAACAAGTATGAAATTTTTTTTTTTAATGTAGAAAGGAAAGTGTATTGTATAACTTGTCTAAATATTAATAAATGTGATCGCAAAACATCTATATATTCAGCTACTTACTATTTGCATTTAAATAAGATTACTTTTTTGTCCAAGTGAAAAATTAAAAAAAAACACAAAACTGACACATCTTTAATATTTGAAAAACTATTATAGATAGAAATAAATTATGTGAAATTGTTTACCTCATAGAACAAAGAGGTAACAAAGAGCAAGTACAAGTTGATAATGATAACAAAAAAAAAAAACAACTTTCTGACTTGACAATAGTAAGAGAATGTAAAATAATTAAGGCTATGTGAAATTTAGGAAAAAAATAACGATATTAATGAGAAAACACTAGCATAAATAGTAATAAGAATGTGCAATAAACAAAGGATTAAAGCTTACATGAAGCCAGCACATAAAGATTAAAAATTATTTCACCAAAATAAGCACTTAAATTTATCGATAAATAAAAAAAAAAACAGGATCAAGTGAAACTTTTTTTGATCCTGGATATTTGGCTAAAATTAGATTTCTGGCCTTTTGAAGAAATCGAGTATAATAACATAAAGAAAATAAAAAAAATATGATTTATAAAGAAATTAATTGCCATAATTTTAATAAAAGATTTAGAACTGATAAAAAGGATTATTTCTACAATGGATGAACATTACACTTATAAAATATTTTTAAAACTAATTTGAAATATAATATTCTATTTTAGTCCTAAATTTGTTTCAGAAAGCATATACACATTGTACATGATATTAATGATTAATTCCACTTTTGTTACTTATCCCTCTAACATTTAGTGTAGCAATGTGATGAAAAAAATTAATTTATCCAGGGTGCCTTAACAATCATCTCATTAATAACTCAAGGATTTTTTGCTCTTTATAGCTTTCTTAATTTACAGCTTATACAAAAACATTTTCAATGTTATAACTTCAATTTTCAACTAAAATTTATTTTGTAACTTCGGTTATAAAGTATATTTTCTGATATAATAGTTTTCAATTTATTAATAATCTACTTTTTAATTTTACTAAATACAGATACTCAAGGGATGTAAATACAGAAATTTAACACTTCTGTAATCAAACATTGGATGAACATAAGAATCTACATGTTAATCAAATTGATTTTTTTTCTATTATCAGACATTGATAACATTTATATTTTTATAATTTTTAAACCAGATATTTAGTATCAAATCATTTTTTCTACAAAAACTTAGCAATCTTTCCATTTCTTTTTTTATTATTGTTTGCTTATAATCTTTATTTAACATTTTTCTAATCTTTTATCTATCTTACCATAGCATTTTAATTCTTCTATTATCATTAGACAATTGCTATTTTATTCCTTTTTAAATATTTTGTTCAATTTTTTTATCTGCAATTTTATTATAAAAAATAGGGATTGACTTAATTAATTTCTGGATCCCCATGCTTTTATTTCAAGTTAAATCTTAACCTCCAATTGCAGTTGAAGAAACAATAATTTTATTTCCTTTTAGTGCAAGTTAATAAAAGCATTTAATGTATAAAAATTATCTCTATTATTTTTAAGTTTTTACTATTGGCACTGTAGAGAAAAATATAAAACTATATTGTACTTTAAATTAACTGGATACTTATAGTTGATATATATCATTAGATATTTCTGTTATAAGTTAAAATGTATATCCCTTATGTATATATTATATTTAATATGTGTATATAATAATACATATGTATACATTGTAAATGAAACTTCATGTAATACATATAATTTTATTTTAAATCAATATCGCACATGTAGTATATATTGTAATGGATGTTTAAGACACCATTACAAAAATTATAGTTTTATAGAGGTGAAGAAAATAAAATAAATTTTTATATAAGGTTTCATTTGTAAAACTTGATTAAAAGTTTTTTTTAAATGCTTGTACAAATATATATGTATGTGCATGGGAATTATATTTTAATACCACAGTTATATTTGGTTTTTAATTTTAATTTTGAAAAAAAAAAAAAAAGAAAACTAAGATTTTTTTTTTTTTTTGTTAAATTTATGTAAAAGTAAAGTGTACAAATAGATTGCTTTTCAGATTTGGGGATTTAGATTGATAAGGCTAATTAAAAATAAAGAAAACAAAAAGAAAATAATTTTTCATTAGTTAATTCCTAGATCTGTAAAGGGCAATTTATTTCATTAATTAGATAACTATTGTTATCTAGATCGAGAATTTTTAAATTTTAATTAAAAATAAAAAGTTTGGTAATTGGTTTAAAAGAGATGAGTCAGATATAACAGGCTGAATCAGGCCATTGGATTATCTTTGACTAGATTTCAATACTTGCATCAGCTAGTATACTTGCACCAGCGCAAAGAGACAGACACCAACTCTGACAGGAGAATTGCATGATTCCTGCCAAAATACTTGGAAAGAACGATTCCTGCATATTCTGAAAGCTGATCCAGTAATTATTCTACCTAGAATGAACATTAAACCTACAGCAAGAATATTTTCTTTACCATGATGTGCTAAGCTTCTCGCCAGGACAGGTTTGGACATTCTGTGTCTACATTAACTGCCTACAATGCCATAAGAACCGGTTCCAAAGAAACCACTAACCAACTCACCCAAGCCTACTGTCAGTGAATCCAGAGCAACGGACTAACCTAAGAAGTCTAGTGCACTAGCATTGAAATAAATTGTTAAGGTACCTTACATTTTTGCAATTTAAATAATGTTATCTTAGATTTGTTCCCTTTTTAAATATAAATGTTTTTTTCAAGTTGTATATTATGTAATTCATTTTCTGTGTGCATGATAATTTTTTTTTTCTTTTAATGAGTGCTAATTTCAAATCTATACTGTCTGTCCTATTTAAGTCTTAGTAAATAAGATAGTAGCTTATTTTAATCTCACATTCCTTGTCGTTACAGAGCGCAGTCTGGATATTACAGACTAATTTAATTGGCTTTTGGCTTGTGACCCATTTTTATTAGCCGTACTTATGTCGTGACCTTAATTATTAGTAATAGACGATTACAAAATATAATAGTCTTTAGTTTTATTTCTTAAAGCTTCCAATTCGTTTATTAGGGGCATGTACGATCATTTTAACCCTTTCTATAGGTAGATCGTGAGCTCCTAGCCTGTCTCACTCAGAGGGAGGTCAATCGATTGAAAGTAATAACTTTCAACACCCTTTTTATTATTATTAATGTTTTGGAAGCTACCTTCGCATTTCTTCTGTTTCGACATAAATCTCTTTTCCTAACTATGGGTTATAAGCAGGAAGCTAACCTCCCTTGTCTGATGTGAGATCACTGTATACTTACTAATACTTCTGCTACTGCCAGTATTTTGCACTCTTTCACACACAGGAAATCGCTCTCAAAGCCATATAAATATTTTAGTTCAATTTTGACGAAAGTACATGTAGTACATATTTGAAATGTGCTTTAAAGATTATTATTTAGATTTATGTTTATTTAATCATACTTTTAATAAAATTATTTATTTATTTATTCATTTACTTAGTTGATTTTGTTTTCTGTTGCTACCTATTCAACTCACTGAACAAAACATAGATCTCATTTGCTTGATTGAGCTAGTCCGGCGTATTCGATTGCATATCCTGTAACCCCTTAAAAATAAATGTCTAGTTCCAAATTTCGGACTAGTGGCGCCCTGGTGGTCAGTTTATGCGAGTCTAAAGCTTTTGTCCGGTATAATATAAATCATTAGATATATTCTTAAGGTATATATTATGTTTAGTATGTGTATATAATTATATATGTGTAATAAATCAGTAATTAAGTTTTCTATTTATAATTGTTAGATAGATTTATTTTAATTTTAAAACAGTTGTTTAAAAAAAAAGTTAAAAAAAAATTTGCAATTTTTTTTAATTTTTCATGATCATTTTAAATAATGTGAGTTTTCTAGTTTACCCTTTTTTAAAAGACTGTTTTAAAATAAAAACAGAAAACTTAGTCACTTATTTATTATACATATATAATTATGTATGCATACTAAATATGATACATACATAAAGAGTTTAAAATGCTTTTAAAAATATTATTAAAATGAAAGTAAAAAAAAAAACAACACTGTCCTCTCATCATCATTATTTAAAATAAATGAAATTTCTAAAAATAAATGTTAATTGTGATTCATAAAGTTATTGAATATTTTTCATATTTTCCATGTCCTCTGCTCCATATCTATCAAATTATTTGATATAGTGAAAAAATAAGTATTTAAAATGGATTAGGCTGGTATAACTTAGTTATAGATCACTTCTCAAGCATTCTGTGGAATTTAAATATATTAAACATCAATTTTAAGATTTCATTCTAACTTTAAAAATAAATCAAAAGTTAATAACCAAACAAACCAATTTTCCAAAATCAATAAAAGCATTTAAAAAAAAAAAAAATTAAAGTAATTCAATGAAATCATTTTTTCTTTTATATATATATAATGATATTGTTATTCGATAATTTTGTAATTGAATATTAATAAATACAGTAACCAAATATATTTAAAGTACTTTACATATATTTGGTTACTGCATTTATTAATATTCAAGTACAAGATTATATATATATATATATATATATATATAATCTATGTACTTGAATATATCATATATCGAGAGGTGAGGGTACAATATATATATATATATATATATTGAATACTTTTTTTTTATCTTAATAGTATTTTGATAATAAGACTATACCTAGTGTTAAAGTGAGAAAGACATATAGCATAAAATAATCTTTAGAAATTATGCTACATAGAAAAAAATCATTACATTGGATATATTAATTGCTATAAGTGTACAGAGATATTTACTTCATTTATGTGTGAATATATTAAAATATTAATTAAAATATATATGCTTTCATAATGCTATAAAATAAACCAACATAGTTGATTAAAAAGTGTTTTAAAAATAATCAATTGGTTTATTGATTAGGAATTTATAATGAAATTTAAACATTGGAAATGACAGAGCTGTAGCTGTGACCCATGACCTTCAGCTCCAAAGTTTTCCACACTGTCAATATTTGAAGCACAAAGAAAAAGATATTAAGTTATACTTGTTAATTTTATTTTCTTAGGCAGACTGCAGAAGAAAGTAAAAAAAAACTGATAAAAACATAGAATTGTAGTTCATTGCTTCATTTAAATAATAAAAATATAATATTTATAACCAATTCCATAAAAAAGATATTATAAATGAATCTACTTCATGATGATCATTTGAGTGATATTCGATAAAGCTGAATCATTCCATATACTTCCAGAAACTAATTCATTAAGTAAGTTGGTTACATCTTCTATATTCCTATGCTTACTTAAAACTGTTATTATAACAAGGAAAACTCTCTATCTCAATGGATGCCAGAAGGTTTGTGCATAAAATACCCATCTAGTGCCTATTCATCCAATATCCCCAGATTAGTTTCTGGATCATGGCCTTTGTCAGTGAGGAGCCTTGGACTTGAGAGTACTGCATCTAGATCTTAAGATCTAATGCAACCCTCCAACAGCCACCTTTTATCTCTACTTAACTACAAAACTATGAGTCTTAAACTAAAAACACTAATATTTTCAATCCAAGCTCATTAGCTCATACAGGTTTGAGAAAGTTTTGCCTGTTTTAATCTTCTATATTGCTAGTCTAGGCAGGTTAATAATTGATATGCAAACATAAATCATTATTAGTTTGTCCCTTATTGAATTATTCATCACTGATTTAGAATTTGGCAATCAATACATTTGTTTTAGAAAACTGTTACAAAGACATTTCAAGATACTAATGTATTCTTAAAAATGAAGATCTTGGGATTATTTAACTATGATAGTTTCTATGATCACATATGAACATAAATGTTAAAAACTCTGAAGAAGAATAAAAAATATTATTGCTTCTGAACTCTGGTACTAAACTGATGCCCAAAGGGCCAGGTTCAAACTATTATTTTTGTACATTATGTTTAATGCTTGGGAATAATGTTGCTGAAATAAAGAACAGAAAGACTAGCAATGGAAAGAATAGCCTTTTGTATGTTATTTGATAATGACGAAGCATTCCATATACTTACAGAAAATGTAATGCATTTAAGTACATTAGTAGCATCTTCTGTATTGATAGTTGAGGCACAAGAATAAGTCTATTCTCATATTAATGGGAATTTATATTGTTAAATCATAATGGAAAAATGGTCAATTATTACAACTTGTATAATATAATTATTTTTTAAATTTCTTTATAAGTTTGCTTCCATGCAGATAACTTCCAATCTTGGAAGATGTTAAAATTATTTATAGATAAAACTTTTCAGAAAAAGATTCAATAAATAGGAAACTTTCTTTTTATTAATTAGTTAATTTGATGTCCAATGTCTTAAACTTTCGATTAGGAGAAATCAGTCTAGATTATACATATGAATAAAAGTCTTCAGATTTTGTTATGGTCTGTGTTATTCTCATTGTTTTAAAATGAATAATAGTAACCACATTTATAAGAAAAAAAAATTAAAGTAAACAAAACTCTATTAAATATTTTTTAAATTTATTTAAACGATGCTTTTGTTTGATGTTTCTATTGCAATTTTAACAATCTTTTTAAAATTGTTGTGCTTTGCAAAACTATAGTATAAAGATGTCTCATAGGAAAAAGACATTTTCTAAATATAGATATATAAATAGATAGACAAACACATAAAAATAGACAAATATATAGCTTTTAATACAATTCAAAAGACATTTATCAAAAAACTAATGGAGTTTGACAGGGTTAAAACACTTTTTGCTAATGAAATATTAATTACTAACATTTTGTAATCAAATTTTCATGTCTTTTCCTTATTACAAAAAAAAAAAAAACTGAACGAATATTTGTTGATAGTATTTACATTCATTAACTAAATGCAAAATTTGTTTTTAAAGGGAAAGGCAAATATTTCAATTAGCAGAAATTAGTAATATATTTTACTTAAATAAATACATTTCTATTTAAAAATTTAATTCTACCATTATACAATATTATCAAAATAATTTTAATATTTATCAAATCAAAAGAGTCTATTTCAGTAGATATATTTTTATTTTCTTTGTTTGTATTTCAATAGCACAGAAGTTAATTTATTTAGTTTATTTTTATTTTTTTATAAAAGATGCTGGAGTAACTGAGTGGAAGAGATAGGTGGTGAGATTTGTTAGCTGTAGAAAATTTAGCAATAACATATTTATGATCAATGAAAAGCTTTTTATTAAGGATGTTTATTATCCATAATTAATTAATGATTATATAAAAATAATATAATAGTTTATTTTTCAAGAATTCATAAAAAAGTTTAAATGCTGAAAGTGTCAGAACTGGGTGGTAATGCATGGACTCTGAGTCAGAGAATCGGCTATTGTATGCAGGGCATCACCTCAGATATATCAGATAAAATTTTAACATGTAAAACTCATTTCATTATAATAATATTATATAAAAAACTAATATAACAAAACAATTCTTTTCCTTTTATGATTTCTTTACTACAGTCCTAATAACATTTTATTTATTTTTGCTTTTCAAATATAATTAGAATCAATAAGCAAAAAGGAATTCTGATGATGACTATGTAATTCATTCGAAACTTAAGAGTAAGTGAAAAAGAGAGTTTTGTTCTGTGAAAATCTTGATTTTAAAAAATGTGCTTTAGGTAAGAAACACATAAATAATAAATCAGTTACCAATAAAATTATAAATTGTATCATAATTATTATACTGCACTTCCAATGCACACCAGGAAAGTTATTATTTTAATTATATTGATTCTGGCTTAGTGTTTTCAGGGCACATTTGCTCCCATATCCATAGCCTCTGTCACTCTTCATTCTGTATTATCATTAGTGTATGTAAATGTATGCAAATTAATTAACCAGTCCATTTCTTGGAAATCGAAAAGCAGGAATCTTGTCTGTTGATGGCCTTCAGGTCATTTGTGATGAAATATGCTTCTTTTATTTTGTGTTTGGCATCATTTCTTCTCAAGCATATGGTTTCAGCATTGGTGAGTTCAAATCTGTGATTAGATCTTTTTTGATGTTTTAGGAATATCAAACTGCCTTCGTTTTTAGTACATGCTCTATTATATACACATGTGTTGAGCTACTCTGGTGGTGACAGTAGCCCAAGTAAGAGATATTGTCACAACCTCCAAATATTCCTAATTAACCAACTAAGAAATTTGTTTCATTCCTCACCTAGTTCAATTAATAATGATTTTACTATAGATATATTTTAGATCTTCATGTGCAAAAGTCTATAAACTAATAAAGTTCACAGCAAAACTTCAACTTTTATTATTAATGGTTTAATAATTCTCAAAAAATATAAATCTGACCCACAATAATTATTTATTCAAAAATAAATATAGAATAACCAAATGGAGTTATTTTTTTTTTTAAAAAAAAAAGAAATATTAATTTCCTATTTAAGATTTACCATTTGAAATGTTTATTTTTCTGAAAGTGGAAACAATTTTAAGAGTATTGGATACATTACATACTAGCCATGCAAAAAAGATTGATCCTTTTTTTATTCTCAAATGGATTACAAATTATTTGGATAAAATCATTTAAACAATTTTATTGATAATATTGATTGAAAATGACTTCACTCAATTCTTCAATATAAAAATATTACTTGCAATAATTATTTTTTGTAAATTTCAGATGATTAATTAAACCATTAGCTATTGAAAATCTATTCTCTTTGCTATAGAGATATAAAATTTAAATATAATTTTCTTACTGTATATTTACTTTTTATAAAGATCAATGTCTTAAAATGTAAGATAGATTCTTCAAATTTCATACATCGTGCTTATTAGATGCATAATCCACAAATGAGTCAAATATTGTAAATATTCTTTGATCATAAAAATTAGGTGATAGTTTTCTCAAATGTTACAGAATAAAAAATAAATAAAAAAGGTAGATAATATAAAGCAATAATTTTTAATGCTTGATCTAAAGTATCCTACGACTCTATTATGATCATCATAAGATAACTGATATTAATTGCAAACTGGCTAATACTTATCCCTTTAATTGGATACTAATTATATAATGTTGCAACTTATTAAAAAATATTTAATGTTTGTTGTCACATCTTATACTTTTTGTAACATCACTGACATTTCATCTCATAATTATGACAATGTGAAATGAGTAAGCATTAGAAGTGTTACTGATTTAATAAAGAATAGTTATATTTAGAAGCTATTTTATCTTTTATCTAGTCATACATCAACATAAATGAATAAGTATTGCATTCTATTATATCATTTTAGAAAAATTCACTAGGCAGCTAGTTTAATGTTAATATGATATTAAATTAAAACAATAACAACATATAAATACAAAAATAATAATATAAACTTTCTGTGCCAAATATTTACAAAGGAATATGTAATATTAGAATACAAGTATAATTTAATATACTTGGAAATTAGATGTAATTGTAGAAGACTAGAACACATACTTTCAAGCACCCTTCAACTATCAACTTTCATACAACAGATACACATGACCATATGATTGGGAGATTATAATCTGGACCAACTGATAAGTGCTGGTTTAGCATGAAATATGTATAGTGGAAATCATTTGTCTTTTACATGTGTGTGGTCATGTATATTGGTTGTATGAGATAGAGTCAATAGCTGAAAAGATGATTGAAAGTCTGTATTCAAATCATCTACAATTAAATATAGAATATGCAGCAACTTAATAAAATATGACTTATTTTAACTAAATTTATAAGTTGACAAAAAATCTGAATAGATATATAATAAAGTCCTAAAATCTGTTTATTGAATTTAGTTGAATAAATAGAAACAAAATATGTGTGTGGAAAAAGAATAAAACAAAAGAACATGATATAATGAAAAATTAACTGGCTCAAATTTTTGAATGGCCATTATATCAGTAATGTAGAAATGATAAGATTGTATAATATACATATATTCATGCAGCAGTCTATTTATTTGGTTTTCTTTAATATATTTTTTGAGTTAGTACAATTACAAATAATAAATAAATAATCACATGGCTTTATAGCTCTGAAGTTTATAAAATGTTTGTGTGATAGAAGTGTCAAAATTGGAATTAATTTGAGGATCTTATGCCCAGAGTTTAACATTCTTCCACTGCATTTTTCAAGATAAAAACCAAAATTTACCCAATAGTTTTGCCAGATATTCCAATAATATGAGTAATGAATTCAGATTAAACCATTATCCTAATTGTTATAACAATGTGTGCAAACATTGACAAATCTTTTTTAAATATATTAGTGTTTATATATATATATTGTAACCGACTGTTCCCCAACTATCGATCATCAGCAAAATTGTTGCACACATGAACTGTTGCCTTCCTATTTGCTACATCACTTGTATGATACACATAAATAATAAAATATCTTCATATCTATAGATCTATAGCTCAGGGTCCTAATTTTGATATGTCAGAATCAAGGCACACATAAGTTAGGCGAGAGAGTTCATTTTACTGCCACTCAATGTGCAAAGGCACCAGAATGACTATGAGACATTATAACTAATAGTCTGGTTTGGATCTTTTATCTGGTTGTGATATTAAAATGGTTTACATAGTCAACAATGATACCACATTACAAACTCATTAATTGATTTCACAACTAGAATATTATACTGTCTATTGATTGAATTATGCATAAACCACAATGCTTAAACCATACTACAGGTATTTGATTATATCTGGAAAATATTAATGGGTTCTATTAATCACTCATTAAATAAATTAAATAATCCTACTTCTCAAATCCCAAAGAGTACATGGTAATCAGCATTTATGATTGTAATGAGGAATCAACAATGAAACTGAAATATATAATCAATAACAATTCCATTAAACTATAATGGCTAGAAATTAACAGAATTAGTGATTGGTGATTTGGAATAACCATGAATGCAAAAGCAATGATTAGCATAGTACAAAGACTACACTAACATTTATTTACACTAATATTTACATTTATTTACAGATGGTACATATAACAAAACCAATAATTTCAATATTGAAACAAAATACAATATTAAATGTCCACACCTAAATTTTGATACTTGCTAAGATACCCAAAATAACATCATAAGTGAGCATTATTTATGTTAATAAATATAAAAAAAATCATAATAAAATAATAATAAGTTCGATAATATAATACCTTGTTATGGAAATTATTCCATTTAAAGAATCAGCATACCTAACATAATTAATCACAATTACATATTTTCCATAGATTCAAATAAATGTGAATGACATTCATATCTGATTCCGTTGTTTATGGATTTTCTAATCTCCCATAAGATATTTATGTTGTTGACATTTATTATTTTAATAAAGCATAAAACAAACAACTACAGAACATTGAATCTATTAGAATGAACTGATTTCACTATTGGTTTCAACACTTTCCTTAGTACATTACTTTAACTTAGATTAAATTTGAGGTTAGCTGGATTACAAATATTTATTCAACCTGTAAGAATATACCTTGCCTACCTACCTTAAGCTATTCATCATCAACAACTAATAAACAATAAACATTTACACAACAATGACTTATCACTCAATGCACATGGTAACACTACTAACATAGACATTAAAGAATCAACTCTGCATTGACTATAATATTATTAGTTCTAGGGTCATGTCTGAATACCCTTGAATTAAATGTCCAGGTGTCTATCAGTACCTATATGGATACAAGAAAATACATAATAAGAGATCAACAACTTCCTTAATATATCATATCATCCAAGCATACTTATTAAGATCATGACCACATATAACATATTGTGTTGGATATCTCCATGACACTGCAAAATATTAATGACTTCTAATACAATAACCCCAGTATAAAATGAAAAAACCAGGTACATCCAATGGGAAATTCACAACTGTAAAATAGTCATATCCACCCATCATCAACCATAAACACTTAGCCTTATTTAATACTCACTCTCACAGATTCACTAAATTGTCATTCACTATGATAAAGATCAGTTATAAATATATTTTACCATGTATACAATGAATCTAGTAGAATCTTGCCACCCATCATCAACTTATAAATTGTTTATATTCAAGCAGTAAAATGCAAGTAAAATACACAAACCTTAGATTCATATTATTAAAATCCTTTTACCTTTAATCCAAATATTGGTTAAATGTGCTCTGAAATTACAATATAAAACAAATAAACCAAGATATAATGCTGATTAATGTATTTTAAAATAAATAATAATAATAAGTTTTATCATCACAATATTAAAGTTTAATATTACAGTTATAATATTATTTAATATCTTTAAAAACAAATAATGATGAACTTTAATAATCAATGATGAACATCTATCTCTCTTTTAAGATTAAATATCAATATTACTTAACCTTCATTTTAATTAATAATCCATAATTTACATAGCATACATTATAACATAAAACATATTTATAACCATCAACCATAAAATATAAAAAAAAATACATAAAATAAACAAACACATACACTTTAATTTCACACCATCTTGCACAAGATACCTACAATAATACTCAATGCTTAAAATACATTAATACTCAATGCTTAAAATAGATTCTTGCTTATCATTTCTATATTCCCATTGCATTATAAATATTCCTAGGAAAAGCTTAGCTAATTAAATATCTTCAGTTACTCATTCCTAATTTACTTAACACAAATCTCACCGAGTATTTCATATCTCCAAAGAGCTCCTAATATAATTATACAATTGCAGAGTCTTATCCTGGAAAATAAGTTGATCATTCTTGGTTTCATTATCATCCAATATATCATCATTTTAAATAATGATTTACTTCACAATAATACTATAAGTCTTGACCACAAGCTTACGCTAAGTTACAACTTTAAATAATACTATAAATAACTTTGGGCCAACTCTTTGTCTTTTATCATAAATATAATTTTACATTTCCATTCATGGCTGGCATTCTCAAATAAATTATAAATGTTGTTAACATATCCAAATAAACTTTAAGGATGTTATGAATAATTTAATGAATAATTTTATCTTAGTGACAAGAATATCCAAAGTATAATATACACATAATTTCATAATTCCAGTCACAACTGGAGATCTAGGATTAATTCCAAACATCACTGATATAGCCAGGTAAGCTTTAATAAATTCCTCAAATAGTCAATAAATGAGTTTATCTAAGCAGTGAAGATGTTTGAAATATGACACATAATTTAGCAGCTTCACTGTCAGCAATAACCCTATGCTTAAATATAAGCATTGTCCATATTCAAAGTAGCTTTGACAATTTCATTAACAAGTGAGTAAATAAATTTATCCAAGCAGCACAATTACGTAGATTAATATGAAAGAATATTATTAACTTAGTAATATTCCTTTTGAATTTAACAACACTTTAAACTTGAACCAGAGCTTTAATTTACTTATTCCATTTTCCTTTCCTTTACACTAATCTGCTTAGTATTGTTGAATACTGTAATGAATTCTATAAAAATGATGAATATTGTTTCTCCCAGTCATACATTCGAAAGAGTCAGAGCGAATGTTGTGTAGGACAGGAATTTTGAACTTTTACATATTCATAATAAATGAACACACTCTAATTTTAAACAAAAAAATTAATATTACAAATTCATTTTCTTTAAAGATATTTTACAAGAAGCTTTTCTTCCTTATTTTCCTTTCTTTATGTCTTATAATCCAACAGACATCCCATAAAAAAAAATCTTTTCATTTATATAGTAACACAGACAATTCAGCAGTAAAAAAAAATAAAAAAATACTTAGGAGAATTTATGACTTATCAATTAATTAAACTAAACTAGACTCAGTTTAAACCAATCTCAAATCCAAATAAACCCTATTTTTATATTTCATCATTTCAATAAAACCAATATAAACCTATACCAAATTTTAAATTACATCTATTTTAGTTAAATATGAGAAATTATAGAAAAAAATTAATTATTAATATGATTAATTTCAATTGTACCAATTAACCATGCCTTAAATTATGTCATATTGAATCATCAATCATTATAACCAATTTATAATATCAAAATAATATATGATAAGCTAAAAAATTATAGATAACATACTCTGAACAGATACATGTAAAGGAAAAAAAAAACAGGTTTTTTTCATTCAATTGCATGTTAAGATAATCTATTTTGAATTTATAAAAATTTTTAAATTTTTCTTTTATTTTAAAAACACTACAAATGCCAATCGATCTATTCCCAATGGAGCTGGGTAATAAGGTTACAATATATATATTATAATAAGGTTACAATATATATATTATAAATTAATAATGTCAGGTGGTACCCTATTCAATTAAATAAAAGTAAATAATTTAAATGCATATAAGCTGACCATTTCAATATATATATATATTAACTTTTTTATTAAGAACTCTAGTATTTTATATTTATAATCTTGATTATTAATCTGTTGCAGTTTGAATGCAAAAAAACATGTACAATTTACTATTTTCATTGATTATTGTTTATTAAGATCTGATAGTGATTTTTCTAATATGAAAAGATATCAGATATTTACAAGCATTGATAGCCGAGAGGTCAGCGTAGATGCCTTGCAAGCAAGCAGTTGCTTGCAGATGATTGCTGCGGGTTCACGTCCCAGCCAATGCTTTGACATATGAAAAAAAAAAAAATTTCAATAATAACAACTGTTAAAAATTACTAATTTATAAATTGCAATGTCAACAAAAAATCATAAAACAGCCAATATAAATATATATTAATCATACATAAAAGGCCTTTTTTAGCACATGGTTTAGTGCCCTTTTCAAATGTTAATAATCTATTATTATGTTAACAAATTATTGCATATATAACACCATCTAGTATTCCATAATTGAAGCAAAATAATTACAATAACAAAAATAAAACAGTAAAATAGAATAAGACTTTCATATAAAGAGTCAATATAACTTTAAAAAAAAGACCATATAACATAACAATATATAAAACAATTAATACATATATTATGCAACTTTACATATATTGTCTTATTAATTTTCCATTAATTTCCAAATGACCGATTGTTAACTAAATTTAAAGTTTTGTAAATATTCATACAGTTATTTAAGTTATGTTTAATATAATATGCTTCATATATTTGTCTTTTCTTTAGATTTTAAATATAATTTAAAAGTTTCATATTTTTATAGCATCTATTTTATGTCCATATGTTAAGTAATGAATGTATAAAGCAGATTGATCATCTCCTCTATTAATTGCATTGTTATGTTCTTTGGTTCATACGTTTAACTGTATCCCCGTATGACTGTAGTAATTCACATTGCAAAAGTCACAGTTAATTTTATATACCATTTCTTTTTTTTTTTTGTATTTTATATCATCTCTTAATTTATAATTACCTATTAATTTATCCAGACTTTTTCCATATATTTATATGATATCAATATAATTTTTGTTTTTTATCAATGTATCATAAACTTTGGGATAATGTGAAAGTTTGAGCCATTTTTTATTTGAACTGTAATTATTATCATTATTACAATTGTTTTGCATAAACATGCTATCAACTATCACAGATTTCTTAGAATTGAAAAGTACATTTACAATAGAACTGATAAATGAAATAGTCTATTATTAATAAGGAATATGTAAAATGTGAGCTTTTTTTTCTTAAATCATAAATTAATCTCTATATAACATCTAAAAATTATACATATAAATGTAAAATTTATGTCTGAAGGCAGATTGAGTAGTTAGATAAGAGAATATGATCAGATAAATAATATTTAAACAGTAGCATAGTTGTCATGAAGCAAACTAAGGCAATGCATATCAGCTCCTAAATCTTAGAGACTCTTGTTTTATATAAATAGTCAAAATAAGAGTCATAGATCACATGACCCTATCTCTTAAGCTTGTAAGTTATAAACAATGAGGATTGCCAATTCCTCAACAAGCTTTGTGATAAATGCTTAGCCAGAGCCAGCACTTAAAATATCTCTGTTAGGACCCCCCCCAAACCCCTGACCATGGTTTCATACTTTGGCACCTCTCTGAGGAGCATTTACCACAAATCTTGTTGAGAAATTGGCAATCCTCATTGTTTATAACTTGTTTTATATGTTTGAAAAAGCATTAAGATATATATATTATGCATGTTTAAAAGGAGTCTTTGTTGAAATTTTGTATAGGAACCAAAAATTTAATCTACATGATTGCGTGTGATTTTTATTGTCAATAATTTAGAACTATATTGTAAATTCCTTTAAATTACTAAGATATTTAAATATTTTTTATTCTCCTTAATAGGCAGAAAAAATATAAAAAAAAAACTTGTTGGTTGAATTACAATATTTTGCAGCATATCTTTATTAATTGTGTAAAGTTGGGACATTATCTAATTCGAAATATTTTACAGAAATTATTACTCTACAAAATCAGATTCAAACTTGTAAAGAATTGTGCACACACACAATATTTTAAATGCTAAAAAAGTTTCTATTTTTTAAAGCAAATCACTTCATTGTTTAACTAATAATAGAAAGTAAAATTTGACTGTTTTTGATAAGTTAGATTTATTATTACCAGCTGCAAAATAAACGTGCTTTACATATTTTTTATATAATTTATAGAAGAAAAATTGAATCAGGATTTTCTTACTTATGTATCGTTTAGAAATTTGTGATGTGATTAGAATCACTATAGAAGCAAAATCTAATGCAGTAATAAGAAGGGAACATAAGAAATCTAACAACTTTTTTTTAAAAAAAAAAACAACCATCTCTTCTTTTCCATGCTAAATAAATGAAATATTTAAAAAAAGAAACATTAAACAGTTATGGCTTTGGGTTGTTATTTTTAGATATAGTGTCTGAACCTACCCTGACACCTCTCTGAGGAGTGCCAAAGCATGAAACCATGGTCAGGGAATTGGGGAGGGTTCCTGACAGAGATATTTAAAGTGCTGGCTCTGGCTAAGCATTTATCACAAAGCTTGTAGAGGAATTGGCAATCCTCATTGTTTATTAAACAGTTATTATTATGAAAGCAAAGAAATGAATAATAAAAACATTTTCCAATATATATTTGTATTCATTCATTTTATAGTTAAAATCCAAAGCGCATGTGCAACAGTTTAATGCTGTTTAAAATATTACAGTTTGTAAAAAACATCGCGCTATATAAAATAATTGACTTATTTAAATATATATTTATTCAAACATATTTTAAAAACTAGTTTTATTTATTAAAACGCATAAAAGTGTTATATGCATTTATAAAAATACTTTTTAAATAGAAAAAAATAAATAATATTAAATATAATCATAATGCATTTGCAAATATTTTCTTTTTTAAAAAGCATTTTTATAATTTTTATTATTCTAAGTAAAATCCATTTCAATCATGAAGTTTTTACATAAATAATCTCGTTATTATGCATTTTATTAATCCATGGGTTTTAATCATATGTTATTAGAAGAGTTTTGTGGTTAATGGTTGATGCATCTGTCTGATGTAACCAGAACTACATGAGACATAGGGGAAAACAAACCAAGTAGGTTTGGAATTTTTATTTCAAATATCAAGCATATACTTAATTCTATTTTCAATCCAATTTAAGGTCAGTAAATGGGTGTTTAGCTCTTATTAATAAGAAAAAATGATTCCTGAATAATCTCGATTGGTCGGATAAGATACAGCCTTAACCTCTAGTGAGGAAAGTAACACAGTCAATGGATTACTTTTTTCTATCTTTAAATGTTATATGAACACACACATATTGTTTGATTATAAATATAACTTATTTATTTAAATCTATATAGCCAGAAAAAATACTCCTATATGGCAATGCCAGTAAATATAAAATAAAAATTAAATGAAATTTATCATATGATCTCTTATTATATGCAAATACAGAATAATTGATAAAAATGAGTATAAAATATTTACACAATATATTAATGTCTTTATGTAAAAGTAGAACAAAATAATATCAATTATATATATATATATATATTGTGCCCTTGTCTGTATATATATATATATATATATATATATATATATATATATGGCTGCAGAAAGGAATTTGTTATTAATGGAAAGGAGACCCTTTGATTCCTCTTGGAGGCCTTAAAGGAACCAAGCAGGGCAAATTCCTAATGTCCACTCACGTTCTTGTCATTGCAGCTGTTATTACTATGGGATTATTCATATAGTATATGAACATGGATGGGCTGCTCACCAACATGCATTAACCAGTGTGGTGAGTTTATGGGCTTTTTACCTCAGAGTTTAAGAATATTTTTTCCAATATATACAATCATGACAGACAAAAGTCACCAACCAAGGCAGTGGTTGGTGGGTGAAGGTGGAAGGTGCTAAGAATCCCCTGATTGCAGACTCAGGCTGCCATTTGATGATGACTTTTTATTTAGGTACTTACAACTGCAGATCACTTTCAAGTGAAGGAATATTGCAAGAGTTAGAAGAAGAAATGTCCTATATTAAAGGGGACATTATTGGACTTTGTGAAGTTAGAAGAAAAGGTGAAGAAATAATTGATTTAAAAAGTGGACATACACTCTATTATAAAGGCATAAATATTGGAAAAAAAGTGGAGTAGGATTCATTATAAATAAAAAATGGAAAAATAACATTGTAGAGATTGATAGTGTATCAGACAGAGTGGCAAGATTAGTTTCACAACTTAATAGCAGATACCAAATGCAGATAATTCAGGTTTATGCCCCAATAAGTTCACATAGTGATGAAGTTATAGAAGATTTTTATATGGATATACAAAAGGCTTTTGATCAGAGTAAACAACATTTTAAAATTGTTATGGGAGACTTTAATGCTAGAATTGGTAAATAAATGAAAGATGAAAATGCTGTAGGTAATTTTGGTTGGTAATAGAAATAAGAGAGGACATAGACTTGTGGAGTTCGCAGAAAAAGAAAAACTTTATACTACGAATTCTTTTTTTTTTTTGAGAAAAATGTTAAAAGGAAATGGACATGGAAGCATCCAAATGAAGGTACAGCAGAATTGGATTATATTTTGACTAACAGAAAATACATATTTCAAGATTGTAATGTTCTTAATAAATTTAACACAGGAAGTGATCATCGATTAGTAAGATGTAAGATACATTAATGCAAAACTAGAGAGACAAAAATTATTAAGAAAAACAATATTTACAGTTGATATTCCTAATCTTCAGAAACATTCCAATGAATTTAAATTAGAACTTACAAATCAGTTTCAAGTATTAGTAGATTTTGAACATGATTCAGACTTGAATGACATTAATAGGAAAATAAGCGATACACTTTTAAAAACTGCAACAAAGATAGCTGGTAGAAAAAAGCAGTAATTGACCAATAAAATTTCTACTGAGACTAAAGAATTTATAAAGAAAAGAAGGAATATGAAGATATACAATAACGATGCATCAAAAAAGATTGAATATCTCGAATTTTGTAAAATGGTGTGGAAAAGAGTTGAAAATGATATAAGAAAGTATAATTGTGAACTAGCAAGGAAAGCTGTAGAAGAGAATAAAAGTCTAAAGAGTGTGAAACAACATGTTGGTATTTGTATGAAATTTATATCGGCAATAAGAAAAAAAGATGGCATTATTACTAAAAAGAGAGATGATATCATGAAATGTGTAGAAGATTTCTATCAAAAATTGTATAGTAATAAAGAATAAATGCCTCCTATATCTATTATATCTTCTGAATTGCCCAGAATTTTAAATGAGAAAGTGAGACATGCAATTAAATTTATGAAGAAAGGGAATGCTCCAAGTAATGATGGATTAAAAGAAGCAGGTGAAGAAACAGAATTTTTTTTAGCAAAGTTATATACCAAATGTCTAAGTGATAAAGATGTACCAGATGATTGGAAGAATGTAGTATTAATATTAATATTTAAAAAAGGTGATAAAAAAGATATTAAAAATTACAGACCTATCAGTCTTTTATCAGTTTTATACAAAATTTTTACTAAGATAATTACAACTCGTCTACAGAAAACATTGGATTTTCACCAACCAAGAGAACAAGCTGGATTTAAAAGTGGTTTTAGTACAGTAGATCATATCCAGGTATTGAGAGAAGTTATAGAAAGGACAAATGAATATGAGTTTCCATTATGCTTTGGATTTGTAGATTATGAAAAGGCATTTGATTCTATAAACATTTCTTCAGTGATTAAAGCATTGGATCATCAAGGTGTAAATCCAGGATATTGTCATATTTTAAAAAATATTTATAAAAATGCAACAGCAACAATTAGATTACATAATGATAGTAGGAAAGTCAACATTGAAAAGGGTGTAAGACAGGGTGACTCCATATCTCCAAAACTTTTTACAGCAGTGCTGCAAGAAGTATTTTGTAGATTAAAATGGTAAGCTAAAGGAGTGAAAGTAAATGGAGATTATTTAAGTCATTTAGATTTTGCAGATGATGTAGTTGTTTTTGCAAATAATGTTTTAGAGCTGCAGGAAATGTTGCAGGAGTTATCAGATGAAAGTAGGAAAGTAGGACTAAAGATAAATGTTAAAAAGACTAAAGTAATGTTTAATGGATTTTCTCAAAATATGAAAATAAAGATTGATTATGATGAGTTAGAAGAAGTTAACAGCTACAAATATTTTGGTCAGATTATTAATACAGATGGAAATATAATGGATGAAATTAATCATAGAATTAAACTTGGTTGGAGTGCTTTTGGTAGAAATAACTTGATACCAAAAGGAAATATGCCTATGTGTTTGAAAAGGAAGGTTTTTAATAAATGTGTTTTACCAGTTCTTACTTATGGATCTGAGACTTGGACACTTAATAGAAGAGCAATACAGAGACTTCAGACCACTCAAAGAAGTATGGAGAGATGCATGTTGGGAGTAACAAGAAGGGATTGAAAACACAATGTATGGGTAAGAGAACAAACAGGTGTTACTGACCTCATTGAAAAAATTAAAAGACTGAAGTGAAGTTGGGCTGGACATATTGTTAAAAGATATGATAATAGATGGACAATTGAAATTTTAAAATGGATTCCAAGAGATTGTAAAAGACCCAGAAAGAGACCATATGTGAGATGGATGGATAAAATAAGAAAGTGTGCAGGGGTGATGTGGAGAAGAGAAGCTAAAGATAGGAAAAGATGGATTGAACTTGGAGAGACCTTCATTCTGCAGTGGATTGATAATGGTTATTGATGATGATATATATTTTACAATTAAATTATATATACACACACACCTCGCAGGTATATACTTTTCTTTAAATTTAGATTTTTAATGCCTTAATCTTTATTTATTCCAACTATTCTACCTATATTATTATTATTTTTTATTTACTTTCATGAATTATTTATTTCCAACCTAGCATATGATAATGACTATTCATCCTCACTATCCTAATGTAGTTTTTAATAGGCACACACCTCCCTATCAACAAATGTGTAAATCTTGCTTTTTCTAATATTTTCTTAATATCAATTCAACCCATAACTTAAAATAAAATAATCCTCTGGCTATAAACACATTAACAATAAATTTTTAGATCGCTTACTAGTTGAACATACACAATCCCTTATAAATATGGGTTCAAACTCAGTCTTGGCTTAAATTTTCTTATTACAGAGAAAAAAAATACATATATTATGAGGAAAATTTGGATAGAACTTTCTCTTTCATAGCTAACTTAAAAAAATGGAGCCTTGGACAAATCCAAGGGCTACAATATATATATAATAACACAGAAAGAATGGAAAAGCTCCAGGTGAAGAAATAAGAAATATTATTGGCAAACTTATATGCCAATTATCTAAATGATAAAGATGTATCAGATGATGGGAAGTATGCAGTAATAATACTGATATTTTAAAAAAGTGAAAATAGATATTAGAAATGACAGACTTGCTAGAATTTTATCAATGTTATGTAAAATCTCTGCCAAGATTATTATAATTTATTTACAGTGAACTTTGTATTCAAATTAAATAAAAGAACAAAATTTAAAAGTGTGTTTGCTACTGTGAAACAGATTCAAGAATTGTAAAAAACTTTATAAATAGGATTGATGAATTTGAATTGCCATTATGCACTGGGTTTATAGATTACAAAAAAAAAAAAAACATTTCACTCTATAAGCATTTCCATAGTGATTAAAATTTTAGATAATTAAGATATAGTCTCAGGATACTGCCATATTTTGAAGAATATCTATCAAAATGCAACAGCACTGATCAGATTATGTAATGATATTAAAAAGATTAACATTCCTTATCTCCAAAACTTTACAATAGTTAACAAAGAATATTTCTCATGGATTAAAATGGGAAATTAAGATAATAAAAAATATCAAATGATCACCATTTCTTATGCTAGCATATATCTGTTATTAAAACAGGCAAAACTCTCCATACAGTAGTGCCACTCAGTGCCAACCAGAGTAATCAATGGATGCCAGAAGGCTTGTGCATGAAATCCCTATCTAATGCCTAGTCAGCCAGAAACTAGTCTGGGGATATTGGATGAGCATTAGATAGAGATTTTATGCACAAGCCTTCTAGCATCCATTGATTACTCTGGTTGGCACTGAGTGGTACTATTGTATGGAGAGTTTTGCGTGTTTTCATAATAAAAAATACTGTACACAAAGATTATTTAAGCTATATAGATTTTTCCGATGAGGTGATTAGTTTAGAAAATAATTCTTCAGAGTTTTAGGAAACATTGCAATAATTATCGGATGAAAGTGAGAAATTAGGACTAAAGATAACTGCTAAAAAGACTAAAGTAATGTTCAATGTTTGTCAGAAGGGGAAAAAAGGCAATGATAATCATGAATTAAAAAAAGTAAATAATTATAAATACTATGGTCTGATTACTAATAGTTATAGAAACATAATGGATGAAATTAATTGTAGAATTAAACTTGAATGGAATGCTTCTAGCAGAAATAACTTTATATTAAAAAAATTTGTCTGTGTGTTTAAAAAGGAAATTTTTTAATAGATGTACTTTACTTGTTCTTATTTATGGATTTGAGACTTTGAACACTTCAAATGGAGCTGTACTGAATATATTAGTAAAAGAGATTATAATGGATGAACAAATGAAATCTTAAACGGAATCTCAAGAGATTGTAGTAGATTAGAAAAAAAATTAACATGTGAGATAGATGAATAAAACAACAAAGTTTGTTGATATGATGAAAAGGAGAAATAAGCTATAGACCACAATCTTGAAGATACCTTTATTCTAAAATGAATTAATAATTATTGAAAATGATGATGATGAAATATATAGGAAAAAAGAAAAATAAAGAAAGAAAGAGAAAGGAAGAGAGGGGGGGGAGAGAGATATGGGTGGAGAAAAGCAAAAAGAGTGGTGGAAGGAAGAAGGATGAAGACAAACAAAGTATGATGAAGAGAGAGTAAAAGAGAGAAAAGCTTATATAAAACAATCAGAAATGTAGTATAAATAAGGAGCTAATAAAAAGTTCTAAAAATTTGTCAAAAATCCTAGGATGTATAAATGCCATATAAAACCCTACTGTCATAAGAGACTTTAATGCTAGAATTGGTAAACAATTGAAAGATGTAATGCTGCAGAGGTCACAATCTTATGGAGTTTGGAGAAAAAAACTGCAAATCATGATTTTTTTTTTAAAAAAAAAAATGCTAAAAGAAAATGGACATGGAAACATTCAAATGAAGGTAGAGCAGAATTAGATTATATTTTATTTATAAATAATTTTATTGAAAAACCATATGTAATAATGATACAATTGTAAATCAAAAATAATAGTTATCCATGTTAGTCAGGCAACCAAATGCTCTGATGTGGTTACTGGTGTTGTTAATTCAGCTTAATCAGGCTCCACGTGTTGTCAAATAAAAATCTGGAAGAGATTATTCTGTCCTTATGGCGAAATTCCTTTAGCTTGGAAATGAATGTGTCTTCAGGCTTGGGATGAGGAAAGGTAAATTTGTTGTGACATCTGGCCATCCAGATGGCATAAGTGAGAAGGGGGGGGAAGAGAGATATGGGTGGAGAAAAGCAAAAAGAGTGGTGGAAGTAAGAAGGATGAAGACAAACAAAGTATGATGAAGAGAGAGTAAAAGAGAGAAAAGCTTATATAAAACAATCAGAAATGTAGTATAAATAAGGAGCTAATAAAAAGTTCTAAAAATTTGTCAAAAATCCTAGGATGTATAAATGCCATATAAAACCCTACTGTCATAAGAGACTTTAATGCTAGAATTGGTAAACAATTGAAAGATGTAATGCTGCAGAGGTCACAATCTTATGGAGTTTGGAGAAAAAAACTGCAAATCATGATTTTTTTTTTAAAAAAAAAAATGCTAAAAGAAAATGGACATGGAAACATTCAAATGAAGGTAGAGCAGAATTAGATTATATTTTATTTATAAATAATTTTATTGAAAAACCATATGTAATAATGATACAATTGTAAATCAAAAATAATAGTTATCCATGTTAGTCAGGCAACCAAATGCTCTGATGTGGTTACTGGTGTTGTTAATTCAGCTTAATCAGGCTCCACGTGTTGTCAAATAAAAATCTGGAAGAGATTATTCTGTCCTTATGGCGAAATTCCTTTAGCTTGGAAATGAATGTGTCTTCAGGCTTGGGATGAGGAAAGGTAAATTTGTTGTGACATCTGGCCATCCAGATGGCATAAGTGAGAAAGGTTGAGAGTCTTGTGGTGACATAATCCCTGGACAGGAAGCAGCATTTAATATTTAAGATTTTGTTCAGGGAAATGTGGCAGTGGTAAGTAATGAAAGTTCTGATTTTGTCAAATGCTGGGCAATAATTTATCATATGATCAAAGGTTTCACAGGTTCAATGGCAGTTATGACACATAGGATCTAAATTCTTGAGGAATCTTCTGTAGTGCAGGAACCAGTTTGTCTGGAGTGAATTCAGGTTGATTTTTATGAGAAAGTCCAGGAACCTTGGCTCCAGCTTGAGTTGCTTGAAAAACCTGGTGACCACATGATTGTTACCACCAAGGTAAGGAATATAGAGCTTTGTGTGGGAAATAGCAGGCCATGAGCATCCCAAATGGAGATTTTTTGTCTGAATACTAGGGTAGAGTGGCCATTGTGAGCGAAAAGGTAGTCAAGTATCTGATTTAGCCAGCTTATATTTGAAGGTGGAGGTCTGTCTGATGGAATGACTGGTTGTTCTGCTATAATCTGGGGAAATTTCTTTTGTAGGATGTGGATCAGAGAGTGGCACTTTTGGTAGTATATAGAAAATGTTGCATGCAATGACATACCATTATTTTTACTATGTCGCTGCATGCGTTCAATTCCTATGGCCACTGTTTTACCATTCCACAACAGCCGTGCACAGATTTGGTTGATTTTTGTATTGAAAGTCTTTGTCATGTTAATTATGGGTAGATAGTAGCTAATCTTTGCCATTACCTTGATATTGAGGAGAGAGATTTTCCCTTGCAGTGATAAATAAACCTTGGCAAGGTTTTTAACTGTGTTGGTGGCAGCTTCAATGATGGAATTCTGTATTTGTATTGACATGGCTTGCGGTGACTTGTATATGGGAAACCCCAAAAAGTTTTGGGGGTCTGCTGAGAAAGGCGATGATATCTTCTTGCCGGTGTTGATTTTCCAGGCCGATGACTTGTTGAGGTTGAAGGAAAGTTTGGAGGATTCGGAAAATTTTTTGATTATTTGTATGAGAGGTTTTAGATATTTTTGGGAGGGTAAGGTGACAAGGACATCATCCATGTAGGCAAATGCTTTACAGTGTTTCTTCCGCTGGGGTATATAGATTCCTGGAAGTTCTGCCTCAATCTGTTTAAGAAGGGGGTTTAAGTAGAGTATAAATAGGAGACCGCTAAGTGGAGATCCATGGGGTATGGATTTTGAAGGAATAAAACCATCTGTAAAGAAACCATTCAGGGAAATGTGGACCAATCTGTTGTTTAGTAGATTGTCCAATATCTGAATGATTTGAGTAGGAGTGTCTAGTGCTGAGAGGCAATTGAGCAGGATGTTGACATCTACTGAATCAAATGCTTCAGAGATGTCTAGCTGAATGGCAATGGGTTTGTATAGATTCTTGGATCTGATATGATCACAGAGAATTTTTACCTCCCCGATTGCAGAGAATGTGGATGAGCCCTTCTTTGCAAATTGCAACTGGGATATGTTGTCCAGAATAACATCTTGTATTTTCTCCTTGATCACACCTTCAATGACCTTTAATAGGATTGGGGTCATGGAGATTGGTCTTATGCTAGATAGAGCAGATGCGTCCCGGTTTTTCTTAAGAAAGGGGACCATCGCTATGGGATAAAGTTTGGGGATGATTTTTTTGCTGTTTGCAAGATGGTTAATTAGTTTTAATACTATGGGAGCTGTGAAATTCTCAAGGTGCGTAAGTATGAACTTTGGAATGCCGTGTAGTCCTGGATGGACATTGGACGGTAGGGCGGCCAAGCGGTTTTTGATGTTTGATATTGTTATTCCATGTTCATTGTTTTCTAATGTCTCATGCCACTGATTTGTGGGGTAGGTAACATAGTTTGATAGGCAGTTTTTGAAATATGACTCTATTTGAATGAGCATTTGGTTGCCGGAGGTATGGCTACCACCGATGAGGAGGGACAAAGGAGTTTTTTGTTTCTTCCTTGTCCCCAGAGCCCATCTGAGATAGCCACGTGTCCAGCAGTGTTGGCCAGGTAAGTATAACCTAGCATTCTTTGTTGCTATTATTTCAGCAATCGCAGCTTGTTTCTGCTTGTACTGTGTTTTAAGTAATAGGAGGTTGTCTATAGTACCATCACTTGAGAAATTTTTAATCCTATGGTGAAGCAAATCAAGCTCATTCATAAGGGTTGTTGACCCTTTATGTTTTTTGGTGTGCTGTATGATTATGGTTGGAGGATGCCTGTGAAGGCGAACCAGGCTTCCTCAGGATTTATGTTAAGAATGTCAATTTTTTCAAAGAGTACGTAGGCATCTGAGAAGACAGCTTCCATGGCAGCAGCTTTAGTTATAATTCTGATTGTTTTATTGTAGTCTATGGGAGTGTAGGAGTCCAGATCTAGAGACGCTATCAGGGCAAGATGGTCTGAGAAGGGAATGGGTTGAAGCTTGGCTTCCAAACCATAATGCAGCTCTGAGGTGTAAAACATTAGGTCAATCAGTGTTCTAGAGCTCTTCGTATAGAATCAGTATGCATATGAAGGGAAGAAACCTCTGCCATTTATGAAACCCCTGGCTAAGAGATGGAGGTATTTCCATGTGAACACATCATATTGCAGGTTGAAGTCCCCCAAGAGGATTGTAGGGCCTGTGTTGTTTGCAGTGATGAGATTTATGGTGTGTATTATTCTAGAATAAGTCAATGGGTTGTTCTGGCAGTATACGTATATTGTAATGAATTCACTAGATTGGTATATAAGCTTGATTGCAATGAGATTGGCATCATGGTAAAGCACTTTATAGGAAGAAGGTGGTTTCCTGTTATTAATGATGATTCCTACCCCTCCAGCAGCTGATGTATTAGTAGACAGAAGAGTGAAGCCCAGTTTTGAAAGTTCGAGAATTGTGTGAGGGTTGGAGTTTAGGTAATATTTGGTCTCTCCTAAGAATAAAATATGAGATGTAAGATGGAAAAAATGCCTAATCGCATATAAACGGTCAGTAGAATTAATTCCCCTGATGTTAAGACCAATGATTTGGCACTTGATCCTATCCATAAAGATTATTGCTGCTTGGTTTTACTGCCAGTGGAATCTTTGATTGAAGGTTGTAATAGTCCTTGTGATCACTGAATTTCTGATCTGGCAAGGATGGCCTGTGGAAATCAGCTCGAAAGAGCTCAGTTTCATTGTGTGATTCATGACTGAGAGAGTTTTTTGGTGTGCTTTGTATCTTCCTCTTGTTTTTTTCCAGAATAGAATTTACACTGTAGGGAAAGGAGAACTTTAGGTAGTTTGGCTCGGAAGCAGGAGATAGGTGTGAGTCCTCTTCTTCGGAGTAGGCCTTTGAAAGTTTGGAAGATTTTTGTTTATTATTAGCATTAGGGGGTAGGTTGAAATCCATGTCTGAGTCATAGTCAGAGATGGTGGTGAAGATCTATTTTTTGTAGGTGTGGGAGCTTTCATATGGGATGAATTCATATAGGATATTGATAGTTTCGATGCGTCCATTATAGATTTAGTGTTAGAAACCACTGGTTTTGATCTTAGAGGTCTTAGGGTTCCGAGTGCATTGTTATGGTCTTGATGGTCTATGCTGAGAGGTGCATCATCTATATCATCAGAAGAGATTGTTAGATTTTTGTGTCTAGAGGCATTATTTGGTTCTTTTGATTTTGAGCTTTTTGGTAAGTTGTCTGGTTTCTGTGAGTTATCTCTGGGCTTGGAGCCATTTGGGTTTTGATATGCTATTTGTATTTGTTTGCTGTCATTGGATGGTTTTCCCTTGAGTTTATTAGGATTCATAAGGTCTTTGGTGTTGGTTACTCTACTGTAGGATACGACTTCAGCTTCAGCAGTATGCAGGCCTGGAATGTTTGTGGTTGGCATTTCATTATGTGTGACATTAGCAGGTGTGAGTGTATGAGGTGCTTTACATTTGTGAAACTTATTTTCCTTTTGACCACAAGAGGTGCATATTTTTGCTGGGCATTCTTTTATGAGATGTGTTCTTAGGCCGCAATGAAAACATTGCGGCCTGACACCAATGAAGGAAAGTATCATTGGACAACCTTTTGCTTTAATGGTAGTTGGTATGTCGGTGGGCCCTAGGCCTTTTTTTAGTTGAATTTGAAATGATGCAGTGTTGGATAGGATGGACTTAATCGTCTTGTCTACTGGCAGATATGAGAAATTCTGGATTTTCCCGTAAGGTAAAAGGATTTCTTGGAAGAGATTATTGTCAAGGCCCATGATACAATTCTTGAGGGTTCCGATAAGAGTAGCAGGTCTGTTTGTATCAACATATATAAGGAATTTGTTGTCTAGTTTTTTGAAATTTGATTTAAATTCATTTCGAAAGGCCCAAGTGGCAAATTCAACAGCAATGTATCTGTCGTTTGGGTGAGTGAGGATCTGGTGTATGCCCTCTGTTAATTTGTATTGTTTTATCAATTCGTATAGTGCTGTAATGGGGAATTTATGGAGTGAGCAATTTGGTTCTGTCACTGTCAGAACAACACTTTTATCATTGTGGTAGTTTACTAAGGATTTGAGGAGGGTTGGAGGTATTGTTTGGTTGAAGTCAACACAGAGGCCTTGGTATTGTTTCTCAGTGAAGTCATTTATGGAGAATTCATCGGTCTCAAGCCCCAAGAAGGTTTGATTTTCCTGTTGTAGATTTTTTAGGGAATTTATGGAGTGAGCAATTTGGTTCTGTCACTGTCAGAACAACACTTTTATCATTGTGGTAGTTTACTAAGGATTTGAGGAGGGTTGGAGGTATTGTTTGGTTGAAGTCAACACAGAGGCCTTGGTATTGTTTCTCAGTGAAGTCATTTATGGAGAATTCATCGGTCTCAAGCCCCAAGAAGGTTTGATTTTCCTATTGTAGATTTTTTAGTTTTAGTATATCCAACATGGTAAGGTTGTGATTAATTTTACTTGCTGTTCCGGGTATGGAGCAGGTTTCATTGTATGAATTAGTTTTTAAGTTGTTGGTATTTTGTATAGACTTAGATGGACTTGTAGTACCAATTTTTGCTATGTTAGCATATGATATGTGGCTCCTAGATGAACTGTTAGCCATTGTATTACAGTTTTTTGAAATAGGTGTTATGTGAGGAAGGTAATTTAAATCACTCTGTGTCAAATCTAGTGTTGGGTTTGTCTGCTTGATTGTTGAATAGTTTCCCTTATGACCGGTATGGAAAATTTTATTTTGATCTTCTCTCTGGTAGTTGAGATACTGAGAGTAAGAGGGAAGAGTTGGGAATTCATCTATAGAAAGTGGCATGCTTTGAAAGGAAGTATTTTGAACACTAGTGACACTAATTGTATTGGTATGTTTTAATACAGGTTCCGGTATTGTATTATGCGTGTGTGTTGTTTCAGAACTATATTTATTTATAGTATCAGTTTTGGGCGAGTTTGAATTAGTTAAAAAACTGTTTTCAGATGGTAAATTGTTCGCCAGGTTAATTTTTGGTTGAGTCTCATGTTTATTCCTAGTTGAATGCGTCGATAAGGGAAGAGATGCTATTGCGTTATTTTCTGTTGAATCTTCAGATATTAGTGTAGTATTATCATTAATATATGTGCTGCAACTATTTGTTTCTGTGTATTTTTTAGTTTTGGTGCCTTTATTATTTAATTTATGTGCCGGTTCAGGCCAATGGATTACGTCCGTATTAAAATTTTTTTCTTTAGTACCTTGTTTATCCGCTATGAGTGACGGGCCAGTTGAAGTGTAGCCTGTTGAACAGTATTCGTCGTTATTCACTGTAGCATCTGAAAACTCGTGGATCATTTCTGAGATTGTTTGTTTGGAGGTCTTTATTTTAGGTATATTATGATGTGAATTTTGTTTTTTATTACTATTACAATTAAAATTGATATTATTTTTATCATTTATTTCCGTAGATATTTCGTTGGTTTTAGAATCGCTAATGACATGGCTTTCCGGTATTAACTGAGGCTGGTAAGAATAATTTTTATGTTTATTATCAGTAATATTTATGATGTTGAGGTTAGCTGTTGTATTATGCTTGGTCTCATGTACCTTAATTAGCATCTTGTGTGTACAATTGGTTTCACAAAGCTTACATAAATCTTCCGCTGTATTCGTTTTTGTTTGCGTCATCGGATGTCGTTGCGATTTTTTGCTTTCCATATTTTTCTATAGCACTTGAATTATCGGAGGCCGAATTTTGGTAGATTATATTTTAATTAACAGAAAATATGTATTTCAAGAATGCAATGATCTTAATAGATTTATAATGCAGGAAGTGATCATAAACTTGTGAGATGTAAGATAGTGACAAAGCAAAGTTATAGGAAGTAAAAATTATTAAGAAAGTCAGTATTAATAGTTTATATTCCTAATCTTTAGAAACAGTCCAATAAATTCAAATTAGAACTTACTAATAACAAACTTTAAGAATATATCAGATTTGACTAAAATCAATAAAAAGATAATTGATGCTCTATAAAAAACTGCAAAAATCAGTAAATTTTTTATTGAGTTAAAAGAATATATAAAACTAAAAATATGAAAATTTAAAAAAATGATCAATTAAAAATTGAATATCTAGAGTTTTGTGAAATGGTACAAAAGGAGGAAATAATGATATAAGAAAATATAATTTTGAATTGACAAGGAAAGCTATAAAAGAAAAATAAAAGCAAAAATTGTAAAACATCTTGGTATTGCAATAACAAGATAAGATGAAATTATTATTAAAAAGAGAGATGACATCATAATATTGGTAGAAGAATTATATAATAGTTAAGAACAATGAAGAAATGATAAAAGCTCCAGGAAATGATGAAATTGTTATTGATAATCTTTCAAAAGGCAGGTGAAGAAATATAAAAACTGTTGGAAAAATTACATACCTAATGATTAGATAATAAAGATGTATGGATTTAAAAAATACAGTAGTAATAGTGGTATTTAAGAAATATAATATAGAAGATATTAGAAATTACAGAGTTATCAGTTTTCTGTCAGTTACTAAGATAGTTGCAATTCATCAGCAGTGGACTTTGGATTCTAACTAACCAAAAAAAGAAGTTAGATTTAAAAGTGATTTTGACATAGTGAATCATTCAAATATTAGAGAAGTTATAAAAAAGGTCAATAAATATAAGTTCTCATTACGCTTTGGATATGTAGATTATGAAAAGGCTCTTGATTTTAGATGTATTTCTATCATGATTAAAGCATTGGATCATTAATAATATATATCCAGGATATTACCATATTCTAAAAAAATATTTATTAAAATGCAACACCTGTATCTAAATTATATGGTGATACCAGATAGATTAACTTGAGAATGTGTATGATAGAGCAATTTCAAATATCCAAAACCTTTTACAGCAGCTTTACAAGAAGTATTATGTGGATTAAAATAGAAAATGATGGGAAAAAAGGTAAATGGATATTATTTAAATCATCTAGATGTTGCAGATGATGTGATTGTTTTTAAAAATAATGTTTCAGAGCTTCAGGAAATGTTGCAATAATTATCAAATAAAAATAAGAAGAAAAAAATAAAAATTGATACTAATAATTTAGAAGAAATTAACAATTATAAATACAGATTATTGATGCACACAGTAACATAATGAACGAAATTAATTATAGAATTAAATCTGAATGTAGTGCTTTCTGTAAAAATAACTAAATATTTAAAAAAAATATGTCCATGTATTTGAAAAGGGAGATTTTTAATAGATGTGTTTTACTAGTTATTATTTATAGACTTTAGACTTAGACACTCCCCAAAAGAATAATACAGAGATTTTAGACAACTCAACAAAATATGGAGAAATGCATGTTAGGAATAACAAGAAGAGATTGAGTAATCATTAACAGAATTAAGAGACTAAAATGGAACTGGGTTAGACATATTGCTAAAGCAGATGATAATATATGTCCAATTGAAGTTTTAAATTGGATCCCAAGAGATTTTAAAAAACCTAGAAAGTGACTAAGTGTGAGGTGAATGGATGAAATAAGAACGTTTTCTGCTGTGTGATGAAGAAGCAAAGCTAGAAATCATAATAACTGCATTAAACTCAGAGAGGCCTTCATCCGGCAGTGGAGATGACTATGATGATAATGATATACAATTTAAACTTTTTTGAAGTAATTAAATCATTTTATGATCGTTTTTTTGTGTGTGTATATATATAACTGAAAATAAAATGAAAAAAGTTTGTATTTAAATAATAATAAATTATGTAAAAAAAAAAAAAGTGAAATTATTTTAGTTTTACAAAAGACCTCGATAACTTAAATTGAAAAATACCTCTATCAAAATAAATAAACAAATATCCCTGACTCAATAAAAAAGAAGTAAAAGACTTTTAAATGATTTTTAAAGGTATAAAATTAAAGACGTATTTCCCCCAAAATTAAAATACAATTAACAATGTAAAAAATAAAAATAATAAATGTACAATTTAAAACATGATCAAAAAAACTTAAAAAAATAAAAATTTCTAAAGATGAAAATTTAATTCTGGGATAATCTAAAATCTAATACTTTGTTTTAAAGATCTCAAACGGATTACAAGAAAAAATGAGATTACAATTGCAAGCATCAATACTTTTAAAAATATATTACTAGTATATATATATATAATTTATTCTTAATAAAAAGTAAAATATCAAAATATAATCAAGTATTAAAAATAGCAATATCTACAATTAATTAATGAACATAAATATGAATTATGTATAAGTATAGAATGCTAAAATTAAGTTTGTAAATGAATAAGAGTAAATATAGAAAAATTGTTAATGAAAGTTTTTCCAACTTTGTCTTTTATTCACAATTAAATTTAACTTTATATGACCATATTTAAAATAAGATGCAACTTAACTTATACACCCTGAAAAACGATTAAATTTAAAATTTTGACATTACTTAAAACCTCATTAACATCTATTGTCTTTTGAATATAATGAAATGTAACAAACTTTAATAGGAAAAGTCTGCACACATCCTTTTATCTTTGGAAATCATAATTAATTAGCTGAACAAAGCAGATTTCACTACTTAAACCAGATCACCTATTTGCTTTTTAAATATCCTTACTCTCCTCCTTCAAATCATTTATTAACTTTTTCTTCACCTACTTCTTTATCTTTAATCTCCACAATTCCTTTCCAACATATTTTTATATTTTTACTTTCATCATCAATTAATCGAAATACAGTGGAATAATAGTAGACTCAAGAGCCCTTGATTGATTCCCAGCAGAGGAAAGTCATAGGAAATAAACCACTCTTTTTTTAAATGCTTCTCAACTTCCTAAGTCACTGACTATAATCAGGTATCCAATTTTTTAAATATTTAAAATAATTAACCTAATTTATAACTTTTTATCAAATGCATATTCTTAATGCTTTTGTCTCACTATACAATTTCATTGGTTTAGTTCAGTTTAAACTATCAATTGTAGGATGTATTGAAAATTGTGAGAAGTTCATCAATTTATGCATTAAATTTCTTGTGTGTTTATATACATTCCATAATAAAAACCTTCTTTGCCACTAGCTTACAATACTGTACATGATGCATATTATTCTCTCATAAAAAGAGCTCTTAGAAAATAATTTTATAAAACACATATTAATCTGTTTATAAAATGTGTATCTACTTATTTCTCACTGTATAAATATTTCAATTCAATTTGCAAGTGCAACATTATTTGAAAATTCTCCTTTTGAAGATCCTGTTAGGATACATGTTTAAAAGATTATATACTAATCATTTTATTAAGTTGTAAATTATTATTTAATTTTCATTCCAAATATAAACTTTAACTTCATTTAAAGATTAATGTATCAATTATTAAATCTCATCATGAATATTATCCATTTAACACCACCACCTTTTCCCTGATTATATATAATAGATTGAATATATAATTAAGTAGTTTTAACTCAAATCTACTCTTAAAACATATATAAAATAAATGCTCTCCAAAATGCATTTTTGGCAGAACCCATCTTCCTTGCCCACACATGTCTTCAATATCATAGCTTAATACTGAACCTTAGCAAACTAATACAATTCAGTTTAAAAGTGTAACATTACTTGACTGTATTAATTTTGATAGGATTTACCAAGATCAAGGTTATTTTCTAATTATTTTATTAAGCTATAAATTATTATTATTATTTTTATGCAGAAATGTACATTTTAAACTCAATTGAAGATTAATATATCAAATTTTAAATCCCAGCAT
Organism: Epiperipatus broadwayi; assembly: GCA_028023455.1. Taxonomy (NCBI): domain Eukaryota; kingdom Metazoa; phylum Onychophora; class Udeonychophora; order Euonychophora; family Peripatidae; genus Epiperipatus; species Epiperipatus broadwayi. The sequence goes on from JAQFVV010006204.1 coordinate 10,596,753, forward strand.
GAGTAAAAAAAAAAAAAGTTAAATAAATAATATTCATGCTGACATTTAATAATGATATATTAATCTTGAATTGATTTTAAAGTTTATATTGAGATGTAAAAAATGATGACAGTTTACAGCCTAATAAAATGATTAGAAAATAATCTTTAACATTTATCTTAGATACATTCATGTCATGTCACACATTTGAATTGTAGTAGTTTTTTATGGATGAATACTAAACTATGATAATGAAGGCATATGTGGGCAAAGATGTGGATTGACTGGTAAAGACTTGTTCTACCAGAAATATATCTTGGAAAAAATCTACTTGCCCATATATTTTTTAAATGTATTGAGTTTAGAAGTCTTTTTATGTATTAAATTTAATAAGTACTGACTCTAAAGATATCTGGTTTAGTGCACATACACAATACATACATGCATATGGTTAGTACTTCAGATAATCAAATGACAAGTTGAATATACAGTTTATTCAACTGACAATATTGGATTTTTTTTATACTTCATCTGGGAATAGATCCAGAAATCATTAGATTTTGAATTAGTCTATGCTAAACCATTCAGTAATAGGGTTTAGTACTTCATTATGGGCATTCAACTTATTCTAGAGAAAAAAAGTAAATATTTACCAGAGTTTTACTGAAGAACTTCATGATACTTCCTATATTATTATAATTTAAAATTTTAGTAACTAGATGACTCATTTCTTTTAGAAGGGATATTTCTTGCAGAAATAAATATTTCTCATACATCAGTAATGAATCAGATAAATCTTTTTCATTACCAAATTTATAAAGATTGTTTAAAGAAAGTGAAGATTTAAATTGAATTGATTTCAGTTAAAGAGAAAGAGAGGGAAAAATAATCTCAACAACATTAATTATGAATTGTAAGAGTACATTTAAAATATTAGATATTTTCCTTTGAGCTTTCTCTTTGTTTTTCTTTAATTTAGTTTTCAAAACCACTAAAAAGTAATTGCAGTCAAAAGTAATAAAACCTTCATAAATATTATGCTAAATGTTTTAGTTATAAACAATATATATCTTTACAAGCTTTCACTTAAACAATTTTTTATTATTATTATTTTGTCTAAAAAAAAAGAATAATCTTTGATCTTTTTACTAATTAAAAAAGTTATAGCTTAATTAAAATTTAGAACAGTAGGAAACTAATTGTAAATTGTTTTCCTCTTGATCATTACTTATCTGTCAATCTACACATCAAATCAAAATACTTAAGATTATTAAGCAATCTCTTTCTTCTACTTCAATTCTTCTCGCACCCAACAGTTTTAAATATATAATTTTCATAATTCTTCTGTCTCAATGTATATACACAATTAAATTCTATTTTAATTTAATAATTTCCCACTATGTTTCCAACATTTCTAGTATATCTTTTTCATTTTCTTCCGAACTCAAGTTTCTAAAATTTCAATTTAATGGGATTACTATCTGCGCAAAGAAATTATAAACAAGGCATTCTAATGCATTGGAGACTATTTCAATTTATAAATATGGAATATGAAAATAATCTAACAACACAAAAGTATCCCTGATATCATTTTTATATTAAATAAATCACATTCATATATATATATTCCATTCAGATTTGAAAATTCTATCTTCAAATTTGTAAGTGTATATATATATATAGATGCATCAAACAAGATAAGCATTAGCATGGACAATTTTACAAACATTATTAAATTTCCATAAATTTCATGACTAATTTATTCACAAATATATATATAATTATTTTCAGTCACTACCATAAATATAATGTAAAAAAAAAGATTTTGATACAGATATAGAATATGTTTTTGTAAAAAGTTCTACATCAATAGAAGTTTTTGGGATTGAAAGATAAACAAATTTTTATTGGACAGAAAAAAAAAATTGGTAGCTACCATTTTAAATTACTTTTATATGTAATCATCTATAACACTAATCTATTTATTTTACTTTTTGCAAATAGATTAGGATTTTATAAAAGACTGATTTTATATTTGTTTATCTTTCACTAAGTACTTGATTTTTGAATTATCCTAATAGGCATTACATACTTCAGCAAGTTTCCTTGTGAATATTAGTTTCTGATAAAGAAATGTTCTTACCTATAGTGCAAAATTATTTCTATATCTTTGTTATACCACTTTTTCAATAATCTCCATATATTTTCAATTCTAATACTGAGATAGATGCTATGTTTTCCTTAAGTATTATTTATGATAGATTAAAGAAAATTATTTATAAATAAGATGTACCTGGCCCATGTAAATGCCATCTTTTTTTAATTAGTTGCTTTAACAATTTTTTAAAGATTTAATGTAAACTAAACAAAATATTTTAATATTATAGAAATAAATAAATTAAGCCTATAAATTAAAATTAAAAATTTTAAATATACCTGTTATATTTGATATGTAATTTGTCAGCACTACGACCAACTATTAATGGCAGAATTAGCATGAACTATCTGATATCAAACTATATGACTTGAATTATACACTAACCAATACTAAATGTAAGTATAGAATTATAGCATTTATATTTTTCCCTCATTAAATATCCCATTTTAAACATGAATTTATCTACTATAATCACATTTTCTTTATGATTTAAATACTATACCTATTCAATTCTGTACTGCGGTTAAAAGCATATGTGCTGATTTTTATCCAAACATTTTTTTATTAATGGTACAATTACTTCATTTACATAAAATATGCTTCATAATAAAAATTATCACATATAATGGGTGGAATTACCTCCGTTGCATAAAATGCTCCTAATATAAATTATGGCTTAGTTAGATATAGTTATTTATTATTAGTTTTTTTGACACTATCAAATTCATGTTTTTATAATTTGTTAAAGCAACCAATTAAAATAAAGTAAGTTAAAACAACCAATTAATAGCATTGTGGACAAACATTCATTCAGACAACAGACAAAATAGGGATTTTATATAAGAGATGACTTTTAAAACGAACATTATTTATTGTAAATGTAAAAAAATTGAAACTTATGAAAACAATGCACATAACAATCTCAAATAGAATAGATTAGACCAAATTGTAAAACTCATTAAAAAAATTTGATATTTCAAAGTAGAAGTAATATAATCAAAACATGTAGTATTGGGTTCTATAGGATGTTGTGAATCAAAATATCAAATCTTACTTTATTATATATTTAAGCATTCTAAAAACCAATTTAATTTAAAAATATGACTTTCTGGCAAATATACCAGTCTCTTATTAATTAGCAGATAATCAAGCCAGGAAATAGAAAACTATTCTGCTCATTGAACTAATAGCATAGATTAATTTTTTTTAAAATTTGTTTGCTTTAATCAAGTTCTTAGTTATTTATGTGATATATGAGTACCAAAGTGTCAAACAAAGTATAAGAATTGTATTTATATGATGGACTATTTCCATAATCTAATATGAGCATTGAATGTCTAGAAAAATTTAACTTTTATTTAAATATTCCAAATTCCATTCGACTGTTAGTAATAGCACACAGGTTAGTATATACACAATACTGACCAGTGACAGTACTAGAATGAGAATCAAACCTGGACTCTTAGATTCTTTGAGTATTAAATTTTAAGGCAATGCTCTAACCAACTGAGCCATTTCATTTACTTATCTATGTGGTTCCTCTGATCTCTTCATTTTTTTCTAAAAGCAAAGTTAATTGGTGGTTTCCATACCTTATGCATAATCTCACTAGGTTGACTTTTGGGATTTTTCACCATTGTCATGTGAGTAGCTTCTTAAAATTTTCTTCCTTGTATCCAATATTTTTGTATTTTTCCAATTGAACATATATTCATTTATACATACATGGTCTACTACATTAGACACATTTAGTTTTCTCCCTTCTAATCATTAGTTTGTATTTTTGCAAGTGCTTTTCACTGGGATGATGTCTCATCTACATACATTTTTCCATATTTACATGGTATTACATAGATGCAGTTTTTTCTTTTCATCATTTCAAGTTTAGGCTTTGTGGATGTTAGAAATTCTTATAATGTGGTATGGTTCTGGAAAGCTTGTTCTGATGTTATACTGATTGTAGATTTCCTTTGTTTTCTATTTTTGGTATGTATGGGAACACTACGGTACCAATAATTGTTTTTTCTTTTGATGTTTTTTTTTGTCTATTTAAAGTTTTTTTTAATAACAGCTGATGGGTAACCATTTTTTATAAGAGTTTGTTCTATATAGATCTTTTCTTTTTCCAAATCTTTGATTTCTGAGCCAAACTTTAGGTAAAGCACTATTACAAATTTTCTGGAAATACATCAACAACATATCCATTTCAATTAAATTCAGAATAAATTGTTTTTCTCTTCACTAGTAAAAATTGTAATTATAAATATGCGACTTTTTTCACATGCGTTAGTGAAGCTATAATTATATTATAATGTGTAATAGATTTGCTTAGCACTTTCAAGATTTCATTCACAAAGCTATAAGTATGAGATTTGAAGATTAAATCTTGAAAGTGCTAAGCAGATCTATTACACATTATAATATAATTATAGCTTCACTAATGCATGTGAAAAAAGTCACATATTTATAATTAAATTCAGAACAGAATCAGAACAAGAACAAAAATTGGTATTCTTAGATATTCTTGTGACAAGTCTCCCTCATGGAAAAATCAAAACTACAGTTTATCAAAAACCCACACATACAAGAAAATATTTAGCCTGTACATCCAATCATACCAGAGACCCAGAATGTGAATTATACTATCACTATGGAACAGAGCAAAAGAAGTTTGTTTAGAAGCCAGCAATTTTAAAAAAGAAAAGATCTATATAGAAAAACTCTTATAAAAACAGTTATCCATCAGCTGTTATTAAGAAAACCTTAAATATAACAAAAAAACCCCATAAAAAGCAATTATTGGGACTGTAATGTACTAATACATATCAAAAATAGACAAATTAAGGAAAATCTGCAACAGTAACATCAGAACAGCCTTCCAGAGCCATACCACACTATGAGAAAATCTAATATCTAGGAAAGCCTAAACTTGAAATGCTGAAAAGAAAAAACTGCATATACAAAATACTATGTGAATGTAGAAGAACATAAATTGGTAAGTTCAGTTATCCAGATTGAAAAACATTTGTAAGAACACAAAATGATGATTAGAAAAGAGAAAACAGATATGACTAAAGTAGCAGATTATGTATATACCAATGAACATATGTTCAATTGGGAAAATACAAAAAAATTTGATAAAGGGACAAAGAAAAAAATTTAAAGAAGCTGCTCACATGACAATGACAAACAATCCCTTAAAGTCAACCTAGCATGATTACACATAATTTATGGAAACCATTAATTAACTTTGCTCTTAGAAAAAGTGGAGAATTCAGGAGGAACTGACTGCTGCCTTTGGCAGGGTGGTTCAGTTGATTAGAGCATTACCTTAAAATTCAATACTCAATGAATCTAATGGTCCAGGTTTTATTCCCATGTTAGTACTGTCACTGGTTAGGCTAGCAACACATGAAGAAGAGGGAAGAATAAAACCTCTTAAGATGTGCATATACTAACCTCTGTACTATTACTAACAGTTGAATGTATTTGAAATATTTAAATAAAAGTTACATTTTTCTAAAGACATTCAATACTCATATTAGATGATGAAAATAGTTCAACATATAAATACAACTAAAACATCATTTTCACAAAACTTCAGGAAAACACAAAGTATAAGAATTTTCATTCAGTTATCTAAAGAGTGATTTTTACCTTTTTTTTTTCAATTTACTAAATTTTAATATAATATTAAATATTTCAATTACAAACATCCTTAACTTATATTTAAAATATGCATTACGGCAGGAATCCACTTTATAATACCTGTTCCCATGTTATGTGTGAATATAAGTAAATGGATATCAGATCTCAGAATAGTCTTCTTCAGTAAAGAGTATTAAATTGCATGCATTTATCCAGCAATCAATTGTACTTTTATAATGCCATTCTATTAAAAGGTCAATAAATACTTATGATAACTGAATTTCTAAAATTGCTTAACCAGTAAGCAAATTGTTAACTTTAAATAACACAATAAAAATAAAGTTTTGACTTCTGGATGGATATTTATAATCTTGATTGTCACAAAGATAAAGGCCAACAGCCAAAACTAATTCCAAGATTCCATTGATTACTTGTGCAAATGCAAATTGTTTGAGAATTTCAAAGCTGATATATATTATTTTCTTTCTTGCATACTAGAACATTTAAGAAATCCTACCCTTGTGATAAAAAATTAGTTAAATGGGCAGCAGTCAACAAAGAAAAATATTCCTTACTTAATCTTCAGCATTTTTTTTTTTAAATTTTACTAACAAGTAATCTGTCTTTCTGAGTACAATTTATTTTTCTGAATAAAGGCATTTAGGGAGATGAGAATTAAAGGTATTTATTTGATTTTCAGATTATTTAGCAAATTTTATTTTTTTAATATACTTCAAAAATGAAGCTAATTACCACAAGTATCTTTTGTATTTAAGTTTGTGATTTGAATTTTAAATATCATATAGTATTGATCCCTTTTTTACTTTAATCAACTGAGAATTAAAATACTGATTGGTATAGCTATAAAAAAAGAACTATACAAAAAAAACAATAAAACTGACTTACATCTAAATACTGAGTATGTAAAGAAATGATCATAAATGTCAAGATGAGTATCACTGGCTTACAGAACATGCGCAACTTGTTTCAGAACCTTTCCATTACAGTATTATGACTAAAGGTTATATCATTTAAATTTGTTTACATTAAGAAAGATTTTTTATGTTTTTTTTATGTATGTATGATTTTTTATGGTTTTAAAAGTTCAATTATAGTTTTCACTAAGGAAAAATCTTTATGATTCTCAAACTTATGTGTAAAGTTAAGTGAATTAATTAATCAATAAATGCTGGCAGTGATATAGCAAATATTATAATTAATGCCCTTGGCTGATACTACAGAATCTTTCCATTTCAGCACCATGAAATCATATAAATTTGCTTACATTAAAGAAGACTGTTTATACTTTGCATATACTTAAGATTTTTTTATACTTTTAAATGTTCAATTACAGTTTTTAATAGAAAAAAATATTTATGCTTCTCAAATTTACATGGAAAGTTGGAGTGAGAAAGACATAAAAAATGTTATGCCATTGACTGTTATTTTTTAAGAAATTTTTTTATGCTTTTAAAAGTCTGATCTTGGATTTATTAAAATCAAACTTACTCAAAGATTTAGTCCAAGAATGGATTATCCATCACCCCTGACAAATTATTATAATAAATGACTTTTAAACATCAATTGGATAGATAATACTTTTAATCATATTTACATTAATATATAACCAATCAATTTGAGCTCCATAATATTAACCAGTGGGAAAATATTCTCTTTTATTATACATATATATCAGACAAGTTAGGGGATTAAAACATGTGAATCTCCCAGAAATAAGTCTCTTCTAATTAAATGCAATGGTTCTGAATTTGCAATAAAATATGCACACAAACATATATATATATATATAATATTAAATTTTTTAATGCAATATAATAGATATTTTATAACAGATAAAGACAATTTCTGATAACATTATAACCTCCAATGGAATATTATACATCATTAAGTACTATAATGGAAATAAATATGTAACCATGTATGTATATTTTGATTTTGAATATATACAAGTTTTAAAATCAGACAATTTGTAATCCAGCATTTAAATAAAAAACCAGACTATCATTTCTATTTTAAACTTCTAACTTGCCTGATGGCTAGAGGTTGTCCAAGAAATACATCTATACTGAGATAGATCAATCTGATATCTTTATAGCATCCAATTTTACAGAATTTAAATCATGAACACTATGAATTAATTTGATTAGTTACCTATTTCTGCTTGGAATAGTAGTTAATTATTACATTTATATTAATAGATTTAATATCAAATAAAATGCAAAATAGACAAAGAAAAGATAGTTTTTTTTAATAATATTTAGTTTTAATACTGTCTAACATACTTTCAATATATTTTTATTATTTCATATTCATGGATCCCTATTTGCCATGAATATGATATAATAAAAATATACTGAAAGCATCTTAGGCAGTATTAAAATTAAAAATTATTAAAAAACTATCTCTTCTGTGTATATTTTCAATTTACCAGATTTGACATTGGCTCATAAAAGAAGAAAATTAGTAACAATTGAATTAATAAATTTATTAACTAATGTAGACTTGCAATCTGAAAATGATTAATTATTAAAATATTTTTATATTAATTCATATTCAAAATTTCAACAAAAAAAATACAGTAGAGCAATGATAAGGAGTTAAAAAAAATACAATTAGTGATCTTAGATTATTTTATTCCTGTGGTTTTCAGATAATAGCAGGATCTATGGGGGAAAAGGGATATACAAAAAAATTGCAAATTTTTTTAAGTGATTCAATTTTGAATGAAAGAAATGAGAATTTAAATTGGGCATCTCAGTAAAATTGGTTTGGTAAATCTGAATCAATAAAAATTATTAATTTATAATATTTTGATGATTTATTAGAAAGCAAAAATATTTATAGTGGAGTACCATTCTGAGAATGCAGTTGGCTTAGAAGCAATGTGTTTGTTTACTGGAATATTGAAATAATGTATTTAAAGCTATTTTCATTTCAAATCTGCACTCTAGAGCAATCTTAACATCTAACAAACATTTGAACAACAAAAATATAATACAAAATTATTGTATTCAACTTTTTTTAAAATTGAATTTTCGAAAGCATAAAAAATGTTATCGGAAGATTTGTGATGGTAGCTCTTTTTGGTAGCAATTATATGTTAAACTATTTCCTTCATTTAATATTAAATATTGAATGTCTTTAGAAAAATTTAAACTTTATTTAAACTTTCCAAACACATTCAATTGTTAATAACAGCAAACCAGTTAATATATAATACAACATTTTGAGTAATATTATTCTCTCTTCTTCAAGTGTCACTGGTCTGACCAGTAATAGTATTAGCATGAAAATTGAATCTGGACCTTTAGATCCATAAATACTGAATTTAAGATAATGCTCTAACTAAATAAAAGCAGATTAGTTTAGTTGGTTAAAGGGTTGCCTTAAATTCAATATTCACAAATCTAAAGATCGATGTTTGATTTCCATGCTAGTCTGTCAGTGGTCAGGCGAGCAACATTTAAAAAGTGAGGAGAATAATATCTCTTAAAACAAAAAAGGAAAATAATACCTCCTGAAACATTGTATTATATACTAATCAGTATACTATTACTAACAGTTGTATGTATTGGAAAGTTTAAATAATGTTTTTCTAAAAAACATTCAATATTTAATATCAAACAATGGAAATCCAATATAGAATTACCACATAAAAAATGTTACTTTGATTTTATCATTTGCCACTTAGTCCATATTAGTAAGTTTTCATCAGACCCACTATACTACAACATAAATTGCTTAATCTGGAAATTTCCCATTACTACCATGTACATTTTATATTTCATCCTTATTTTTAAAAAGGGCATTCCATATTCAGATTCAGTACTTATGATCTCTAATAGAATTATGATATCCAGTTTGAAAATATTTTTTTTCCAGACACATTAGTTTTCTAATCACATTTTTTTTTGTTCATGGTTAAAATTATTATGCAATATTTACATATAATAAACTTAATTTTCACTGCTAAAGATGTAAATAAATATATGAGAACTAAATAGTAGCAAAACACAAAACATTAGAAAGGCAAAAGATGAACAAGTGGAAATGACCTTATCACTTAATATTATTGGGCTTGATGAGTAACAAATTTTTAATTTTTTTCCTATGCAGGGTTGTTAGAGATGTCTTTATCTTAAAGTGAGTTATTTAAAAGTATTTTGCATGCACACACACACACACATATATATATATATATAGTGTATATATAAGGCAGATAATTAATAAATAAAAAATGGATTTCTTCCTTGGAATTTCATAAGAAAAAAGTCAGATTTGGAATTGATCTGTGAATCTTGTGCTCCAGAATCTAATACTCTACCTCTGTGCCAAATCACCACAGGTCAGTTTTCATGTTTAATGTTTATAATATATTTGTTTAATATAGGGTATATGAGCACAGACTTTCACATGACCCACCACTCTCGACTCTATCTAATAACCCTGATACACTCAAGCACCTATATGCTGAAAAGATAAATAATCACCAATATATGTATTTCATGCTAAACCAGCAATCATCAGTTGGTCCAGATTATCATCTCCCACACATATATACTATAAGTGCTCAGATATTTATTAAGATAGACAATCTTCATACTTTAATGGACTGGCTCCAATCTACTACACACTCCAACTCTTCAACCGTCCATCCAATTGAAAATCTGATGATGGAAGGCTCAAAGGCCACCCTAAGGCCGAGATTCTTGTCACACCCATGTTGACCCAAGGTCAATCTGAACCCCACATGTACAGTACATAATCCATTAAATACATATGAAAGGATGGGCAGACATCTCTATAATGTAATAAGTGAAACACAGGCTTAATATATACCATGTGTCTATACATGTAATATAGGGTATATGAGCACAGACTTTCACATGACCCACCACTCTCCACTCTATTTAATAACACTGATACACTCAAGCACATATATGCTGAAAAGATATCTTTTCAGCATATATGTGCTTGAGTGTATCAGTGTTATTAGATAGAGTGGAGAGTGGTGGGTCATGTGAAAGTCTGTGCTCATATACCCTATATTACATGTATAGACACATGGTATATATTAAGCCTGTGTTTCACTTATTATATATTTGTTTGTAAATAAAGTTTTATTTTTATTAGTAAATTCAGTCATAAGTTTATGAAAATTTATAGCTAGAGAAGATTCACTTTATATTTACAAAAATAATTATTTGATTTCAAAACAATAAACATCTTTATTGTTATTAATAATTTTTATTAGTTATTCATTGGACTTGAGATTATCCACTTAATGAATAATATTTCTGTAGTGTGTTTTTTACCACACCACTCTCATTAAAGATAGGGACTGTTTTCTATCTATTGATAACTCCTTGTGGAGGGGTGTAATCATCATAAACATATGACAAAAACATATAAAAAAAAATGTATAATTCGCAAGATGCAATATTTCATGCTAAACCAGCACTCACAAGTTATCCCAGATCATAATCATTTACACATATCTTTATCATTGTTGAATATATATATATATATATATATATATATATATATATAACCAATTACAACAGTTTAATTGATAAGTGTCAAATATCCTACCCTCACAACTTCGACACAAATGACTTGATGGATGAATATTAATTCTTTTTAGTAGTCATTCATTAAACTAGAGATTATCCATTTAATGGATAATATTTCTGTAATGTATACTTCCATCAAGAGGTTTTATTAAGTGGATAATTTCTAGTCTAATCGATGACTAATAAAAAATATTAATATTTTTTCACTAAGTGATATGTGTCAAAGTTGAGAGGGCAGTAAGTTTGACACATCAATTAAACTGTAGTTATTGGATATCTATATATACTGAACAATGTAGAAATGGATAAGAGATTGTGATCTGGACCAACTTATGAATTCTGGTTCAGCATTAAATGTGCATTTTGGAGATCATACAGCCTTTTCAAAGGTCTTTGGTCACATGCTTATGATTACACTTTCGACAAGGTGTTAAAACCAAATATAAATCAGTTCCCACTTTGAATGAGAGTGATGTGGTAAAAAAATACACTATTGAAATATTATCTTTATTGTTTGGTTTAAATGTACAAATGGTAAATACAAAACAGCAACACAAATATCTCTACAGATCTCTTCACAGCTGAATACATCTGCAGACAAGAACACATGTGATATAAAATTCATATGTTTTAGCATGTATATGCATTTATAAGACACACATTTAAGTTAAAAATTAAATACATTAATAAAAAACTAAATCCACACAATTATATAAAAACAATGAAGTAATAAAGTGAGAGATAGAAAGAAAACACCAAAGCACATTTATATATTGTGATTATTGATTTCCAATTTGAGTGAGAAAATATGTGAATATGTTTTGATGTTTTTAAATTTATATCTATTTCTGAATCTATACAACCATCTCTTATATGCAGTTAATGATTTAGTGTCACTTTTTGTAGTAGATATTTTGCTAAAATCTTCTTACAGTATAAATCTCTTTTGAAGCATTAACATTTTTACTGCATTCAAACATTTTTTAAGTTCTTGCTAAATACTTATCACACAGAGTGGATCTAACTTTAGCAGTTTCAGAAGCACAAATAATTTTAGCATGAATTTCTTTTTCCTTTTTTATTATTTCATGAACTGATGATTTGTTTTTATTGAATATATGGCCAACTTCAGGAAACTTTCTTTGTCTTTCAAGAGTAAATCAATTATTTGCACTCTATCACAACCAATACATTTTACTGCTTCTTTTAGGATTGGTAGAATTGCTACCATCATTAACTCTATAATCTGAGGCTATTTAAATAAAAATTTGATTTTCTAAATTACAATAAGCATAATGAATGCAATAATGGCCTGAGATTGCAATAATATAAATGACTGAGTGCAAGAGTCAATAAAATGGTCCCTACTTTATTACACAAATAAGTACATATAAAATTTAATGAATTAAAAAATTTTTTTATTAAATATTTTATCAAATCATGAATTATTGAAGCCATGGAGGATTTTAAAGAGGTAAAACACAAAGAACATATAGTAATGTGAATGGATGGTGAAGTTTGTTCTTCTTGTTTTTACTTTTTATTTATCTAATAGTAATTAGATATTCATTTACAAAGGAACAACTACATAACTATCTAGATTAGTTATAGGATATCTGTTTGGGAGAGGGGAAAATCAAAGGTTCTTTAGAAATCCACAGAAATTTGAAGTTTCATCTGAATTCAAATTCCAAGTTGTGTGTGTGACAAATAGATGCATTATACATACCACTATTTTTCTTATTAATTTAAATTTTGTTTACATATTTTCACTTAAAACAAAAACCTAAGTTGACGAAAAAAAAATATCAGAGGGAAATACTGATCTTTGAAAGGGTGAGATAAAGTTGGTTTGATCACTGGAAAAGATAAACAAGTATCAGAAACCTCAGTAATGGTCATGACCAATTACGATGATTAAAAATAAAAATGCAAAATTAAAAAAAAAAAACAATTTGTTTTATAAATCACCAGATCATATGTTTTGTTTTTCTTAAAATTAAATTAAAAAGTTAATGAAAATTTTTTTATAGCAGCAAATTATCAAAAGCTAAACAGACACTATTTTAAAGGAATGCAAGGAGAAACGAAAAACAATGAGGTTATCTTATTTAGTCAGGCGCTCGTTGTACAATAGGCTTAAAATCATCATTAAAGCAATATTAATGCGCCAAAATTCATCATGGCAAAGTAGGTCATCAGACAGTTGCTTCAAGGTCAGCCGGAGATTTTATATTAAAAAGGGGGAAAACTTTCTTAATTATTTTGTAACATACTTACTTAAAGTTCTTTATCAACAAGCTCAAAATATAACTGACACCAGATGAAGTTTTCTTGACATTATTAATCCCCATACATGCATATAATAAAACCAGTAAGATTACATTTTCATTTTAATTTAGCACAAGAACACACACACAAACAGTTGAGTAATAACTTTCACTAGAGACTATTTGGATTTGATGGCCAAATTATTATTTTTCTGTGGTTAAATAAATGAGAGACAATTCAAAGTGAATAAACTTTATATTCAAGATCACTTGCTTACATAGATAATAAATAAGAAAGAGTATGGTACAGAAAATTAAGGTATAAAAGAAAATGGCAAACTGTGGAGCTTCGTCCTTATGGAAATATGGCATCTCCATCAATGATGAAAATCATATTACAATTATATTTTTAAGTTTTTAAAGTCAATTCATAAATTTTTTATTACCAATATCACTTAAAAAGAGGCTTTACTCACTCATTAATAATAATTATATTGCTAGTTTGGTTATGAACTGACTACCATAGAAAGAATTGTTTGCTTATAATAAAAAAAAATTCCACGAATTATAATTATTCTGCTTGATCTTGAGCAACATTCTGTGGCCATGACAAGTAGATACATTAACTGCTATATTTTGTAAAAAAAAACAACAACAACCAATATATTAAACTCATTGACTATTCAATTTGAAATAATGAATGATGGCTGAATTTATGAAACCTTAAATTAATTAAAAATATCTTTCTTTTTTAGGACATTATACCATTCAGAGTAAACTCTTGAAATACAATACTTTCTTACCTAATTCAGACTTATATGGAAGGTGTTAGATAAAGTATTGAATTATTTTGATTATAAAAAAACTTTTATATACATACACACACTTTTAGATAATATTTTTTATTATAATATATATGTTAAGATTTCAAGATTTTTAAATATCATATAGTTTATTGATTAAGAGATCAAATGATGTTCAAGCATCAAATTTGCAGACTAAGTACATCAGTTCCATCCACTTAATTGATCAGACTTTTAAAAAAAAACTGGATAATTTTTCATTTCCAATCAGTTCTAGTGAACCAATTGTTTAATGAGATTTCAAAGCATAATGGTATGTACAGGGCATTGATTTTTTATAGATCAATTATCCATGTTACTAATATTATTTCCAAAAATAGATTTTTGATTATTTTAATTAAATAATTGCCCTTTTAATTAGCTTTTAAAAACAGGGTAGATTCTTTTTTTTGTTTTTACATTCATTAATTGTGTGTACCATACAAAATTTATATAATTTTTATTTATTATTTTGGGTATGTGTCACATATTATTTTGATCACCTTTTAAGTTTATATTTTACAGTAATAAAAACATTACTTTATTATGGATTTATATCCCAAATATTTTTCTAAATTAATTATTTTTATCTTCTCCTAAATTTTGTTAATTTTATATTTTTAACATGGATTTAGAAACCAGAATAACATTTCTTTAACTTTTTTCTGTTTTTATCTCCCACAAATAATAATAATAATATTTGTCCTTTCACATATTTTTTCACCAGATATTAGAAGAGAAGTTATCTCATAGAAAACGTATAAAAACTGTTAAGCAGGTTGAACATGCCAATAAACTCAAAAATATAGTTTCATCACCTAAAGTTCATCTCAAATCATTTTTTGGATATTCAACCAAAAATCTACAATCAAATGGTTGCAGCATAAAAAATAAAAATGAAATTCTTATGAGATTCCAAACAAATTTTTTTTTCCAAAACCAACAATAAAGCCAATGGATTTGCTCTTTCTAGATGCAATTAGAATGTCATCAACAAATTTATATTAATCAATAGTTATGGTGCTCATCTGATTCAAAATTAGACTTTAATAGCCATGGGTTTATAAAGGATATGAAAAAATACAAACCATGACCTATATAGTTAACGCATGTCAAATCTATAAACAAATCCATATAATGAATCTACATCTTTGTGGAATTTCAACAGATTCCTTTATGGTATTTTGTTAATAGTTAAGCTGCATAAAAAATCCATAAGCTAAATAAATAAATAATATTATTTATTTCCACTTCTAATATTTATTAAAAAGATGCTTATAAAGAGAAATTATCCTTTGGTGCACACACAGACTAGATTAAAAAATATAACTTTTAACTCTATTTTGTTTGTATTTTGCCATGTTATTAATTCATATATTTATTTAAATAAAGACACAATTTAAACAAAGATCTGAATTTTATTTCCTTCACTAAATATTAATTATTATGTTGCATTTTAATGTAATTAATCAATGTATAATATTCATTAATTTAATATTAACTACAATTTTTAATAGTTTCTGAGTACTATCATTTTACCATAACTATTATTTATGTCCTACCAATCTTTTACAGAATGACCAGTGGAGATTTCATTACATAAATATATAATCATAGATTTTATTTTACTAAACATAAAATAATTTTCCATATTACTAATTTCAACAACATGTAAATAACTTTACTGGTACTTAAATATGTAATGTTCAGAATTATAATCATATCACCAAACATTCTTATTCAAATATGTCAATCAGAATTATTTGTAAGCAAGACTTCTAAGAGATCATTTTAAAAAACTTGCAAATATAATTTTACTTTTCACTTATCAATGCCCATTCATTCAATTTGATAAAAGGAAAGGTATTTCATATGATATCCAACAGTATATATTGTAAATAAATCAATATTGATATCTAAAAAGGCTGAAACATTATTAGTGGTAATCTTAATTTACAAATTAATCAAACCAGCTCAACATTTTATACTACTAATTTCAACAGCATGTAAATAACTTTTACTACTTCTTAAATGTATAACGTTTAGGATTATAAACACATTTTCATATATGTCACCTGTTCAATCCAATACAATTTTTGTTCTAGTAAGAATCAAGATAGTGGATTAAGATTCTAGACTAAATATTTATTAAATATAAATTTAAAATTAAAATATTTCTTTTGTATGGTTATACACATATAGTGAAGAAATGTAGAGAACAGCCCTTTTGTATTTTTAATGGAATTAATTTAATTTGGCCATATATAACAATTTTTAATGAAAGCTAGTTTTATGACCCAAGGACAATTTTGGTAAATTTATTACATTCAAATAAAAAAAACAAACAACACCATTAATAGAATTTTGCTAAGGCTTTGTACCAATTCTTAAATAAAATTATTGTAGCACTTGAAGATTCTCAATAAACAAGTGATGTTACTTATAGAAATAATTAACATTAAACAAAGAAATAAATGCCAGACACCTTAAAAATACACCAATGCAGTTTCTATGTTAAACAATGATAATTTTAATAAACCTATTTTATTTATTGATTAGTGTTAGTAGTTTAATAGTTAAACTACTAGATAAATTATAATTGTGTATATTACATTTGTTATGGATTTGTTTAAAATAAATAAAAAATGCTTTGAATGAATATTCACAAACTGATATCTAACAAATTAGGCTATTAATAACCTAAAATGTACACACACAACAACAACAACAAGGACGGTGTTTTTAACTATATAATTAATTATAGTGAATAAGAACAATTCATTTTTGACTAATTAAGTGTTTTTCTACAAAAGTAGAATAGCAGACTAAAATGTATCTCTACAAGAAATATTTTATTCAGAATTCTTTATCATATAAGATATGCTGTTAAAATTGGCATGTTTTCCATAATCACAGCTAAACAATTGACTTAATGCAGCAATAAAGATACTGAACAAACTTCAAGTCCAATTTGTAATTATTAATGCAAAGTATTTTAATCTTTATTCAATATTATCTTTCATTACAAGAATAAAAATTAATAATAAATCATAGGCTCAGCAACCATGTGAATGTAATACCAACTACATTAGATTATATTACAATCAGATATTTGTTTTTACAATCAATGCCTTACATGTAGATAAATTTCTATTTTCTAGAAAACTTAAATATCTAATTCATGATCAGTATTGAATTGTTATCAGCAGAATACATGG
Source organism: Epiperipatus broadwayi (assembly GCA_028023455.1). Lineage (NCBI taxonomy): Eukaryota > Metazoa > Onychophora > Udeonychophora > Euonychophora > Peripatidae > Epiperipatus > Epiperipatus broadwayi. The sequence goes on from JAQFVV010006204.1 coordinate 10,614,462, forward strand.
AGGAGGAAGGGATATAAGCCTGTTTATGACTTGAAAAAATTTCCAAGGTTCAAACAGCCTAGATTTCAAACATATTTCCTTACTGCTATATCATGAAAACCTTCAATTATAAGATTGTTGAAAAGATATAAGCTTTTCTAGAAAACTTATTTTTGTATTATTCATTTAAAATAATATAAGATGATATTAATTTAGAAGGATTTAATTTTTAACTCATTCTTTTACAATCATTGTATATAAAAAGAAAATACAAATTTTTATTGTTGTAGAATAAAAGTGTTCCAACATAGATGTAAATTATATTTGGTGCATGCTGATTAAATATAAGATAGAAAATAGTTTTTCAAACAGCATATAATATTAATCCAGATTCCAAATTTTTCAGGTAAAAATAATTCACATGATTCCATAGCTATAACTTTTTGTATCAAGGCTAGATACAAAGACTATATTTAGTTTTAGATGGGAAATGAAACAAACTTATAATTATTTTAATAATTCTCTTTGTTGACTTCCCAAAAGGTAACCATTGCTTTCCAAATACTATTATTACAAACTTTCCGAAAAACGATAGGCCACTGTTGACTATAAGGAGAAGCTTCACATATTTTTAAGTGCACATTTGATTTTCATCTGTATAATATTTTTATATTTTAATTAATAAAATACTAATGATACAACAATACTTTAAAAATTATACATTTTTGGTACATGTACAAAGCCAATACTTATAGCTGGAATAACATACACAATAAATTATTTATTAATAAAAAAATATAAACTTAACTTCAGAGAAGCAAAAGATGTTTTGAATACATCATATCTACCATTTTCTTAAAACCATCTATCAATTTTTCTTTTCTATTTTTTCCCTCTTACCTTCACCAATCTTCTTCAAAATCCAATCTAATTTCTTTACCTCTAACACAGACCTAATATAATTTTTCTTATTATTTGTTAATTTCTTTAGTCAAGAATATTTTTCCATTTATTCTTTTAAACATATTTTTCTAACCTTGTCTTTTTAAACTTACTTTTTCATACATAAATATGTGTAATAGTTCTTATTATACTTTCTGTGAATGTATACGATTTTACTTTTTATTAAAGAAATACTTTATTATAAAAAAGAATTTTTTATAGGCATATGCATTCACCCACATATGCAAATATAAACAAAATGTACAATAAATGTTAATTAAAGAAAGATTTTATTTTAAATAATAAATTTTTTATATGTGTGTGTGCATGCATACACAGAAATATAAACAAACCATACAATAGAATAAAATTTATTTTTTGACATAATAAAAAAATTGATTTATGCATATATGGTTAATTATTTAATAGTCAAAATTGGACGATGATAATTTAAATAATAGAAATATTTTTAATAGTAAATGCTCTTAATTATTATGCAGTACAAAAAAATAATAATTGTTTTTTCAACCACAACTGGGGTTTGTGGATTTAACTTGAAATAAAAGCATGGGGGGGGCATGGACCAGAAACTAATTAAGTCAATCCTATGTTATAAAAAGTAGGAATTGACTTATTTAATTTCTGGACCTCCCTCCATATGCTTTTATTTCAAGTTAAATCTAAAAACCCCAATTGTGGTTGAAGAAACAATTATTTTTTTTCTTTTTAGTGCATAGTCAATAAAATCATTTAATATATATGACTTTTAGTTGATATATATATATATATATATACCACTAAATATTTCTGGCCTAAGTTAAAATGTATATCCTTTATCTACATATAATACTTACTATGTGTACATAAAATATACATATATATGATACAAGTGATTAAAAATATGAAATATTCTTTTAAGTAAAAAGTTTTGAAATTTTTGCCTTTGATTGGAAATTTTTATTTTTTTAAAAAAAAAGCTTACCAAACTATATTATAAATGAATTTGACTTAATACATATAATTTTACTTTAAATCAATTTCACAAATATATTGTATATATCACTTGACATTTCTTCAGTAAGTTAATATATGTACTCTTTATGTATATATCATTCAGTATGTTTATGAAATCATTCAGTAACTTTTCTGTTTAAAATTGTTTGACAATTTTTTTTATTTTAAAAAAAGCTTAATAAAACTATATTATAAATAAAATTTCTTATTATTTAAATGAAGTTTACAACTTCAAGCAAGACAATCATGAGTATTACTTAAAACATTGAACCTTTCCCTTCACTCTTCCATAGCTAAGAAACTAAGTCACCTATTTCAAATATTAATGAGTCCTATCAATTTTGTAGAGATTTTTTAAAAATGTACAAAATTTTAAGAAATTATATTGAACTTAACTCTATTAAATCTTAATTTTAAAATATTATTAAATTGAAAGAAAAACAAATCTCTATACTGCCCTTTTGTGAGGCTTATTAAAACAAATGGAAATTCTAAAAAGAATTTTTAATTTTGAAATTGCAAAATATTAAATATTTTCATACCTTCTATTTTATATCTAAGAAACTAGGTAATCTAATGAAAAGATTAATGTCCCATATGGATTATCCTGGTATCAACTAGTTATATATTAAATTTCAAGCAATTGTATTGAATTTAAATGTATAAAACCTCAATTTTAAAATTTCATTCTAACTTAAAAAAGATCAAAAGTTTACAAATAAATACACCAACAAACTAATTTTCCAACTTCAATAAAAGCATTTAAAAAATAAATAAAGACATAAGAACATAAAATAGCATTTAAGGAACATGAATATGATCATCTTTAACTAATAATTAGATATAATAATTTGTCAAATATTTTGAAGTAAGATGTGAAAAAGTAAGAGAGCTGCTGAAATGTTATCAATCAGAGATATTAGTCAATATTGGAAAAAAGAGGGAACTAATTAAAATTAAAACAGCAAAGCGGAAAAACTATAAAATTATAAAAATTAAAAATGTCGACATAAATTCTTCCATTAATAAAGAAATTTCATAACCACTAATTAAATCCCCTTCTCCAAAAAACACACTGTTGTATATCTTCAAAGGATAAAACATGCATAATTGGATTCACTCATGCACTGCATTATGTAGTTTGTTGCAGTAATAAAATGACAGGTTCTGGAATTCAAACCCCATAGATAGTGGCCAACTTTATCACTTCTAGTGGTTGAACTTCTTACAATCTCTGAGAAATAAACTGAGAAAAGAAAACTATATATCTTTAACTAAGTACTTAAATTTTTTAGAAATTTAATATATTTGAATTGAATAAAGAAATAGTAATTTTTGTTTGCTAACAAATAAATACTGGCTGAACACCATTAAATCTTGGAAGTTTTGATTTCAAAGCTTTTTTTGATTAATGATTTTTATAAATTTAAGCAAAATTAACATATAAATATATAGTCATGCAATATCTTCCAAACATATTATTAATCTTGCATTACTTTAAAGCACAATTACTTGGTGAAAATTAAACAAATATTAATAATAACTATTCATTTTTATACATAGTTTAAGCAATAAAGCATTTTTATAATCAAAATTAAAAAAAAATTAACATTTCCATTCATTGTATTAAATATTAATACTAGATAAATAAAAAAATAACTCATTATGTATACTGCATTATCCATTTTTTACATTAATAAAAAATAAAATAATCTTTAAATAGGCCAATGTAGGGCAATGATTTCTCATACTATCAGTCAAAGAAGAAAAGTAAAGAAGATTTTACTCACTGGGCTTAAAAAATTGTCAATTAGTAAAGCATTGCAATATTTTTTCAATGTGTTTTTATTCTAGTTAAAAATAATTGGATATCTTCTTATTGACCAATTATGATTAGTTAGATGGGTTAGCTATAAACTGACTATCTAAAAAGATCCTAGATTTATAGCAAAAAGGTTCAAGTTTATTCAACCTACATCTGAATCCAGATCATGGTAAAATAAAGTCATTGAATGTCAGTACAATTTCATTGCATTAAAAAAAAAATAAAACTCCAACAATTAATTAGTTTTATTCTTTAATAACATTTAGCAAATTAAGTTTATTCCTTTTTTTAAGTATTATGGAAAAATATACACTAACATTTTAATTATATATACATAAACAGTATATAATAAAATAAATGTATTTTCAATTACTATTTATTAGTAAAAATAAAAATTATATAACCCAAAAATAACAAACTAATAAAATAAATACATTCAATTGTATCAGTAACATTATTATTAATTTCTAGTGCTATGTTTATTTTATTGTTTATTTTTATTCAAGATTAACTTAAAAATAGTACTTGAGTAATCTTAATTCATGCCCAAATAAGGAAGTTTGGTAGATGTGATATGTTGGACTATTTCCATCATCTATGAGTGAATGTTGAATGTAGAGAAAATTTTAAACTTTATTTAAACTTTCCAAATACAAACAACTTGTTAGTAATAACATACAAATAGACAACATTCAACACTCACTCATAGATGATGGAAATAGTCTGACATATTGTATGGATGTCCTCCATACAATATGGGTCATCCATTGTAGAATATGTCTTCTCTTCTGGAGAACTAAAAACTGATTCAATGTTCACATTTAAATTGCTCAAGATTAAAAAAACAGGATGAGCGGTACACATTCAAAAGAATACTGAAGGAGACTTGGTCCCACTTTAAATTTCAGCATATGGATGAGTAATCCCTGGAGAGTTTTAGGCCTTCTCAGAACCAATAGAATCTACTCCCCACTTTGCTCCTTTTCTTTTATTCACACTGTATACACCATGCATCCTGACCTCCAGCCATACTCTGGCCCATGTCCCAAAGTCACCCCATCCTCAAAATTAAACTTTAAAAAACCAAGATTTATCCTGATTCTCTGCAAATCACACTGACCTTAACAACTATTCCAGTGACTATTTTTGGAATAATAACCAAAGAGATACTACTTCAAACTCTCCTATTGTCCAGGGAGAGCAATCCCATGAACTTTCACTTGACTCATTGCATCCCTCTTAAAAATCCCACCCTCCACCCTGACATCTATATTACTATTCACTACTTTATTATGACATTATTGCCATTGCTTAATTTTAGAGAAATCAATCTAAATATTTCATTATAGTTCAACCCTATGTACACCTTGAGTTTTAAATAAAGTGCATTTTAGAAATAGTCCAACATAACACATCTAATAATATACCATTATCACTAACCTTCAGGCAAATACTAAGAAAGTTTGGTGATTACAAAAATTTCTAAATGACCAGTCTCTGGATTATTGATGTTAAATCAGAATATTATGAGGAGTTTCAGTTCTGAGATTATAAAATGTAATATATGAAGGTAACAAATATTAAATATTTAATGATTTAATATTAGTATTTTATATTATATGTGTCTTCTGAAATAGCTTTATTTTTAAGAGTTCACATTATTAAGAATGACAATATTAACAAAATAAATATGAAAAATAATAATAAAAATATTTGTCCTACTATATAAAAGATAACAATTTGAGTTCTGAAATTGCAATTAATTTTAACTATTTATTTATTATTATGCTTATAGAATTATTAAAAATAAAATTGCTTGTTAACTAAATTGAAATTTGAAATATGTGCAATACAAACATATAATAGAATCAATAAAAGTTATTAAGTTTATAAATAGAACAATAGCTTTTGGTAAAAAAACCAGATTTTTTAAAAAAAATATATTTCTTTATCTAGAATGATATTATGGCTGAGTTCGATTAGATATTAGTGTTAATTTGTGCTCAGCAATGAAGTTTGATGATCATAAAAATTTTAAGTGTCCTTCTACTTTTATCTGGATCATTGAATTTCCAGATTATCATTCTCAGAATTATTGATATTAAATCATTATATTAAGAGAAGGGATTTTAGATCTATTATTGTAAAATGAAATATATGAAGAAGAAAAAAGCAAATTTTAAATATAAATGTTTAAAAGTATTGAAATATAAATATTTTATTTTGTAAATTTTTTTTAAGAGTAGACTTAAATAATATTAAGTTTATATTATTAGCACTAGGTAGTTTAATTAAAAAAAAAAAAAATAGTATTTGTTTTACATCGGTTCAGTGATATGGTATTTCAAATAAGTGGTTACAAATGAGCTTGTGGTTATGTTAAAGCCGAGTTAAAACAAAGTAAAAAAAAAACTTTTTTTTTTTTTGGCAATCTGGTCATATTGCCTTAAATTTCTACCCTCCCCCAATTACATATCATTCAAAGACTATACTAACAACAAGTGCATAAAAAATAAAATAAGTAATGTGTGCGTCCATATTAAAATTAATTCTTGATTGTCACTTGCCCTTGGTTTCAATTATGAAGTCAGATGCTTTAAAAAACATAATCTTATGTGCACTATGATATATATGAGTGACGTCTATGACAACATTATAGATTCACATTTATACTAAATCAAAAAATGTTTGCGTTTCTACGAATATATCAAAATATATATTGCACATATACATGATATATATTAAATGTTTGTTGCTGTTTTTTTTATTTATAAAAACCTAATTATTTTTTCTTTCAAGTTTCAAGTAGGAGATATCTAGAGAGAGAAGAGGAGAAAATATAGTTAAGAGCATCAGATTTATATCAAGTAAAAACAAAAGATGGGCACACATACAACAAAAATTGAAACAAATTTACAGATATATTTAATATAATGAAATCAATAGAAAACTAATACGAAAATTATTATACGAAGTTTTTGCTTATTTTAATAATTCCACAAATATTTATTTGTTAACACAATATTTTGCTTTTTCTTTTATTTTTTATACTAAAAGTAAATCCAAACAATATAAAAATCGTAATAAAATCTGTCACTTTTTTTTTGAATCCTAACAACTTCTGCTTGCTAGTTCTATTTGTTTCCTTTCATTTGTGATCCTACTATCTTCATGCAGCTAGGTTTCACGGGTCATTTTCCACCTTTGTTTGCTAGTATGTTTTATGAAACCTGGCCAATCCTGCTTTGTATTTTGCCAGTGAACTCTGGACACCTTTGTCCAGCTCTTTCTGACTGCACCTGGGACCAGGGTGAAAAGCACCTTCTCAAGATCTCGTGGACAAAAGACTTGGACTCAAAATAAAAACAAGCGCACAACACATCTCATTAATAAGAGACAACAAATGCTGAAGACAAGAAAGAGGGCAAAAATAACTTGAATTGGGCACTCTATTAAGAAGTGAAAGTTGAAGCAGAAAAAGGGTTCTTTCAAACATTTTTTTCCATCTGTAATTAGATGACCTTGTTCACACGTTTACCCCGGCAGTTTTAAATGTCAACTTTTCAAAATAGCAAAGCAGTAACAAAAATCTCAAAGACAGATTACTATTATTCTCAAAATTTAATATAAACATTTTTTTAAAAATATAAAAAAATACAATGAATTTTTATTATATACATAAAAATGAAAAAAATAAATTAAATCTTTTACATAAAAATTAAATTAGAATTATTTCATAAAAATTCATTTTAAATGTTGCAAATGAGGGGAGGAAAATACAATATATGTATATACATTTAAAACAATCGAAACGTGGAGTTCGAATTTAGACCAGGAAAACTTGAATTTTTTTTTCTGGTTTCATTCAGTTTAAGATTTCTTTTTCAGCTGGATGCTCCATAAATAAATCAGCTAGTCATTTATTCTATAATAACTATCTGAAAATAATTACAGTTGAAATTATTATTGCTATATGGGCATAACTTTTTGGCTGACGACAGTCATATTTTTTTTATATTTAAAAACAAGTATTATAGATAAGAGATAACATTTAATTTTAGTACTACATTATAAAATAATATAAGAAATTTCATTATTTTAATGATGTAGGAAGTTTCAATATATATATATAACGAATAAATATAGTTCTTCAAACTATAGATAAGCACAGGGACGATCAACTTTCCAAATGTTGTTAGTATCAACACTGTCACCTCTTCGTTGGATATGCAAAAAAAAATATAAAATCTCCATTTACACCTGCTTATTCAGTCAACTAATATTATTCAGGGGAAAAAGTATTTACCCTAGCGCTGAATAATATCAACTGTCAGATTTGCTACATTTTTAAAAACTGTGATAGAATATGTGTGATTATTTTGATTGTCACTTTAATATTACCAGTGTTTGGAAAGTTGATCATTTCAGTGTTTATATCATCATCATCATCATCATTATCAACCATTATCAATCCACTGCAGGATGGTTTCTCCAAGTTCAATCTATCTTCTCCAATATTTAGCTTCTCTTCTCCACATCACCCCTACACACTTTCTTATTTCATCCATCCATCTCACATGTGGTCTCTTTCCGGGTCTTTTACAATCTCTTGGAATCCAGTTTAAGATTTCAATTGTTCATATATTATCATCTCTTTTAGCAATATGACCAGCCCAACTCCACTTCAGTCTTTTAATTTTTTCAATGAGGTCAGTAACATCTGTTTGTTCTCTTACCCATATATTGCATTTTTATCGCTTCTTGTTACTCCCGACATGCATCTCTTCATACTTTTTTAAGTGGTCTGAAGTCTCTGTATTGCTCTTTATTAAGTGTCCAAGTCTCAGATCCATAAGTAAAAACTGGTAAAACACATTTATTAAAAACCTTCCTTTTCAAACACATAGGCATATTTCCTTTTAGTATCAAGTTATTTCTACCAAATACACTCCAACCAAGTTTAATTCTATAATTAATTTCATCCATTATGTTTCCATATATATTAATAATCTGACCAAGGTATCTGTAGCTGTTAACTTCTTCTAACTTATCATAATCAATTTTTATTTTCATATTTTGAGAAAATCCATTAAACATTACTTTAGTCTTTTTAACATTTATCTTTAACCCTACTTTTCTACTTTCATCTGATAACTCCTACAAATTTTCTGCAGCTCTAAAGCATTATTTGCAAAAACAACTACATCACATGCAAAATCTAAATGACTTAAATAATCTCCATTTACTTTCACACCTTTAGTTTCCCATTTTAATCCACAAAATACTTCTTGCAGCACTGCTGTAAAAAGTTTTGGGGATATGGAGTCACCCTGTCTTACACCCTACTTAATGTTGACTTTCCTAGGATCATTATGTAATCTAATTGTTGCTGTTGCACTTTTATAAATATTCTTTAAAATATGTCAATATCCTGGATCTATACCTTGATGATCCAATGTTTTAATCATTGAAGAAATGTTTATAGAATCAAATGCCTTTATATAATCTACAAATCCAAAGCATAATGGCAACTCATATTCATTTGTCCTTTCTATAATTTCTCTCAATACCCTGGATATGATCTATTGTACTAAAACCACTTTAAAATCCAGATTGTTCTCTTGGTTGGTGAAAATCCAATGTTCTCTATAGATGAGTTGTAATTATCTTGGTAAAAATTTTGTATAAAACTAATAAAAGGCTGATAGGTCTATAATTTCTAATATTTTTTTTATCACCTTTTCTAAATATTAATAGTGTATTCGTCCAATAATCTGGTGCATCTTTATCATTTAGACATTTGGAATATAACTTTGCTAAAAAAAATTCTATTTCTTCACCTGCTTTTTTAATATATCAATTATAATTCCATCATTATCTGGAGTCTTTCCTTTCTTCATACATTTAATTGCATGTCTCACTTCTTCATTTAAAATTCTGGGCAATTGGGAAAAGATATAGGAAGTACTTGTTCTTTATTACTATATAATTCTTAATAAAAGTCTTCTACCCATTTCATGATGTCATCTCTCTTTTTACTAATAATTTCACCTTTTTTCACATGATCACTATTTTTCATGCTTGCACATAACTGTTATTAAAACAGGCAAAACTCTATGGTATGGAGAGTTTTGTCCATCTTTTTTTCTTATTGTAGATATAAATTTCCTACCGATACCAAAATATTGTTTTACACTCTTGAGACTTTTATTCTCTTCTATAGCTTTCCTTGCTAGTTCACAGTTATACTTTCTTATATCATTTTCAACTCTTTTCCACACCATTTTACAAAATTAGAGATATTCAATCCTTTTTAATGCATCATTTTTGTATATCTTCATATTCATTCTTTTCTTCATAAATCCTCTAGTCTCAGTAGAAATTTTATTGGTCAATTGCTGTTTTTTTCTACCAGCAATCTTTGTTGCAGTTTTTATATAGTAATAAATATATATGTTAAAGTTACTATACACAATTAAGTAATCACAAACTAAAATAATTTAGGACTAATTAAGTTATAAACTTGATTAATCACAGATAGTAAAATATAGCATCTACCAATTTAGACTCAAAAGTATATGATTTGGTTATATTAGAGTAAATTAGAGTAAAATCAAACTTATACAAGTTAAATTCTATTCACATTAAAAAATTTAATATCAATTGAAGTAATAAGAAAACAGCCTTAATTAATTTCCTGTAGAACAAAGATGTCTCCAGCATTTGTCTAAAGAGGACCAATGGAGAAGAAGGTCAAGCTTATGATGGTTGGGTATTGAGGGTTACAGCAATTTTTTATCTTATTTATTATATAACTACGGTCTTCCAGACACTCATTTAAAGATTAAATAATTATTACAAAAAATACTAATATTTATTGAAAATTATCAGTTATCTTTAAAAAAATCTCTCTCTAGAGTAAAAGTCTAGATAAATAGATGGCAGGCAGCTGGTTATGCATTAACCCATAATAAGACTTAACAGTTAATATACTTCATGGTAATCACAATAAAAATAATAATGGTTGAAAGTAAAATAATAATTAACTGTTTTGAAACCACAAATATTAACTCTGTTTGCACAATTTATTTAACAGTGTAATAGTGGCTAAGAAATTATTCTGATGAATCAATTCTCTTAAAACAAAATGGAATCCTTTTTGCAGTATGACAAGTCCATTTTTAGTTTATTAAATTATTTTGTTTTGATACAATATTAAATAAAAAATAAGTAATCAATTGGATTTTATTGCTTGGGAATTCATAAGAAGTTAAAATACCTTATAGACTTTTTTTTTCATATGTCATAGCATTGGCTGGGATGCGAACCCATAACCATCTGCAACCAACTACTTGCTTGTAAGGCAGCTGTCATGACCTCTTGGCTAACAATGCTTGCCTACCTTATAGACTTAAGTTACAGAATTTATAATTTTATCATTATACTAAATTACACAGAGTGATATTTAAATTGGAAATAAATAATAAGATTTGTTTTTTTTTGAAAAATAGAATAAAATATTTAGATAGACAAAAAATAGAAAGTTAAGTAAAATTAAGTAAAAAAATGTAGATAATATTTGACAGGGCTAATATAAATGGGCCTATCAAATTTTATTTTGAAAACACTAATATATACAAAAACTAATTTTAAATATTAATCAATATGTTAATAAATAAGATTCAAATTTGTTGAGATCACAATGGCTGTTTTAAATAGTTTTACCACTTAAAATAGACAACTTATTGTTACACATCAAATAAATTTCATGGCTAATTTTAAAAAATGCTTAATTTAATTCTTTTGATGTTCTAATTAAATTTTGTGTTTCAAAAATGTGTGGGGGTGAGATTAGTAAGAACATTTGTAAAAGATATTACACTTGGAGAAAGAAAAATGAAGTTGTAGTACTCCATGTGTTTTTGTGTTTAATTAAAAAAACATATAAATTAATTTTTAACTGAGGTATAAAGTTTATATCGGGGCTAGAGATAATCTCTAATTTAATAAATTATATGTGACAATCAGTACTGTATTTATCTTAAGTAGGTCATGTCAAAGTTGTGGTTGGAGTAAGTTTAAAACTTGTAAATCAAAAATGTAACAATTTAAAAATAAAATTATTCTTTTGAGATATCACAAAATAAAACAAAAAAGCATTTAAATAATGATTAAGTAGCCACATACCACATATCATTTTGAATCAGTTATTATTTACATATTTTCTTTTACCAGTTTATTTTTTAATTTATTTTTTAAAAGGTTTAAGTAATTATTTTGTACTGCCATTTTATCTGTATATTTTGGTTACTCATATTCATTAAATATTTGAAATCCAGGCACTGTTTACAAACTTGGAGTTTAATGGTAAATATAGGGGATTTGAACTCAGACTTTTAAGCACCCTTCAACTATCCACATTATCTCATACAACTGATACACACGACTACACACATATAGAAAAGATAAATAATCACCAATATATGTATTTCATGCTAAACCAGCACTCGCCAGTTGGTCCTATTTATTTATAATCTACATGTGAAAAAAACATGTTTTGCCAATAAATAGTATAATTTTAAACTAAAAAAAATGTAAAATTTTTTTATGCCATATATTATTCAAAATACAACTTTGAGATAATATATTCTATTTTTTAATTTAAATTGATATAAATATATTTGCATATCATCATTTTCAACTATTATCAATCCACTGCAGGATGAAGGTCTTTCCAAATTCAATTTATTTTCTCTGATTTCTAGCTTCTCTTCTCCATATTAACTCCACACATTTGTGATTTCATCCATCCATCTCACATGTAGTCTCTTTCTACATCTTTTGCAATCTCTTAGAATTCAGTTTAAGATTTCAGCTGTTCATCTATTATCATCTCTTCTAGAAATTTGTCTGGCCCAACTTCACTTATCTTTTAATTTTTCCAATGATATCAGTAATATGTTTGAGCTCTTACCCATGTATTTCATTTACAATTTCTTCTTGTTGCTCCTAACATATATCTCACCATACTTTTCTTGAGTGATCTAAAGTCTCTATATTGATCTTCTGTTAAGGTTCCAAATCTCTGGTCCATAAGTAAGAACTGGTAAAATACATTTGCTAAAAACTTTCCTTTTCAAACACACATGCATATTTCTTTTTAATATTAAGTTATTTCTACAAAAAACACTCCAACAAAATTTATTTCTATGATTAATTCCATCCATTATGTTTCCATCAGTAGTAATAATCTAACCAAAGCAGTTGTAATTGTTAACTTCTTTTAACTCATCATTATCAATCTTTATTTCCAAATATGTTTAACATTACTATAATCTTTTTAACATTTACCTTTAGTCCTTCTACCTTACTTTCATCTGATAAATCTTACAACATTTCCTCAAGCTCTGTATCATTATTTGCAAAAACAATTACATCATTAGAAAAATCTAGATGATTTAAATAATCTCCATTTACTTTTATTTCTTTATATACCCATTTTAATCCACACATACTTCTTGCAGTCTGCTGTAAAAAGTTTGGAAATATGGAGTCACCTCTGTCATATATCATTCTCAATGTTAAAAATCCTAGTATCATTGTGCAATCCTAATTGTTGCTGTTACATTTGTATATATGAACATTATATGTAATCTGTGATATATAAATAAAAAACTAAGATATTTAAATGATAAAATATTTCTCATATATACATATATGTATCTATGAATTATAAACAAATCTTGTACTAAATACTTCTCTACATAAATAATGACATGACCAAATAAGATGTGACATTTTATAATTTGATGGCTATTAGTCCCAAATCTAATAGCAGCCATCCATAATCTTTAAAAAAATCTGCAAATGGAGCTTCAGATTTAGATTGGTTATTTCTCTGAACATTAATTACTATAAATAGTATGTAGATTATTTTTTGTTTATTCTAACCAAATAAAATGATTAAAAGTATTAACAAATTACCACCCCCTCAAAAAAATAAATAAATAAAATAAGCTTATATCTTGCAGAAATGCAACATAACCTGATAATTGACTAATTTAATAATAAAAAATTAAACATGTAAAATAAATATAGAGGATGATACCATCTATATGAAGAGTGAAGGTACATCATATCTGATCATCACAGAGTAATCAGAAATATTTATCTTATCTAAAAATAGTAAGATATCTATTTACCAACTAATAATTGAATGGATTGGTTATATAATCAATTTTTTTTAAGGGTTATTTAAAAATCTTTTTTATCTGGAAAAAAATTCCAAGTTTTATCCAGATTCAAACCTAGGTCAAAAAATAACAAAAGGACACAAATTATTACACCACAGGATTATTCAGTCACGATTAAACTTTTAAAATAATATAGTTATACAAGTCAGATAAACAATAAATAAAAATGAATTTGAAAAAAAGTCAGTGGCTCTTAACTTTTTTAATCTATGAAACTAAATTAGATTCTAATAAATTTCACCAACAACTCAAAAATTTGTTGGCCTAGTGGTTAGCATAGCTGCCTTCCAAGCAGCTGGCCCGGGTTCGCTTCCCGGTAAACGCATTTGACACATAAAAAAAAACAACTCAAAAATTTCCTTAAAGAAATAATTTGAAAGGGGAAGAGGCTATGAATAAAATATACCTGTTTAAATATTGATAAATACTTTACTCAGTTGTTTATAATAAAATAATTATAAATTATTTTAGAGTTACCTGCATTTAATTTTATCGTTTAAAAACTCTAATAGACATTATTATAAACATTAATATTTTTTTAATAATTTTATATCTGCTTGTTGTTTAATTATTGTGAAATATTTAATAAAATAAAGCAGCAGCTTTTAAAAAATTAAATTATAGCCTTATGCAGTACTTGAATAAAGTAAATGCTTTAATTCCAGAAAATAAAATGAATTTTTAAGATAAATTTTTTTTTTAAATCCTAAAGAGTATTTATTGACTCAAAGTTTTTCTTCCACTCCTTGATTAAAGCTTTAAAAAGAAAGTTTTACATTAATCAATGAAATTAATAGAATCATCTTATTATAAATTTTATTATTACTCTGAAATAGTAAATTTATTTAATTTTTTAAATAATATTTCTGAAAAATCTGAAAATAGAAATTGTGCACCTTATTTTTATTAAGAAAAAAATATCATACAGTCTATATTATCTACTTATTTATCTTATTCGACAATTGACAAAACCAGTAATGATAGAAGAGGCAAGCAGCAAAATGCCTAAGGTGGCTATTGATTATGAACGGACAGAATGGTATTTCATTATGCTGGACTATTTCTTTTAGTCATTTGAAATTTATTTTATCAGAGGGCATGCCAAATTAAACTATTCACTGCATTTTAAAATTAATCAGCTACCATTTATTTGGTGATAGAGGCATCAGATATTTGCCTTACCTAGGGTGCCAAAAAATCTTACTAAGAATTTGATTGTTACTCTTTTTCAGAATAATAATTTGTTTAATAATTTTTATTAGTCATTCATTAAACTTAATATTATCAAATTATGGATATTTCTGTAGTGTAAATTTTATTACATCACTCTCTTGCATGAGGATGGTGTAATGAAAATTACATTTCAAAAATATTCATTATTGAGTAATCTCAAAGTCTAATGAATAACTAATCAAAATTATTAATATACTTTCATTAAGTAGTCTGTGTCAAAATGTGAGGACAGCTATTTGACACTTGTCAATTAAGCTATAGTAAATTGCTATATATTAAGCAATGCTTATATATATATATATATATATATATATATATTAAGCAATGCTAAAGATATGTATAAGAGATTGTGGTCTGGGCCAATTGATGATTGCTGATTCAGCATAAAATATGGATCTTGGGGATCATAGATATTTTTCACATATCCTGGGCTACATGTTTCTGATTACATACCTCTAAAAGATGTTAAAGAGTGGATAGAAACCAGTCCCTACCTTGCGGGAAAATGGGGCAATTAAATTTACGCTCCAAAAATATTATCCATTAATAATTTGATTGTTGATCTTTTTCTGAGTTTTACAACACTGTCATTATCATTGTATATTTCTATTTACCATAGTACCATTCAAACAGTTTAAACCAGAGTATCATCTTAAATTGTTCTCAGATGGTATTTATTATATGGAAGCCTTTCTTTTTCTATCTACCTATTATGTCCATATTACACAAACTATACTTTTTTGCATGCCATTTACTAATTCTCATTTCTCAATTTATTACATTATAATGATAATTTTTTTTAACATTTACTTCACATATCTGTTTCATATAATATTATATATTGTACCAGAGTCCTATAGACTTACTTCTTTTTGTGTCTCTTATCTACTTATTCCTCATAAGATTTTAAAGAACATATAGAATGCCAAGTATTGTTGCTGATTACTCTTTTATTAAATATAACCCTGAGTTATTTTTTTCTTTCTTTCCTTAATTCCTAATTCTTTCATTGCTTATCAATAAATATTCACCTGTTTATATTTATTTTCATATTTGCAAGATGATATTCTTCTTGTTCATTTTTAATCATAAAGTTTAACTTTCCCTAATTTTCTACTATTACATTTTTATCACCCACATAATATAATATAAAGATTGTATCATATTTATTTGCTTTCTTGCAGATTCTGTGTCAGTTCAAAAGAAATGAAATTAAAAGGGTTAAAATAGGTGATAGGCTACATCTTTATAATGTAACGGGTGTACTCGTTTACCGTATACTTATTAGTTCTTATCATAAAAAAAAAATGTCTATATTTCCCTTTTTTCTTTCTAAGCAAAAAAATAGTGATAAGAAAATTTCGTATTTCTCTCACAGCATATTTATGGACGTCAATCATTGACTCCAAGCGCCAAACTTACTTTTTACATAAGTATTATGCTGGAAGAGAAAAATACGATAGTAATAGGACCTCTCTACTAGCTCAGTACTCAGGGCGGGTGGCCAATAAACCGTAGGAAAATGTACGGGGGAAAACTCTATGCAACCAACAGCGAAATTCGGATCAATTGTTTAAATTCATTAACTATATTCTATGAGTCAAATAATAAAACATACACATGTAATATAAGCCTTAAAATAACACACCTTTTATTATAATATTTTTTTTTTTCTACTTTTAAGAAAATATATTGCCCATACCCTTTTAACGTTTACATAACCCAATAAAACCTACATATGTATTTGTGTGGATTTACAACAGAACAAGAAAACGAACGTATACACAGATAAAAATCTAATCAGCTGTATTTGGAAGGCCTTATCATTAAAAAAATATATAAGTTTCTTGCCTTCGTTCGTTCTCCTTGAGGGTTTCAGAAAAACGTGGTAATTTTTGGAAATGAAATATCTTAAGTTCATATTACCTGCAATTTGTCCGATGTGATCCCCGGGGATATCAAAATAAGAAGAAAAACACATGAAATCCAAAGCAAAACGTACGAGACAGTTCATCACGCTTCAGTTCATTCCGAGTCGGATCGATTCCCTTGCGAAAAGTTGATAGATCTCCGGTAGATGTTCTCCGGTCACTGCCGCATGGATTCTTTGGGGTAAGGTCCAGAAAACCCAGCACGCTTAAGCTTTTACCCCACCGTACTCATGTTCGGCCGTAGCCTTAGTTACTCTTCTTAAAATATATATATAAAAAAAAATTGAATATATTTTATTTTTCTCTTTCCTCTTTGAAAACCAAAATAAAAGTGACACTAGTTTAAAAAAAAACTACCTCTCCACTCTCCCTGTCACTTTTTTGTTTTCTTTTGTTTTCGCAAACACAGTCCGTCCCCTTTCTTCCCCACCACGTGGTATAGATGGCCAGTTAAGCTAATAAGCAAAAAGAACTTTTCGCACCTTCGGACATTTTGGCAATTAACATTCCGGAAACCTTTTTCTCGAACCTTCTTTTTTATATTTTTTTTTTTTCATTCAAATTCCCCAGATAAGACCTTCGATGTTTAATATATCTCTTTTTTTTTTTTCTTACAATAATCTCTTATCTTGGATCCAAAAATGTATTCATACGTTCGTTTCTAAAATTGTCTATCCACACCGCAAATACATACATATACCACTTTTACAAAAATAAAACGCAAATTCCCCCCCCACTCCCTCTTTTCTTACTTTAATAAAATTTTAAACATTTTCTCCCACTACAAAAATAAATACTAAAACGAAATAAAATCAAATTATATGAAACTAATTTTAAACTATATAACATATGTGTGCGCCTTTCTACATTGTAACTAGGGTTTAAACCCGACTGTTTACAATACCCTCCTCCCGGAAGCCTTCAAATACGATCTCCGTATTTGAACGGCTCCTAGTTCAGTGGCACGGGCATTGTATGATCCCTTCACCTCTTGCCCCGTATTCACCCAGAAAGCGTTATCACCCTGACACTTAACAATAGGGTACGGTCCATCATATAAACTACAAAATTTTTTACAAATAAATTTTCCCGGTTCGCTCACATGTGGTGTCTTTACCATGACTAGATCGCCCACTTTAAAATGATACGGCCTCCCCAGGGTGTGTTTGTTTCTTTCTTGACTCCTTTTTAAAAGTGTATGATATGCCCGCTCTCGATCCTCCTCCATGTTGATCGGCAATTCCTTTGGTCCTGGTATTTTGGTTTTGATCAATTTAGGAGCATGTTTCCCAAACTGGAGTCGCATGGGAGAAAATCCGGTGGACTCGTTAACTGCCCAATTTATATAATTAAGTATTTCTGGAATTTTCTTAACCCATCCACGGTGATTAGTGGGGATGTAGGTCCTAAACAACCGACCCAACTCACGCATCACCCGCTCACATGGGTTTGATTGAGGATTTCTAATCGATGTTAGTACATGTTGGATCCCGGACCTGTGAATCCATGCTTTCCATTCTCCCGAAATAAACGGTGTACCATGGTCCGATAGGATACTTTGGGGTTTTCCTATGGTAGAAAAATATTCCTTCTCTAGCAAACGTATGGTGTTTCGGGCATTGGCTTGATTCATTGGATACGCGGCCACAAACTTACTAAATAAATCATACACCACCAACAAATATCTTTTTTTATTGAACATGGGTAATGGCCCGTAATAATCTATGGCAATCATCTCACGAGGCCTCCTTGGAATTATCGAGCTCATTGGACCTGCATAATTTTTATTTGCAGGTTTAGTTTTTTGACAAAGTTCACATTGATGTATTATCTTTACTATAGTTCTATGCATGTTCGGCCAATAAAACCACTTCTTAAGCCACTTTTCTGTTTTCCACACCCCATAATGTCCATATAGTTGGTGGACGTGAGTCACCACTGCATTCCTCATTGGTTGTGGTATTATCGGCCTCCAGCTTTCTGGTTCCCCATCCATTTTGTATTGGAGCACCTTCTGATCAAGTCTGTATCGGTGTATCCCACGTCTGGACTCATTTTCATTTTTGCTCCTTTCCCCTTCCAGTTGTCCGATTATTTTACCTAGATGAGCATCATCCCTCTGACACTGGGCCAATCTTTTAAGGTCATTCTCTACCTTATCATTCATTCCCAAATTTACCCCTGCCACGTATAAATTCTCAACCTTCAGGTGACTTGATGGCACACGTACTGGATTGCGACTCAGAACATCAGCCACGACGTTATCTGACCCCTTACAATGTTTTACCACATAATTATACTCTTGAAGGTATAAGCTCCACCTTACCAACCGACTGTTTGTCAGATAACTGTGGTTAATAAATTCTAGGCTCTGATGATCCGTAACAACAATTATTTTTGACCCTAACAACAATGTGCGGAGTTTTTGAAATGACCAAAGCCATTGTAACGGGTGTACTCGTTTACCGTATACTTATTAGTTCTTATCATAAAAAAAAAAATGTCTATATTTCCCTTTTTTCTTTCTAAGCAAAAAATAGTGATAAGAAAATTTCGTATTTCTCTCACAGCATATTTATGGACGTCAATCATTGACTCCAAGCGCCAAACTTACTTTTTACATAAGTATTATGCTGGAAGAGAAAAATACGATAGTAATAGGACCCCTCTACTAGCTCAGTACTCAGGGCGGGTGGCCAATAAACCGTAGGAAAATGTACGGGGGAAAACTCTATGCAACCAACAGCGAAATTCGGATCAATTGTTTAAATTCATTAACTATATTCTATGAGTCAAATAATAAAACATACACATGTAATATAAGCCTTAAAATAACACACCTTTTATTATAATATTTTTTTTTTTCTACTTTTAAGAAAATATATTGCCCATACCCTTTTAACGTTTACATAACCCAATAAAACCTACATATGTATTTGTGTGGATTTACAACAGAACAAGAAAACGAACGTATACACAGATAAAAATCTAATCAGCTGTATTTGGAAGGCCTTATCATTAAAAAAATATATAAGTTTCTTGCCTTCGTTCGTTCTCCTTGAGGGTTTCAGAAAAACGTGGTAATTTTTGGAAATGAAATATCTTAAGTTCATATTACCTGCAATTTGTCCGATGTGATCCCCGGGGATATCAAAATAAGAAGAAAAACACATGAAATCCAAAGCAAAACGTACGAGACAGTTCATCACGCTTCAGTTCATTCCGAGTCGGATCGATTCCCTTGCGAAAAGTTGATAGATCTCCGGTAGATGTTCTCCGGTCACTGCCGCATGGATTCTTTGGGGTAAGGTCCAGAAAACCCAGCACGCTTAAGCTTTTACCCCACCGTACTCATGTTCGGCCGTAGCCTTAGTTACTCTTCTTAAAAATATATATAAAAAAATTGAATATATTTTTATTTTTTTCTTTCCTCTTTGAAAACCAAAATAAAAGTGACACTAGTTTAAAAAAAAAAACTACCTCTCCACTCTCCCTGTCACTTTTTTGTTTTCTTTTGTTTTCGCAAACACAGTCCGTCCCCTTTCTTCCCCACCACGTGGTATCGATGGCCAGTTAAGCTAATAAGCAAAAAGAACTTTTCGCACCTTCGGACATTTTGGCAATTAACATTCCGGAAACCTTTTTCTCGAACCTTCTTTTTTTATATTTTTTTTTTTTTCACTCAAATTCCCCAGATAAGACCTTCGATGTTTAATATATCTCTTTTTTTTTTTCTTACAATAATCTCTTATCTTGGATCCAAAAATGTATTCATACGTTCGTTTCTAAAATTGTCTATCCACACCGCAAATACATACATATACCACTTTTACAAAAATAAAACGCAAATTCCCCCCCCACTCCCTCTTTTCTTACTTTAATAAAATTTTAAACATTTTCTCCCACTACAAAAATAAATACTAAAACGAAATAAAATCAAATTATATGAAACTAATTTTAAACTATATAACATATGTGTGCGCCTTTCTACATTGTAACTAGGGTTTAAACCCGACTGTTTACAATAATAATCTATTATATATTTTGTTAATTTTTTTTTGATTTTTATTCTGGCTGTATTAAGAGTGATGATGATGATAATAATAATAATAATAATAATAATAATAATAATAATAATAATAATAATAATAATAATAATAATAATAATAATAATATGCGGTCCTGCTGTCTAAAAAATGGAACAACCCGATTAACGTTGTTACCTAAAAGTTTTGGAAGACAAAAGGAATTCAACTAAATCTTTAAAGTAAAAAGTTTCCTCAATCTAGATAACAATCGTAAATGTTTTTGAAGTGCTTTTAAAATAAAAAAGGTAAGAAATTCATCGGTTTTTTTAAATTATATTTAATCAACATCAAAAGATAAACATGGCGTCAAGATTTAAAATTGACGCGTCAAATAGCTCAAAAACGCTCAACCCAATGGAAAATATAATATTAAATCAAAAAACCTACGCAAATGCTACAAAATCTAATATACAACACCAAGATAATAAACAAAATACCAATTTAAGTCAATCTAGATTTAGAAAAGTAAATCAAACCGACATAAACGATATATATATATCGGTGATGAATTTGAGCTAGAACCATCAATGATCAACTGGACGAATGAAGAAATAAAAGATATTAATTCTAGATTTAATAATACCATACCCCCAAAATTATTTAATAGTTTTAAAAAATTTTTTTCTGACAAGTCGTTAATACTAGCAGTTACAGACAAAAATTTATCCCTCTATAAATTCCCAAGAGAACTCCTATTTAAGGAATTAACAACACAAGTATTATGGGATAGCATCATGACTATTGGAGAACATCCCAACTCCAGATATTTAGCTATAGAATTTTACAACAAAAATCAATGTGAAGCATTTCAAATAAAAGTCCAGACATTAGAAAGTTATGCTTTAGTGGTGGTTGACAAAAATATACAAAACTACTACACAGGCATTTTGAAAAATACATATTTTGGATATAGCATACAAGATTTTACCAAACTAATTCACCCTTATGGTCAGGCAATCTATATCAAGCCTATCTACTGTAACGATACTCCAATCCCTATACATACCAACAGCTTCTATTTCAAAATCAAACTAAAAGAAAACATCAATCCTGAAGAAATCCCCAACCAGATTATTGATCAAGAAGCAGTCCTCACACTTCAAATAAAAGGACTCAGGCCAAAGTGCTATGCATGTGGAGAAAGAGGTCATCTGGCAGGAGACTGCCACACAAGGAAAGACCACAGGAGTGACCAGCAAACAAAGGAAATCCCAGAACAAAACCAAGCAACTCAAAACCAAATAATAAATAATGCAGAAAGCAGCAAGATACATACAAGTCTTCAAGAAAATCAGGAAAAACAAAGTATCTTAACAATACAAGATAAGAACGAACCATTAAACTTGACAATGGAAAAGATTAATAAAAATGAAGAGTGGAAAAACAGCACAACAAAACTCATCAATAGTAATCAATCACAAGAAAAAATTGAAAATCAAAATATAATCACAAGAGAAAATATAAAACTGAAAAGCACCCAAAGTAAAATAAAAGATCAAACAAATAAGGATCTGCAAATAAACAGTGAAGAACAAATAAAGGAATATGAAAATATCACAGATGTAGAATCTCAGATGGAAGAAGATGATTCTACACACAAAAATGAAAACATCAACAATTATTCCAACTTACCACTAAAACCAACAATTAGAAATAATACAGCCACAGAAATCTTAGAAAAAATAACACTAGATATACCACAAAACATAGTAATAGAAAAAGAGCAAAAAAGAAAGCCAGGCCGGCCACCAAAAAAAAATATAAAAAAATTAAAGTAAGATCAGAAGAAGATGTAATCACCAACTCTGAGCATACATATCAGACTACTGAAACCTCTGATGAAGATACTAATCAAGACTATGAAGATGAATCAGAAGCACAACCCAATACAAAAACTAGTAAAAAAATACTAACTGATCAAAGCCACATTACCACTAAAAATAACATAATTGAATTAGACACTCAACAAAATTCAAAACAATAAAAAGCCCACTTACTGATCAAAGAAAAATTACCAAAGAAAATATATATATATATAATCAGAATGAAAATAAAAATTGCTGCAATCAATATCAGGGGTTTAAATTCAACCCAAAAAATATACAAAGTAAAACACTGGATACAACAAATCAAACCACACATTACAGGTCTACTAGAAACCAAAATCTATGCAGGGTCACAAGTAGACCCATCCAAATACTTTGGTACTGAAGGATTCTATGCAGGTTCCAGAGATGCAACATCACCATCAGCAGGATCTGCCCTAATAATTGCAAATCATTGTCCATTCCAAACTTTCAAAATCACTTACATTGATTCAAATCTCCTAATCACTACATTCAGTCACAAAATAATGACAATCAATGTAATTTTTGTATATATGCCAATAAATAAACAAAGAATTGAAACAATAATCATGTCAATAAATTCAAGATTAGCCACCTCAGCAGATTCCACCATCTTGGTTGGTGACTTCAACACATCGTATCTGGAATTTACTAAAAAATGGCTCCACAAAATACAAGTTCCACTAATGAGTGGACAAGGTTTTCTTCCTCAGGATGCTGTCTCATTCCATAATGGTCGGTTTAAATCACTGATAGACTTATGCTTTTATTCACCAACTCTACATCACTTAATAAAAATAAACCTCATACCATCGGGCTTCTCCGATCACTCTGCACAAATAATAACTATTAACCTAAACCAAATGCAAACTAACATTTCACCACTAACAAAAACAATCAGAATCCTTCTTCCCAAGTCAACCCCAGAATTTATCTTTTCTGAAACCTATATAATGCTAGAAAAACTAAGACAAATAAAACTAGACACTATACAACAATACAAAGCTTTTATCAATATTTTGTCATTTAATATAAACCACATAGTAATGAATAGACCATCACCATCCAAGCTATTAGAATATGCTGATAAAATACATGAAAAACTTACAGCAATCACGCCTACACATCACACCCAAAATTATATAAGAAACTTAACACAAGAATATAATAAGGCTTGTCAGTCCCTAAAAGAGTATCTAAAAATTAAAAAAACCAAATTATGCATCACCCACCAACACACATGGTCATGTAAATACATAAAATGGGCCCTAGGAAGTGCACCTGAAATTAAAGTACCAATGGCCATACAAACCCAAAGAGGAATATTTGCTGGCCAAAATATAATAATGCCAATGTTTGAACATTTTAGAGACAAACTGCGATCAGCACCACCAATACAGTGGACAGCACACATATTTGGACCACCAAAAAATGAAAATTTATTCACGGCAGATGATTTCATTAAAAAAATGAATGAAATGAACAATAACTGTCACCCTGGAAGCCCAGGAATACCACTTTTTGTCTTAAAACACCTTAGCCAATTCACTTCAAAATATCTTTGTAATCTGGCAAACCATCTAGCTCAAGAAATTAGGAGTGTACAGGGAGTGTACCCCATAGCGATAGTACCTTACAATAAAAAGAATAAAAAAATTCCTGCACTTGAAGACATAAGACCTATATCCATGGGACCGCTTCCAATGAAGATACTGGAAAAGGTAATAAAAGAAAAAATAGAGCCATTTTTGATGCCTTCCATCTCGGATACTCAGTTTGCTAAGAAAAAATCTTCAACTACACAAGCAGCTTTACTTTTCAAAACTATAATGGTAACTGTAAGAAATAAAAAAAATATAGCCCTCTGGTCATACAACTGGATATAGCATCAGCCTTTGACACTGTCAACATATCTGTATTGCTAGAGATGCTTGAAACCACGGACATCCCCAGATCCATGCTATATATAATAGCAAACCTATTAATAAACCGTGAGCTACACATAACACTTAATGGTAGAAATTCTCCCTCTTTCTACCCCACCCAGTCACTATCACAGGGTTCACCTTTAAGTGCCCTACTCTTTATTTTTTATATTAACCCCTTAATTAAAGAAATAAATCAATCCTTTGAAGGCATACAGATACCAGGATCAACACAAAAAATAGCATGTTTGGCATATATGGATGATGTCACGGTGTTTCTAACTTCTAAAAAGCAGATACCGCAGTTGAACAAGATAGTGGAAGAATATTCAGCCAATTATGGACTGAAGATAAATCCAGCAAAATCTGCATCTTGGCATATATTCTCAGGCAAACCATGTGAGTCCGTATTTCAGGGAAAACCAAATCCCTTTCTGGGTTTTCCATTTTATATGGGCACCACAAGAATGCGCTGTCACATACAAAACAAACTCAAAGAAGATGTTGAAAAAATAGCAAATTCATTGTCTAAAGCATATCTATCAATATATGCAAAGACACAACTAATCAACAGGCTAATCATGACTAGAATAACATACTACATGCCAGTAATTGTTTTTTCTAAAGGTTTCATCCGGAAAATTAACTCCATATGCTGTAAACTTATGTGGGCCAGGAAAACAGTGGCCATATCAATTAAAAATCTTAGCCGACCACTAATAAAAAATGGCCTTGGCCTACACAGCCTCAACATTTTCCACATGCAAAAACAAAAAAATACAACAATTGCCTTAATTAATCAATTTACAAAATTAAAACATCTAATTAAAATAACACCTACTGATCGACCACCCCCAAAAGACTCACTCATTCAATCGGCAATATACCACTGCAATGCAATAGGAAAAATCCCCAACCAATGGACAGAAAAATATAAATATTGGGAAATCTATGAACTAATGCAGAACCATACCACCAACAACGAAATATTACCACTATTAAAAATAAACAATAAAGTATTAATTAAAAAATACAAGAAATGGGAGTTAGAACCAAAATTTTTCAATTTTATCCTTAAAATAAACTTAGATGCCCTCCCAACCACATACTTTCTGGTACATAGAAGACTACATAGAGACATGGATCCTTTATGCGGCTTATGCCATCAGAATGAAGAAACTGTCCAGCACTTACTGTATCACTGCAAAGGTCTGGAACAAGTAAGAGTTATACTTTGCAACACATATAGGAAAAATAAAACCACAATGGAACAAGTAATGATGGCTTTCCAAAGTAAAACAATACCACTGATTAGGGCAGCAACTTTTGTTCTATATTCACTATGGTGCACAAGATGTACGTTCCTAATGGGAAATAACACAAGGCGACATCCATCTACTTTTGAACACAAGTTAATGCAAATACAAATCCGGGACAAATTGATAACAAGTCCAGACATCTATGCAGCTACCTGGTCTCTGCTTAAACACAGAGCAAGGTTGTAACATAATCAAGGAAATAATGACTAAGTAATATGGAGCACCAACAAGGGAAAAACAAAAATAAATAAATAATAAAACAGGAAATAAAGCAAAAGAACAGAGCCCATCCCTATCCAGTAATAGCTTCAGTAACATCTGTGCACCTAATAACTATTGAAATGCAACTGTCTATAATATTCTGAACACTTTATTTGATAATGAACAAATCTGTAACATTCAATTAAGACAATATATTATAAAGACGTTATCTTGATTATTGTAATAACAATTGTAACCTGGTTGTAACTGGAAAACTTGTAGCACATAATCTACTATGTAACCATTAATGTATTCTTTTGAGACAATAAAGGCCTTTTGAAACATAATAATAATAATAATAATAATAATAATAATAGAATGCGCATGCGCGTGTATGCCTAAGTCATCAAGAACGAAGGTCTTATTAATAATCTTTTTTTCCCCATATTCTAATCGTTTTCACACTTAAAAACTGTGATATATATCTGTGATAGATAAAGACAGCGATGGCTGATTACTGAACAGTTGTTTTCTAGCAAAAAGTAAGTAATACGGTCGTTCATAACAAAAAATAAATTCTAACGTCATAAACAAGCATGGCGTCGCGTCAAGAAGCAAATGACGTAAATTGCGCTCAAACAAACGGCGATAAAATGAAAACTGCGACTATCGCAAAAACATACGCAAACGTAACAAAAATAAACCAGCAGCTTCACAGCATCGAAAAAAGTCCAGCATTAACACAGACAGCAAGATTTAGGAAGGTAAATCAAGCCGACATAAATAATTTAAACCTCATGGAAAACAATAATGAAGAGCCCTCCCCAACGATATGGAATCAAGATGAACTGCAAGAAATAAACGTTAATTTCAACAGCACCATCCCAAAAAAATTATTCGCAACTTTCCAAAAATTTTTTTCACCGAGATCATTAGTGTTAGCTGTCACTGATAGGAATTTAACACTCTATAAATTCCCCAGAGAGCTTCTTTACGAGGAGCTGACAGCAACAGCATTGTGGGATACAGTCTCTAGTATTGGAGAGCATCCAAACTCGCGATACGTTGCAATTCAGTTTTTCGATGAACATCAGCGTGCAAGATTTCAAACTAAAGTAAAAACTTTGGGAAGCTACGCGCTAATAATAGTCGATCAAAGCTTGCAAAACTATTGTAACGGAATAATTAAAAACACTTACTTCGGATATACCATTCAGGATTTTCAAAAATTAATACAGTCATTTGGCAAAGCTATTTATATAAAACAAATCTACTTATCCGACACCCCCATACCGGTTTTCAGCAACAACTTTCATTTCAAAATAAAGCTGAATGACAATGTAAACCCGGAGGATATTCCAACACAAATAATTGACCAGAATGCAATACTGACTATTCACATAAAAGGATTAAGGCCGAGATGTTTTGCGTGCGGTGAAACCGGACACTTAGCAATCGATTGCAACACCAAAATCAACCAGAAAAACCAACCGAGCTCTGAAGATCAACCAACAGAAGCTCACCAACCGGAATCAAACAGTACAAAACAGATAACGAAAACAACTAATAAACAAGAAAAAATTAATAAAAAAACCACAGATCAACAGCAATTGAATAATAAAAAAACTGCACACACGTTGCCAGCACCTGAAATTCTGGATTTATCAACAAAATCAACCAATAGAATTCAAACCCCCACTGATAAAAAAACAGAAAGTCAACAACCTCAAGAGGCTCCAATGGAAAAAATAGTGCACAATCTAAGTCAGCCTACCAAAGATACTGATGAAAAAGAGATAATAAAAGAACAAATAAACTCACACAGTAATAGTGATCAAGAAAAAAATATATATAACACACCAAACACCCAATATTAAAAATAATACAACAATGGAAATTATGGAAGCTATCACCCCAAATATGCCTCAAATCACCAAAGCTGACACAGAACAAAGAAGAAGACCAGGCCGCCCACCAAAGAAAAATAGAGGGCCCAAAAAAATCAAAACAGAATCCAACCTTAGCCTTTCTGATCACAACAATACAACTACAGTGGAAACAGATGAAGATCTGGAAATGGAATATGAGAATGAATGGGAAGAAACACCAGATCAACCCTAATATTTAAATCTCAACCAAAAAACATATAATGAAAATAAAAATTGCGGCAATCAATGTCAGGGGTTTGAACTCAACCTCAAAAATTAATAAGTTAAAACATTGGATCAAGGATATACAACCACACTTGCTTGGTATACTTGAGACAAAAATTTATGCTGGATCACAAACTGACCCAGCCAAACATTTAAATATGGAAGGTTTCTGTGCATGCTCCAGAGACTCTTCCTCTCCCTCAGCTGGAACTGGACTCATAATTGCTAGAAATTGCCCATTCACAACGTTCAAAATAATTCACATTGACATGAACTTATTAATTGCAACCTTCAACCAAAAAAGCATAACAATAAATCTGGTTTTTGTATATATGCCTTTACAGGATAAAAAAATAGATACCATAATTGCAAACATTAATTCAAGGTTAGCTACAACTTCAAACCCAACCATCTTAATTGGAGATTTTAATTTAAAATATCAGGAATTTACCCAACGTTGGCTTCACAGAATAAACATACCACTAATGAGTGGCCAAGGTTTTTTGCCAGATGATGCCATCTCTTTCCACAATAATCGCTTCTCTTCACTTATTGATCTGTGCTTTTATTCTCCAATGCTTCACCACCTTATTGAAATAAAACTAACTCCCTCAACTTTTTCCGATCACTCAGCTCAAATAGTCACAATTGACTGTGCCCAAATTCAAATATCACCCTTTCCACTTACAAGAACAATAAGAGTTTTACTCCCAGAAACAACCCCTGAATTTCTGTTCTCTGAGACCTACATAATGCTAAACAAAATCAAAGATATGACTTTGAACCCGGTCCAGAAATATCTAGCATTTATGGGAATGTTGTCCTTTAACATCAACCATATAACAAAAAAACAACCTCCACCATCAAGACTTTTGTCTCTGGCAGATCAGTTACACCAGAGAATAATCATGATTAACCCATCACACTGCACCCAGCAGTATATATTCAAGCTTACACATGCATACAATAAAGCATGTGAAGAACTCAAAAGCTATCTGAAGATAAAGAAAAGCAAGGTATGCCTAACCAGGCCACACACTTGGACAAGAGATTATATAAGATGGGCGCTGGGGAACCAACCAGATGTAAAAGTGCCAATGGCACTATATACAAATAGTGGAACATATGCAGGACACAATATGATTATGCCAATTTTTGAATATTTTAAAGAGAAATTACAAGAAAGACAACCATATAAAATACCACATAATCTGTTTGGCCCACCAGAGACAAAAACCCCATTCACAAAAGATCTATTCACAACAAAACTAAATACTATTCAAAACGCTTGCCATCCAGGTAGTCCTGGAGTTCCATTGTTTGTATTAAAGCATCTAAGTAAATTCACAACAGAATATTTGTGTCAGTTAGCAAACCATCTAGCGCAACAAATTCAACCCATGGAGGGTGTCTATCCAATAGCCATAGTACCCTATAATAAAAAGAAAGCAATTATTCCACCTATTACAGACCTCAGACCAATATCTATGGGACCTTTGCCGATCAAAATTATGGAGAAAATTATTAAAGATGAAATTGAACCGTATATAATGCCACTTATCTCCGAAGCACAATATGCAAAGAAAAACTCTTCAACAACAGAAGCAGCTTTATTCTTCAAAGCAATTCTAGCAACAGTAAAACAGCGGAAAAAATACGGACCCGTTGTTGTGCAGCTTGACATAGAAGCTGCATTTGACTCAGTCAATATATACACACTTCTAAAAATGCTAAAAGACACAGAAATTCCTAGAACACATCTATATATAATTGCTAACCTGCTTCTGAACAGAGAGATCCATATAACTTTAAATGGAAGAAACTCACCATCTTTCACACCCACCAAATCTATATCCCAAGGATCCCCTCTTAGTTCACTATTGTTTATATTTTACATCAATCCCCTTATTAAAAGCATACAAAATGCATTTACTGGGATCGAGATACCAGACACAACACAGCGCACTACATGCATCGCCTATATGGATGATGTTACCATATTCCTAACATCAAAAAAACAAATACCGCAACTCCAAAAGATATTACAAGAATATTCACAAAAATATGAATTATCATTTAATCCAGCAAAAACCACAGCCTGGTCTCTATACACTGGTAAACCATGTACATCAATTTACAAATCAAAACCAAACTCTTTCCTTGGGTTCCCATTTCATATGGGAATTACAGGAATGAGATGTCATATCCAAAATAAACTTAAAGAAGAAGCCACAAAAATTATAAACTCCTTGTCCAAGGCATATCTTTCACTATATTCCAAAGTACAGTTAATTAACCAGCTTATCACAACCAAAATAACTTACTATGTACTGGTTATTTCATTCTCAAAGGGGTTCATTTCAAAAATTAAAACCATATATAATAAACTACTTTGGGCCAGAAAAACAGTAGCAATTTCCACAAAAAAACTTAGCCAACCTCTAATAAAAAATGGACTTGGCTTGCACAACATCAATGTTTTTCATATACAGAAGTTAAGGAACTCAATAATCACAATACTTGCCAAATACCCCAAAATTAACCACTTGCTAGAAGTTACTCCAACAGATAGACCACCTCCAAAAGGTTCCTTTTTCACCAACATTATATACCAATGCAAAACCACAGACAAGATTCCAGAACAGTATTTGCATAAGTATTCATACTGGGATATTTATGGTTTAATAAACAGAGAAGCAGATACTAATGTTATACAACCTATGCTAGGAATTAACAACAAGAGACTACTCAAGGAATATAAAAAATGGGCTCTAGAGCCCAAATACTTTGATTTTATCATGAAAATCAATCTCATTGCCTTGCCAACAACCCACTTTCTTTATCATAAAAGAATGTATATATCTATTGACCCCTTCTGTGGACTCTGCCATCGAGCAGAAGAGACACTGGACCACTTTATTTATCAATGTGTAGCACTTAACCAAACACGACAGATGATGTGTAACACCTACAGAAAACCGGGTACAATCATTAATCACATAATAGCTGCTTTTCAGGGAAGATCAATACCTAGCATTAGGGCAGCCACATTTGTTCTATATGCGTATTGGTGCACCCGATGTACTTTCTTAATTGGCAATAACACCAGACGACACCCAGCTACATTTAGCAACAAACTGCTACACATTCGAAATAGAGATAAAATAATAACCAACCCCCACTTATATGCAGCAACATGGTCATTGTTAAAACAACCATCAATGCTGTGAATGCTGCAAAGAAAAACTATCATACAACTAACATTCAAAGTGACATGCGGACAAAACTAAATAAGCTCCTCAAACGTTAGAACTCTGATTATTTTTGCTTTTTTAATTTTTATATTGTTATAGTCCATTAACCACAAAGTGTAACCACTAAATTCATTTATATGTGTTTACCCTAATATTATTCATTGTATGTTAAATTTCAAATTTTTCTAGATGTAAACTTATGTAAACCATTGAGATCAATAAAGCCTTTATTGAAACGTAGTAGTAGTAGTAGTAGTAGTAGTAGTAGTAGTAGTAGTAGTAGTAGTAGTAGTAGTAGTAGTAGTAGTAGTAGTAATAATAATAATAATAATAATAATAATAATATTATTATTATTATTATTATTATTATTATTATTATTATTATTATTATTATTATTATTATTATTATTATTATTATTATTATTATTATAATAATAATAATAATAATAATAATAATAATAATAATAATAATAATAATAATAATAATAATAATAATAATAATAATAATAATAATAATAATAAAACAGTTTGATAACAACAATTTCTGTAATGTAAAATATAATGATGAAAATAAAAAAAACAGTTCAAAATATTTAGTGATAATTAAGATATTACATTGATTTCTGATCTATGCAATATTAATCACATGATAATAGTAGTTTATAATATAAATTTTAAAAGTAATATTTATAATATGCTATTATTTATATTTATATATAATAATAGATTCAGAGTAAAAAATAAAGAGCTTCAAAAACAAGATGTTATGATGATCAATTTTATATAGATATTTTATGACAAGTTTTTATTTGAGAATTATCATAGTCCTGTGACTCTAAAAGAGTCACTAACAAAATCAGAAAGTTCATAAAAAGTTTGAGCACCAGATTTGTGAATGCCAGTCAATCCTGGGTCTTCCCAATCCCATGACTGATATATTACCAACTATGCCAAACCATTCAAGAAGTCAGAAAGTAATTTCTATAGATGGAGATATAGAAAATAAATAAATATGTGTATTTTATAGATAGCACAACAAAAAGTTTTTTTTACTTAAGATAAGTGGTCAAAACAAAACAAAACATTAATTAATCATATTCCCATAATACTTTGAATTACAACAAATGAAACAATAATAGAAAATGCAACAAAAGTTAATTTCCTAAATTAAAAATAAAAATAAAGAATTTCAAACTCTTTTATATGATATGAATATGTAATACCATAGTTTGATGATATTTTGGCAGATAAAGAGTTGTATTAATATATAAAAACTTTAATTTAAAAAGAAAAAAAATATGTATGATGAACTAAAAAGATATAATTATCAATTCATTTGATACCTGACTAAAGAAAAAAATGCTTCACGTAAAAAGGTAAGAGCAATAATGAAAGTGAAAGGTTCTAAATCAACACAGGAACATGAAGATACATTATCTAGATTTCTTGATAACCATTTACAAATTAACATATGCCATTTATATAGGCAATATGAATTCTGAAGTCCTTAGTGTACTTGAGACATGGTTTAGGAATAACAAACAATATCACACTATATGGAATTGTATAAAAGAGAATTGGTCTTTCTTAAAACAAAATAGTATCAAGAGAATTCTTGAATTCTAGAAAAAAATTGTCAACATCCAGAGAATATTTACTAGGTGATGATCAAATAATCATATCTAATTAAGGGAGTAAAAAGATCTTGGAATTAATATGTAAAGGACATTCTGAAATAGTACAAACAAAACTCTGTTTTGCTGTTATGTTTGGTCACTATGAATAAATATATGTAGAAGAATTAAATTAAGCTATATAAATTATGCTAAAATAAATCAGAATTACTGCTAAATAAGTATTGAATGTAGAAGAAGTTAGAACATGGCAAAAATTAATGCATGATTCTTTAATGGACATGTGTTTCTTATTATTATATTTTGTTTTCTCCAAAGGAGCAGATTACAATAGATTAATTAAAAATACCAGCACTGAATAGAACCACATAAAGGTTTAGAAAAACTGTTGTTTTACCATGAAATCCCAGAATTTCTTGCCACAGATAATGTCAAAACATTTACAGTTAGAAGATTCAAAGAAACTCCAAGAGACTAGATGAACCTCATATTCTAACAATACTTACCACTTACAATCAAATAACATAAGAGAAAGCTGTGATACTGGAAAACTGAAAAACCTTCCCATATATGATAATGATGAATGTAAAGAATGTACAATTTTAATTAAGTAAAAAAAATGCATATTTATAGTAATAAATAATAGGAAAATTAAATGTTTATCTTTGAAAGACTAATACAAAACAGGATTAGAGATTTAAAAAAAAAAATTAATTAATATTTAAAAACTTGAAAACCAATTAAAGAATATCAAATGACTGTTTGAAATTTGAACAGATAACAATACCAGTATCCACAAAGGGAAAAAACATTTCTACTCTTGTTTAAACTCAAACTCTAGATCAAAATAGCATCTAAGAAATTTTTACTAATTATCTAATTTAATACTTGTAAATAAATGCTTTAATTTGCAACTAACTTAGCCTAATATTGTATATAATAAATTTTTCAAGAATAATTCACTTTTATATTTAGCAGAATGAGAAAGAAAAACATTGGAAATAAAATAAGTAAATAGTTATTAAATTCACAGCTGATAGCATCAAAATAGTAATGAAATGACTTATTTGTCCAGAAGATGAATAATTCTTATTAACTTAGGATTTTTCTTTTGAATGTAGAAGAAATCATTGTATGAGTTATAGATAAAAATTACAACTATATAAACCTGAAAAAACTTGTTCAAATTTTTCCAGACAACCTGGATCATATAATTTATTATAAAACTTGACAAAAAAAAAATTGTATATTCTTTGTACCATAATAACTTAAGTATTATAAATTATTTATATTCTTACAAAAACAGCAGAAACTCAACTTGCAGTTTCTTTCTTTAACATATTTACAATCAAAATACATTGATCATAATTATAACTATATTAAACAGACTTTTATGAAAGTTTTCTGTATTGATTACTATTACACTCTCATAAGATGACTGCTCTTATCTTTTCAAAGTCTCTATCTAATACTATGGTTTCATAGTATCCTTTGTACTCAACAAAATATCATTGAGGTATTAAAGCAATATTACAGTGCATGTTCCCTTATGACTAAAAATTACATATAAATACTCCACTGGTAAATTAAATAGTTACATAGATTCCAATATTTCATAATATTAATGGACAGTAAATTGGGAGATTTTGTGAATGTTAATAGATGGAATAAAATTAATTACTGTAAAATAACTAACTCTCACCCCAAGATGCTTTACATTAACTTATATAAGTGAATTTAGGTACAAAGATAAGATGATCACTCTTAGCTTTTCAAAATTACATTGGCTATGATGGCCACTCTTAACTTTTCAAAGTCTCTATCTTCTGCTTTGATTTGGGAGTATCATGGGTATTCAACAAAACATTGTTGAAATATTAAAACAACAATCTTTTCTCTCTCTCTCTCTCTCTCTCTTCCCCCCCCCTTATATATATATATATATATATATATATATATATATATATATATATATATATATATATATATATATATATAGGGTAATTCCCTTCTGATTAAAAATTAAAAAAGATTAACCATTAATTTGTGCTATAAACTTTGTGTTTCATCACATCAACCAATACTTAATTGTGATTGTTTTCAACTATGGAATGAAAAAATGTTATAGACAACACATAACAGAAAAAATTTCAAAAATATGACTTTATTAGTTAGAAAATTTAAGTGTATTTATAACAACATCTACCTCAGCAACAATCAAATAGGAAATATCTGTTTATTTTTTAAAATGTTTTATCCCAATGATCTAAGATATGTTCACCCAAATGATTTAGATTTTTTAAAATTATTATTTATTATAATCTTTGCATTCAGCACTTTAATAAATACCCCACATAATGCCAAGCTACCATATTAAGAAAGTGCCATGTCACAAATTGAAAAAAAAAACTGTAAATGTCATATACCAGAAATTATGTAAAAAACAAATACATAACACAGAAAAAAAGAAAAAAAAACATGTTAATGAGATGCAAACATACCTTATTCCAATACAAGATTTTGCAAACAATCACTTAGCAGGAACATAGTAAGAACTGTCTAAGCATTACATCTATATTAGATTAATAACTGAAACATTTAGTTATGCCAAAGTTTATATCTTACATTTCTGAGAAAAACAGTGCATTATAAATAAAGTTGAAAATTTTTTATATTCATTCTACAAAAGTTTATATTGTTTTTGACTTCAAGAAAAAAATTTGCAATGAAATAAAAAAAGTCTGATGTTATATATTACCTTGTGCAATTTAATGAAGTAATGGAGAAACACTCTCAAGAGTTAAACATTCATGAATCTATCAAATGATTTTGCTATGCTTAACCTGTCACTTAGGTGCATCTGATGAATACTTGAACAATCATGTAATTTATAATAAGCATTTAAAATCTATTTTAACTTCAATGTGCAAAGCCATTACATGGATAATAAGATAGATTGGTTTAATATTAGTAAAAGTGCTATATTTGATATTAAAAAAGTGGTCCATATTCAGTATCATAACTAGAAAATTTAAGGGCATTGATTTTAAATCATGGCAACAAAAACTCTGATAAGAGCAAAAGATGAAGTTATACCTCAGGCGTCTATAATAGTGGTGTGCAACCTGTGAGTTACAATCCCTTAAGATGTCACAGAAAAATTGTTGGGAGCCATGAAAATTTTGAAAAGTTCTTATGTTGGATAATAAATTTTTAATTGAAAAAAACAAACAAACAAAAACCTAAATACTATTAAAAAAATACATGAAAACTTCTCAACTCATTATTGTGTGTCTGATCACTTTAGTGTTTAAACTCTTCCTTTTTTATACTCCAATCTGCTTTGTATAAACATTTTGCTTATATTGCTCACATTTCTCTTGTTCACTTTCAGAGCTTTATTCTTTGTGCTAGTACCCTTCTAATGTTGGTACATGTTACTACATACTTGAACATACACCTTTTTTAAAGCAGGTTAAAAAAGTTGTAATTCCTAAAAATCAACAGATCTATCAAGAAACAAGTATTATTAAACATTTTTTGTTTAAGATGCAGTTTTTATCTTTACCAAATCATATGTACTGAAATGCAATATAAATATATATTTTTGTATGTGATAAAATGACTTTTATTATTACTATTTTTATATGCTTATAATGGGATGGCAACAACATATAATGGGTCACATAAAATTTCAGTCTGATTATAGGGGTCACAAGTGTGAAAAGTTTGCACACTACTGGTCTATAGCAGTGATATTGAAATATACACTGTATCAACACAGTGTTTCAATAATCTATTATACAAAATATATATATATAAATAAATAAAAGAAATATAAATAAAAAATAGAAACACTAAAATTCATAAATTTAATAAATTTTATGATATTGCAGCAGCCATGTTTATTCATGTTATACAAAAGCATATTTTATAATATATTTTTCATACTTCCAAATTTTGATATGTCTTCGTAATTAATTTAATAAAATTCTTTATAAGCATAAGGCTAAAAGTTTTAAGAAATTTAAGAGAATCTGTAAAGTATATTACTCATCTGTTAAATTAAAAACTAGCAATTTAGTAATGGCAAAAAAA
Source organism: Epiperipatus broadwayi (assembly GCA_028023455.1). Lineage (NCBI taxonomy): Eukaryota > Metazoa > Onychophora > Udeonychophora > Euonychophora > Peripatidae > Epiperipatus > Epiperipatus broadwayi. The sequence continues at coordinate 10,652,158 of JAQFVV010006204.1, forward strand.
AAAAAAAAGTATTCTTAAATTGCAACAGAAAGCTTTAAGTTTGAAAAATTTAACTAACAATTTAAAATGGTTGGTAGCAATTTGGGGTAATTGTATATATTAATCTGCTGATAACAAAACTATTATAGTAGTTCTATAAAAAAAAAGTAAATACAATATAGGTTTTTATTTATTTTTTAAATGAATGTGAGTAAATGAACATACATAGTAAATAGTAGTTATTTGGTGAACTATTTTCATCATCTAATATTAAATATGCAATGTCTTAGAAAAAATTAAATATTTACATTATCTAAATACATTCAACTATTAATAATAGCACATAGGTTAGTATATATATCACAGTTTGCATTATATTATTCTCCTCTCTTCTTCAAATGTTATTAGCCTAACCAGTGACAGTAATAGTAGGGGAATTGAACTTGAGCCTTTAGATTCATGAATATTGAAATTTAAGATAATGCTCTAACCAACTGATATATTCTGCAAAAGGCAGCAGTCAGTAGAAAATTCATATATTTATTTATAAGCATTCTCCTGATGTCTCCATTTTTTCCTAACAGCAAGATTAATTAATAGCTTCCAGACATGTATTCACACTAAGTTAATTTATGGGGTTATTTGCTATTGTCATGTGCATAGCTTCTTTGTATTTTTTCCTCTTGATCCAATATTTTTATATTTTCCTAATTAAATATATATACATTGGTGCCCACATTGGTTTGCTATTTTATCTATGTTTGTTTTCTCTTTTTTAATTATCAGTTTGTGCTATTTCAATCACTTTTCAGTGGGATAACTAGTTTCACCAATGTACTTCAGAATAATTTTTAAAAAAAAAACCCATAAGGTTTGATATTTGAAAAACCTTTGAGGATTTATTCTTTTTCTTACTAGGACCTTATTTGATGACTGAGTAATTTTCTCAGCTTTTTGGAAGTGAATTGGATGTTTTAGTTTCAAACTCTTATGAACAATAGTCCAGTAAATAATTACTATCATCACAAACTTTTAGACATATTTATTAAATATATATATATAAATATATATATATATATATATATATATATATATATATATATATATATATATATATATATATATATATATATATATATATATTTTATATGTGCTCTGTCAATTTATTACTAATAACTACATTATTTTTTTAAAAAATAATGTTTATATTATAATCATAATTTATGATTGCATACTATAAGCATAAAAAAGCTGCTATGTTATAAACTATGTGAAAAGTACTATACACTTGTAGTTCAATAAAAACATGAATTTAGCAGCAGAACATAAACTATTATACATGATATATAATATATACAAGGAGAATGTAAAACAAAGTATAGTAAATAGATATCATGGTTTCAGTGTATGTAGTATGCTATCAGAGGAAAAGGAAGTTCATGCAGTCATTGATGGTCACTTATTTCTATTTATGCATTGGATTTTGTATTCAGAATGACTTCAGATCTGCCTTTGACTTGGACAACTGTTTTCACATAAGTGCATTCATAGCATTATATGATATCTGAGTATTTACATACAATATGGATTATCTCTAATTATCTCATTATCTTGGAAACCAAAAAGAAAATTTCTCTGGAGCTCCTCTCTGACAGCCCTTCATTTGATTTCATGATAAAAAGATTTAAACAAATCATATAGAACCTACTTCTATTTGTCTTAGATGTTATGTTTTTGCAGAAGAAGTTCAAGTAACTATCTTTCAAGATGTATCTAACCTTGAAATCATATGAATATTCTTAACGATTTACAAGTACTAACAGATTCTTTACATCAAATAAATGTTCTATTTAAAAAATTTAAAGAATAACATCTTATTATCTAATTTGATTACTGGAGATTCACCTTAGCATGTGAAAATTAATTGAATATGAATAAAGTTGTTCTCAATTAGAGTTAATACAACTTAAATATCACACTCTATAGTACTGTTATTAAAGTATTTAAGAAATATAATTTCAATACAATTGCATTAAGTTATGTCACACAGCTAAATTAGATGAACTAATTGTAAAATCATATATATATATATATATTAAATAGTACCAGGTGCATATTACTAGCTGAAATTCAAATCTAAAATATTACTATCACCAAGCATTACTTTTATTAGCAGCACATGACTGTGAAACAAACATAAGTCTGAATAAAATGGCATATTTTCCATTTGATATTTTTAATTATGTATCACATCACAGTAATAACATTAGATTTGATATTATATATTCTAAGTTCTACATTGACATCTATAAAGACAAAACTTGCATACTAATAATTCTGAAATCACATTTCAAACTCCAATACTCACACAGAACTGCAATTTCAAAATCAACATGTTTTTATACACTTGAGTTGCTATATTTTACAAGGTTTTGCATAGTGCAATTTTGTTATGTTTTTTGCTTTTATTTTCAACCCCTTCAATATAAACTTTCCGTGTCTTTAAAACATCCAGACAATTCTGGAAACTTAAACAGATATTAAATATTTCATACGCATATATTCTAAATGTTTTTATGTAAACTACATAATAATAATAATAAATTATAAGTTCACCCCTATAATCTCTCCAAAAATTCATTTTTAAAAATTATTACAAACTTTATATCATTTTTTTTACTTTTTCAATCATTCCAAAAGTTTTTAATTATTCCCAACAATTAGTCTTATTAATATACAAGTCTTCTTGTATTTAAATAATTTTTACTTCAATTTTATTTTAAAATGTGTGCATATACTAATTTATTTTCTGTTTTATGCTTATTATTTATTTTCTGTTCTATGCTTATTATTATTTATTTTTTAAAATGTGAGCATTCAAAATTAAATTTAAATGTAACTTAAATAAATTGTAATTCTTATTAAAGTGTAACCTCCCCCTCATAATTTTGCCCAGTTGATGCATGGAGGATTGAATTAATATTAGTCTATCTTTATGTAATATATTTTGTGTTTTAAAATCATTTCCTGAAATTAATACATTAGGATTCAATGTTGTACAATTGTTTTTTTCCCTCTCAGAAATTAATGACATTATCTGTTTAAGATCAAATGAGAATCTATTATTTCATTTTTTAAATTATAAATAAATTTTATTTTATTTTATCGTACTTATGACTTTATTAAAAATAGATTACTTACTTCAAATATAGTAAAAAAAAAGATGAATTTTGAGTTCTTTTCAATTTTTAATAACAGTCACCTTTTCAGCGCAGGATTTTAATTATTCACTTATTATAATCATTACCCGAATTAAATGTACACACATTAACAAAATATATTTAATATTTCAAAATTTACACATTATAGTATTAATTATTTTGCTTTAATCTTTAATTGAGAAAAATAATCCAGTCAATTTTTCTTTCGAAGCAGACTAAAGATATGTAAATCACTTTCTTTGGTCAATCACTGTCACCAATTCGATCAATTTTCTTATCCATTCTTTTTCAATGACAAATTATTTTGTCATTTTGTATTTAATCTAGGACATTTAGATTTAATTAAAAATGGTCCAAGAGTTAATATTATTTGAATAGTTATCATTTTATTTAAGTAATCTTTACAACTTTATTTATTTTTAAGAAAAATAATAATTTTAAAAGTTATTTATTTACTTTAAATTTTTTTATATAATATCGTCATCATTATCATCAAATATCTAGTAAGTCTCACATAACCTCTCTTAACTACCTTCTCCAAGCTTTTCCTTTATCTTGAAAACATACAAGGTGTGACAAGTGGAAGTGTAAATTAGTGACTATTGTTTCTTTCAAAGAAGTAGTTTCCTTGCGCATCTATACACTTATTAATAGCACTGATTAAAATAGTGTTCCCATTTCTGGAAGCACACCTCAAACTTATTTTCAGGAATACAGTTATGCAACTGCCTCACATTCTATTGGATATCAGTTATAGTAGAAAATCTTCATCATTTCAGTACAGTTTTTAATTTAGGAAATAACCAAAAATCATAGGGAGATATGTCAGATGAATAGGCAGCAAATCTAGTTATATAATTAATTTTTTGGCTAAAACCTTTCCAATGAGTGTATTATAATTTGGCACATTTGTCATGATAAATGATCACTTGTTTAGGTCACAATTAGAGTCTTTTTCTTTGAACAAAATCTCTTAATTTCTGAAGTGCTTTTAAATAACATTGTTGGTGGATTGTTTGTTCCTGTTCAATAAATTTTTGGTAAACTATTCCTTTGTGAACAAAGTCTTAAACTGTGAGCATGTCATGCATGCCTTTTTAGGGCATGATGAATCTGAGAATTTCCATTGCATGTTCTGATATTTTGCTTCTGGGTCATACTGAAAGTGCCAAGTTTCATTATGCATAATTACTCTAAGAAGCAGAAGCATATTTGCAAAAAGTTTGGTTGCAATATCAAAACAATTCTGTCTCTGTTCATCTGTCAAGATCTGAGGCAAAACTTTGCAGACATCTTTCTCATGCCCAATTCTTTATTTAAAATTAGTTTCTCAATTTCAATCTCTCACTTAATCATTTGTTAGACTATATTGCATCTCACACTTTGTTAATATTAATATCAGTCATTGTTGTTTTTGGCTGTCCACTTCTAGGATCACTTATCATATCTTCTCATTCATCTTTGAACCTCTTATGCCACTCAAACATATTCAATTTTTTCATAGCATTTTTACCATATTCCACTTGTAATGTTTCAATAGCACCTTTGCTGATTTTCACACAACATTTGATAATAATACTTTGCTTACAATTTCAATCATCCATTTTGTGTCAAAGAGTATGCATGGATATTTATTATCTTCTCAATACCTAACTAACAGTTAGCTCTAGCAGATTAAAATTTACACACATGTTAGATTAAACATGTTCAAACATAAATACTCATGTGACTTCAATACTTTTAGATAATGGGTGATACCATATGGCCATTCCAAGAATTAAATTGTCACACTCATATTGCTAGTCTCTTCTCTTTCTACAAATCATTTATTGATTTATTTTTATATTTTCTTTATATTTATAATGTTATATGATCAGCATATTTTTTATAATTTCTCTTTTTATAGTTCATGTGCAAATGAATACAGTTTCTGATTGAGAATTTTCTTCAAACAATAATATTTTATTATTATCGTTGATACTTTAAAATTTCTATATTCTTAATCTTATCTATCCAATAATTTTTTATATTTTTTATCAGATATTTTTTAAAATTATTTAAATTTTTATTCTATATAAAAAAAACTACACTATAAACAAGGTTTTAACTTTATTAACCGACTGCTTACTTTTACTAAAAGCCTATTTAATTCTCATTCGAATTTCATTATCATAAATTATATCATCAAACAATTTTCCAAGTTTTTAAAAGCATTAACTGGCTCTATAACTTTCTGGCTAACTTTTATTCTCTTCAATTACATTCATTTGTTTAGTTTTATTTGCTTGTATTTTCATTCAAAACTTTTTATAAATTTCATCAATTTTATTTACTATGTTATTAATTTCATTCTTATTACAATTGTTATACCATCAAAAAATTTCTTACTCTCCTAACAACCTTTTCAATTCTTATTTGAGCAATAAGCATTTAATACTCAACTAAATTAATATTTAAAAAAAACAAAAGACCATTTAGTTTTCTAAAAATATTCCTGGTAAAAATATACATTTACTAATAATAGTCATCTTTCAATTTATGCATAAAAACAAACCAATTCATCCATATCAAATTGATTTTCAAAATTAAAACAAACATTTTATTATTATATATACAAAAGTGACAACTGTTTAGAAAGTGGAAATGCAAACTTCTTTAGTTCTTAAAAATATTTGAAGATGAAAAAAGAACTTATTCCTAAAGTAAAACACATGAAAATTATTAATCTGATTACCATGTTAAATAATTAGGAGCAGATATGAATGTTATAAATAAGTCATACAGCATTTCCAATATTAATCTATGAAATGTATTTTTATTGGAGTTCACATTTAACATGGCAATTTCAGACACAATTTTTACTTATATGACTACTATTACTTGGGATGTTAGAACTAGTTTAATAAAACTATTAAATCTTCATGCATTTGTAAATCATATGATTTACAGAAAAAAAGTTTCCTAATTACATGAGTTACTAAATTAAGTGATTTGGTGCAGAGGTAGAATGAAGACTTTGGAGATCAAAATCCATAAACTTGGCCCAACTCTATCACTCCCAATGCTTGAATTACTTATAAACTACTGAGCAATAAATCATTCAATTATTTTATTTTTAGTGACATTACTGATTCATTCATGGCATATAAAATAAAACTTGCTCCTCCATAATATAAAATAAGGTAAAGATCACTAAAAGATCACTGGCATCTTTCATTGGTTACAGACCAATAATAAATAGCTAAATAGATTGTCTATGGGCTGATTACTTGAAAAAAAAATCTGAATTTCTGTGTGATTTAAATTTTTTTTAGATTTATCAGTCCAGAGTCAAACAGTCAAAAAATAAATTTTAAACACTTTTTAAAAGTGACAAATGAAATTTTTTGAATAAAGATGCAAATGAAATAAAAATTTATTAAAGCTGTTTAAGATTATAGAAATTCATAACCCAATACTTAATTTTCAGACATCTGTTCATAAATCAAATAAATATTCATACATAATTTATAATACATTAAGTTAGTATGACATTTAAAAATTAATCACTCAAATTATTATTATTTTGAGTGGAAATTCAAAACTCATTAAAAAAAAATTAATACAGAAATTTTCAAGCAACCTTAAAATGCATAGATATTTCAAAATATTGATCATATTAATAGGCATTTATTCAATTACTCAGGAGGACATGTGGCATTAATACCAATGCAATAGACTTAACTCAAATGATCCAACAAAAAGAGTTCACCATTTTACTGCCATGCCAAATGAGAATAAAATTACATGAATTTTTGGAAATCAGTGAAAAGAAATTTATAATCTGGTTAGATCTATCTCTGTATTTTATAAGATATTAGTGCAAAACTTAAAACCTCTTTTGTATATTAAAAAAATGGAGATACACTTAAAAAAAATGAAGGATGAAGACTGAAAGACTTAACAGATTTGTTTTAAATATTTATAGAGGTGCTCAATAATTTTATTTTAAATTACAAAATATAAATTAATGATATTGATATATGTTAATTTTTTTTTTCTATTTCATTTTCAATAACTATATATTGTTCTTTTTTAATTCTGCAGTAATTTAATTATTATTAATTTAATTTCCAAATGACATAAATGAAAGTTTTTTAAAAGTAAAAGTTGATTTTGGGTTGAGTAAGTTTACCATGGTGATTCTAACAAGTAAAGTGCCTTAGTTGAAAAAAAAAAGTCAATATTTTTTAATAAATAAATAAACAACAAAAAGATATGATTATACTTTTATTTTGAGCAAAATAAATATACTAATATTTTGAATTTTTATTTTAAAATTGTAGTGTATTACTACTATGTACAAAAAAAACTATATATATGTTTTAATATTTATGAAAGTAAAATAATTTAAATGATACTGTGTTCAGAAGCACTCTATTACCTGCTGGATTGCAAACACAATTAAATAAAGAAATACTAAGAATAATGTGAGATGGAACGGCAAACAATTTAAAGATAACAGTTTTATTTACAGAGGGTTAAACATGAAGATAATAATTCATTAGCAATTACATAAATTGTATATTATACATACACTATATATATATATATCACACTAAATATAATATATGGACCCCAATGGCTTAAAAAATAAATATTATAGATCGATACGATCTGTTGTGAGACTCTACATTTACTTTCATATGTCCAATGGTAAACTTCTCTGCAAGACTAAGGTGAAGTAGAGATGACTGGAGCACTTGTTGGATGGCATGTCTGCATTCCTGGAGCTTCACCTAGCAAGTCATATATTCTCCTGGGTATTGCAAAATATCTCTTTTGATTGGCCATCAGCTGCCCATATGGTGGTCCATATCTAGAGTTCCCATATTCGATTCTAATAATCATATAGCATCATTCACATTCTAATTATCTATTTTTCGCAATGCATTTTCATTATCATCAAATCTGACCAGGAACTAAACATTCCAATGTTGCAGTTACTTTATTTATTTCTAACTAAGATTAATATCTCTAGTCCACTAGAGGGAGCCAAGGACTCCAGTTAACACTGTTTCTGGCTCTCTGTTTCGTTCTCTTTTTTCTAGTTCAGGGAATTAAATTTTTCTAAAACTATCCCTATTAAAAAGAGGAGTTTTTAAGCTCTCTTTTCATATACAAGCTATATCAACAATGTAATCACAAGTAAGAATAATTTCAACTTTTATAAAAATGCTATGTAAATATATGGCAGCCACTGAAATTACAAATGATTTCTACAGAAATTTTACCTTTTAATGAAAATTTTCATTTCATTTAATTTTGTTGAATGAATGAGAGAGTCCAGTTGTTGGGAGGACTCCCAGGGATCTAAATCCTAGTTCTTTTGAGGGAGGGGTCTGGGATGAGGACACTGTGGTGATTGTTACCAACATTGGTTTTTCTCATTCACAAGATAGAAAAAATAACGTTATTTATGGTGATTCTTTAATGTTATCATTATGAGTGATTTTATCCATGTATTATTGCAAAATAGGTCACAGTTTGATCTCATGATTCTAATTGTAAGTGATCCACCTTCTTTAATTTTATTACTTCCAATATTATTATTAATAGGGCTGGCCTTTTGCTGTTCATGTAATTTTCATGATGGATTAGAATGGTTTTCAGCAGAGACATTTTGAAGCATGGATTTTTCCCCCTTGTTCTCCATAGGTTTTCCATACTTTTTCCAAAGTATTCGGGACTGCCCTCTTGTAAAGATATTCAAGGCCATTTGGAAGAACTGAACAGTAGATTGATTTAGTCCATATTTTATGTTATCTCCAAATGTTTTCCTATTTCTCAACTTACCCAATATTGTACTCCTAAAAGACTATTCATATTTGATTTCTAGACTTTACAAATAATTCCTAATTGTAACATTCATTTGTCTTTAATGTTTAATACAAACCCTTTCTACATCCTTTCCCTTTTCATATGTATCCTTCCCCTTTTACTATGTTGCTCCGGAATTCCATTTTTACCATTCTTTGTAAACCTCTTGGTTTAACTATATTTGTACCTTTTTTTTGATGAATAAACTTTCATCACTGAGAAAGAAAAAAAAAGATTAATATCTCTGCGAATATTGATTATTTATTAGTATAGCTAATTTTTATAAGTATAATATTTACTTTGTTACTTAAAATTATTTAATTAATCTAATATATAAGTGATTTGAACTCAGACTTTCATATGCCCCTCAACTCTCCATGATATTACATTATATATGTGCAGGTGTGTGTAAGCCTGTACAGTGTATTAATGTAATTAATTTAAATGCTTTTTAAAATAATGTGTATGCCTTCATCATACATGCACATACATTTAATTTTACAGATATATCATTTTACTAAATATTACTTATTTTGTGAGTATATATGACTATACACACATACTTAACATACCTCACCCAAATTCAGAGATTAGTGTTTTACTTTTTTCCTGTTCTCTGAACTTAAAACATAATCACTAAGGTGGGAGGGAATTTTTCTTTCCCTCTTTGAATGTTGGGGGATAACCAATTCCAGGTCGGTAGCATTTTCTTGTTCTTGAGTACCAAGTAACTCATCACCAGTAGTGATTTCAGTTTCTACTTTCATATTGTCATCTGGGACTGCATTGCTGTTATCTTTATTCAGAAACAGCTGCAGCATTTGTTGTCTATTTTCACCTTTCTGCAACTGGTTGATGTGTTTATGTAACACTCTTTCATCTATCATTCCAATGGTCACCACTTGCTTGCTTAAATGGCATACAATTTCCACATTTGTACAAAACTTATCATGATTATTTCTGATAGATACATATTTTTGTGGTGAAAATTTGTAGTTTGCACATGTAGGTGTTTCAATATTCTTAGATGATATAATTTTATCAAGCTTGGTCTGCAATCTATGACCTAAATATTTCTCTGTAGGTGATTTTCCCAACTTAGCTGTAGGCGTAGAATGTTAATATAGAAGCAATGTTGAAAACTACTTTCTGCAGTCTTTGTTTTCTCATTTTGTTGATGACCAACTTTAAATTTTGCATGGCTTTCTTGGCCAGTCCATTTGATTGGGGGTGGTAAGGTGGAGTAAATATGTGATTTATTCCTCATTCATGGATAGTGTCCATGGATTTTTCTGATGTAAATTCTGTACTATTGTCAGATACTAGGGTTTCTGGAAAGCCATGGTATGCAAAAATCTCCACAGTTTTTGATGGTTTTATCCAAACTTGTGATTTTGACTGTTTTATATTTGGCCCATCTCTGAATAGGCATCAACAGCTACCAGAAACAATTGTCCTTGGAGAGAATTGCAGCAATCAATGTGTATTCTCTGCCATGATTTCTCTGTTTCTTTCCAAGGCTCAAATTTGGTTTGAGATGTATTTGAATATGATTTGCAGCTTGTGCAGTTTTTTATATACATTTTGGATGTCACTGTTAATTTTTGGCTACCAGATATAAGTATGAGCTAATGCTTTCACCCTGATGTTGCCTGAATGACCTTCATGTAATAGATTGGGTATTTGTGATCTGACATTTATTGGGATTAGGACTTGATCTTCTCTAAGTATATATCCTTTAAAGATGGACAACTGTTTCTGAGCTTTCTATATCTCTATGTGCAGGAAAGATGGCCATTGTTTTGGCCAACCTTTGCTGATTTTTTCCATAATCCATCTGTAGCCAGCATCTTCCCTAGTCCACATGGCTACTTTTGAGCTATTAAGGGTCTGGCTTTTTAGTGTGTTGATGTAATTAATTTCTACATCATTCTATCTTACTGGTCTGGTTCTACAATCAGCATGACCAATTTTCTTGCCTTTTTTATATTTGAGGCTTTAATTGTAGCCTGCAAGAATGTTTAGCCATCTCAACATATGAGGGCTTAAGTGTTAGAGCATCTGTTTCATGCCCAGAAATCCTAACAGTGGCTTATGGTCAGTTATTATTTGAAATTGATATCCATACAGATATTGGTGGAATTTATAAATTCCAAACACTATGGTGAGCACTTCCTTGTCTAGCTGACTGTAATATTTTTCTGCCTTGGACAAGATGTGCAGATATGTATGCTATTAGATATTCTCCAAAGTTGGATCTGGGTGGCATATTACTGCCACCACACTGTATTCCAATGCATCAGTTGTCAGGGTTATTTCTAGATAACTGTTATAGTGGACCAGTAATTTATTTGATGTGAGAAGGGCTTTGGTAGCAGAAATGCTTGTTTTTGTGCTGCTTCCCATTTCCATCTCTGGTTTTTTTTAATAAATTATATAGTGGCCTCGCTATGTGTGCTTTGCTGTCCAGGAAGTTCTTAAAATAGTCACAAGACCAAAAAGCCTGAAGCTGCTTTACATTGTTCAGTCTTTTGCTTCAGATACCGCTTTGACCTTTTCAGAGGAGGAGCTTGTCTCTGAGCTTGATACAATGTGTCCCAAAAACTTTATTTCTCTAGCCTTCCATATACATTTTTTGCATTTAATTTTGCACCAAATTTCTACAGTCTTTGGCAAACTTTTGTAATACAAGTACTCAGTTTATTTTCTAAAATGGTGGTGATTAATATGTTGTCAAAGTAAAGGATGACCTCTTCAAGTCTGCTCAGAATGGTCTCAACTTTTGCTTGAAATATACTGGGTGCTGAGGCTATGCCAAACAGGAGTCATTTGCATCTGAATAATCCTGCATGCATAGTGAGGGTTAGAATTTCAGCAGCTTTGTTGGTAACTGGGATTTGGTGGAAAGCCGCATTCAGGTCCAATTTTGCAAAATATTTAGATTTTGCAGTGATGCTATAATTTCCTGGAATTTGGAAGGGGGTATGTATGTTTGGTTATTGCTTTGTTGACGGATATATGGTAATTACTGCACAAACGTATCTGTCCATTAGGTTTAGTTATTATCACTAATGGAGTAGCCCACTTTGCTTCCTCTGTTGTTTCAAGTATACCATTCTTATCCAATTCATTTATTTCTTCTGCTGTTTTGTCTTTCTGAGCATAAGGGACCTATCATGGTTTAAAAATTATAAGCACTACTTCTGGTGATATTTCTAGTGATACCGGTTTGGTTTTAATTATTCCCAGTTCCCCATCAAAAAGTTTAGGAAAATGATCTCTAATGTCTTTTTCAATGTCAATGTCTTTGATCAATGCGATTTCTATTGCAAGTTGCTGAAACCAATCGCAGTCAATGAGGGGTTTATAGGATGTGAACTGCATATAATGGCAGTTTTAGTTTTTTACCAATGTTAGAAATTGGGACCTGCGTTATTCCTTTGATTTTTATGGCATTACCATTGATGTCCTGAGCTTTAGTTATGATCAGCTTAGGTGGCTGTCTCATCTCAGCCATGATGGTTTTCCAATTGTTTATTGTTAACGGGAACTAAAGACACCCTACTACCACTGTCAATTTCCATGGATAGGGGTTATCATAAATTTTTACAGTAATTTCAAATTTCTGTTCTTGGTACATAGACATATTATTAATCACAACTAATTTCTCATGCATAAGTTTTTTGGTAATTCACTCTTGGCTAGTATTTCTCTTATAATGAATGAATCTCTTGGTTTTTGCACATTTTTTCTCAAATGGCCATGTAGGCTTACAATGTTCATCTTTGTAAAAACACTCATGAGCCATGTGATCGGGTTTAGCCACAACAAAAACCTTTTATTTGACTTTTATTTCTGTCAATTATTCCCCTTTGTTTTGATTACCCTTCTTTCAGGTTTGTCAACTTTGTGGATTTCTAATGGATCGTTACCCACTTCCTTCATGGCAATAAATTCTTTGGCTTGCTGTAAAACCAATTCATGAGCTATTCCATGTTTGATAGCTTCATTATAATTAACGTCTTTGTCTGTCAATAATGGCTGTCTCAGACTGTTATACTCATTCCACATAAGAATTGTTCGAGGAGGGCTTCCTCAAGGTATGAGTGGTGAACACAGCAATTTTGTGGAGGGCAGTATCGTAATCTTGTATTTTCTCATTATTGCCTTGTTGGCAATTTCTAAAATGGAGTTGGATGTTTCTAGACTCATGAGGGTTAAAGTAGTCAAATGATCTTTGACTTGGTTAAATATTAACTCTTTAGGAGTTTGGGGTCTGCAAAGCCTATTTGCTGTTTGAATGACCTCTTTTCCAGCAAAACAAATAATGTCACTGTTTTACATTTATCTTCTACCACTCTGTCTATAAATATGAGTTTCTCTATTTGCTGAATGTACAGGGTCCACTCACATGCCTCTCTGATGTCAAATTCTACTATAGCTGACTGCATTTCAATGACTTAGTCAATTTAGCAAAAAAAAATTTTTTTCTCTTATTAAATTGTCCACTCCACAATTTCAATTAGTTAGAATGCCAACCTATTCAGCTGTCTATGCACTAATTGTTCTCAACTGACAATTGCACAATTTTCTGAGAATTCACCTCAGAGATTATGACTGCCTATGCTAGGCAGACCATTGAGTGTTCATAGTCAAGTCTGCACCAATTGCTGAGTTCAGCTGCACTCTTATTGTCTTATGGATTGCAATCACAATTAAATAAAGAAATACTAAGAATAATGTGAAATGACACAGCAAGAAATTTAAAGTTAGGAGAAGGTTAAACATGAAGATAATAAATCATTAGCAATTATATATGTTGAATATTATACACTATATATACATATCTCACTAAACATAATATATGGGCCCGAAGGCTTACAAAATAATATTATAGATCGATATGACCTGTTGTGAGTCCCTAAGTTTACTTTTATACCTCCGGAGATACACTTTTCCACAAGTCTAAGATAAAGTAGAGGTAACTGGAGCACCCATTGCATTGCATGTCTGCATTCCTGGAGTTTCACCTAGCAAGTCACTGTTCTTGTTCTTCTACACACACTCCTGGGTGTTAGTAGAATGTCTCTTTTGATTGGCCATCAGCTGCCCACATGGTGGTCCATATCTAGAGTTCCCACATTCGATTCTTGTGATCAGATACCACTGTTTACATTCCAGTTATCTATTTTTAGCAATGCGTTTTCATTATCATCAAATCTGATCGGGAACTAAATATTCCAATGTTGCAGTGGCCTTCTTTACTTTAACTAAGATTAATATCTCTGCTAATACTGATAAAATTATTTATCAGTATAGTTAATCTTTATAAGTATAAGGTTTACTCTTTTATTTAAAATTATTTAATTAATCTAAGTGCTTTTTAAAATAATGTGTATACCTTCGGCATACACGCACATACATTTTAATTGTACAGATATATTATTTTACTAAATAGTTCTTATTTTATGTGAATATATGAATATACACACATACTTAGCAAATGAAAAAAATATATTGCGCTAAGAATGCTTTTGGCAGAACACTGTCAGAATCAGGGTTATCTTATTTCGCAATTAAAAAATTGCGGTCTTAAATAAATGTACTTTGTTACATAAATGAGACATTTGAATATTCCATTGTTTGACAAAAGAACATATGATTCTTTTTTTTATTAATTGGGTATGATATTTTGCAACTGACCATAGTTTCTGGTATTTTCGTTTTTATTATCTCTTTCAGTGCAAACCATCTTTTACGTTAGTTGGATTAAATGCATGACCTGTTGGAAGCTCCTATTCAAGGAATCTTGAATTATGTTCATTATTTTGCTTTGTTATGTTGTATAAATGTTGGGCAATTTTAAATTTAAATTATTTAACTTTTTCTTAAGACTCGTTTATAACGAATTTATAAATATTACAATAAAGAAAAGTGAAGTAAATACAATTTAGAATTTATATACTTTTTTAATGTTTATGTTCTAATAATAACCATGCAAGCTACATTCATTCATGAGTACAGTAATCATTGTACAGTAATCATTGAAAAACCCGAAAAAAAGTCATATAACAAATATTAATTATAGCTGATTGCACTTGTAACCTTGTAATGTCTTTCGCATGCTTCATCTCCCCATCAAAATTGTAATCAAATCACTTAATGTAATAAATAATTAAGGAATCAGAATAATATATATTAATAAAGCAGTTTCCATATAAATAATTCATAAAAAGTTCGAGCGCCAAATCTGGAATCGATATGAGAATCTTATATATACTCCAGATTCTGGCACATTATCTCTGCATTAAAAATAAGTGATTAAAAATAAACGATAGTCAAGCATTGGTGGTCGAGAGGTCAGCGACGGCTGCTTTACAAGCAGTTGTCCCGGGATAGCGGGTTCGCTTCCCGGCTGATGCTATGACACATGAAAAAAAAATGAGAAAAAAAGAATGTAAATATAATTGTAGTATTGTGTATGATTATATTGTTTTTGTTTTTGGACAAAAAGGTTTATATTGAAATATTTGAAAATTTGTTGGTTTATAATTCTAATTGTTTATTGTTTTAAGTTTAGTGTCAGTTACTTTTATTAAAATTGCTACTAGCTGAAATTTATATTACATCCACACAACCACCAAGAAAGCATCATGCTAGTTTTCCCATACTGGTTGGTGGTAAACAACAAAAAAAAAGTTTGAAGACAAATAAATAAAAATCATCGAACTTTTAATTAAAAATTATTTTTTATCTTTTCAGTTTTTTTAAATTTAAATTCCTTCAACATCTGTTGAGTGCAAACAAATATGTTAGCTTATTTCTAAATAATTAGAATATTGTTCTTTTTTTTTTTTTTATAAATATATTTATTTTTTAAATGAAACAAACATGTATACAGAATACAAAATGGTAAAAAAGATACAGTGGTTTGTTTTTATATTTTCATTATATAGGATACTATTTTTTTTTTTTTTTTGAAATCTGCTATTGTACTGTAAAAATATTGCATTGTTTAAATTTTAATAGATAAACCCACCCACACTATCTATCTATCTATCTATCTATCTGTCTGTCTGTCTGTCTGTCTGTCTGTCTGTCTGTCTGTCTATCTATCTATCTATCTATCTATCTATCTATCTATCTATCTATCTATCTATCTATCTATCTATCTATCTATCTATCTATCTATCTATCACTATCTATCTATCTATCTATCTATCTATCTATCTATCTATCTATCTATCTATCTATCTATCTATCTATCTATCTATCTATCTATCTATCTATCTATCTATCTATCTATCTATCTATCTATCTATCTATCTATCTATCTATCTATCTATCTATCTATCTATCTATCTATCTATCTATCTATCTATCTATCTATCTATCTATCTATCTATCTATCTATCTATCTATCTATCTATCTATCTATCTATCTATCTATCTATCTATCTATCTATCTATCCATCTATCTATCTATCTATCTATCTATCTATCTATCTATCTATCTATCTATCTATCTATCTATCTATCTATCTATCTATCTATCTATCTATCTATCTATCTATCTATCTATCTATCTATCTATCTATCTATCTATCTATCTATCTATCTATCTATCTATCTATCTATCTATCTATCTATCTATCTATCTATCTATCTATCTATCTATCTATCTATCTATCTATCTATCTATCTATCTATCTATCTATCTATCTATCTATCTATCTATCTATCTATCTATCTATCTATCTATCTATCTATCTATCTATCTATCTATCTATCTATCTATCTATCTATCTATCTATCTATCTATCTATCTATCTATCTATCTATCTATCTATCTATCTATCTATCTATCTATCTATCTATCTATCTATCTATCTATCTATCTATCTATCTATCTATCTATCTATCTATCTATCTATCTATCTATCTATCTATCTATCTATCTATCTATCTATCTATCTATCTATCTATCTATCTATCTATCTATCTATCTATCTATCTATCTATCTATCTATCTAATAAGTTGGTCTTTATTGGATGACATATAGTATTTGGATATCAATTTATTTTTTATGGCATAATAGTTAACATTAGAGATTTATTTAAAGTTTAATATCATATAAAATAATATGTGCATTTTTATTATTACAAATATTCTAAATGTTAATAAATGTACAATATTTATTAATTAATTAACATTTAAACATGAGTATATTGTCTATACTGAACTTAATGCAATTTAGAAGGGATTTTTTTCCATTTAGAAGAGATTTGAACTCAGACTTTTAAGTTCACAACAGCTATTCACTCCATTTTATATAACCAATACACATGCCAGATAATGTGAAAAAGATAAATGATCTCCAATATATATTTTTTGTGCTGAACCAACAATCATCAGTTGGTCCAGATCATCATCTCTCTCTCTCACACACACATATATATAATCAGTGCTCGATTTATATTAAGATAGCAAAACTTCAAACTTTAATAGACAGGTTTCAAACTTCTCTGCCCTCCAACTCTTCATCCATCTGTATCATTAAAAATCTGATGATGAAATGCTCAAGGCCCTTGTTGATGCCAATATTATTGTCATATCCATGTTGTTTTATGTCACATGTCCATTTAAATACACAGAAGAGGGATGGGCAGATGACGAGTCAGAGTGATTTAAAGTCAACATGAGCATGACAATAATATTACTATCAAAAAGGACTTTGAGCATTCCATCATCAGATTTTCAATGATGTGGATGTTGAAGAGTTGGAGGGTGGAGAAGATTGAGCCTGTCTATTAAAGTTAGAAGATTTGCTATCTTAATATAATACACTAAGCATGGATTATATATAAATGAGGGAGATGATGATCTGGGTCAAGTGATGAGTTCTGATTTAGCACAGAATATATATATTAAATCATTTATAAAATGGAATGAATAGCTGTAGGGGGCTTGAAAGTCTGAGTTCAAATCTACTCTAAATTATATTAATTACTAAAAATTAATTACTCAATCACTGAAATATAGTCTTATATGTGTACTTATATTATTCTTTCTTACATGAAAAAATATAAAATATAGCCTTAGTGTGTTCTCAGTGCAGAGCATGCTTTTCAAACACAAGCATTTAACTAATTACCATTGAAATGGACCTTAAATTGTATTTATTGTTTCTTACTGTATTTATGAAAATCATGAATGGTTTAAACTGTTGATCAATTTACTCTTATATGTGAAAATTTGAAAAAAGATAAAAAAGAAATACCTGCTCACATCTTTTAGGCCCATTTATTTGTTCAAGATTAAATAAAATATTAAATAAATTTTTATAACAAATAGTATATTTTTTAACATGATCTTTGTAATTTTATCCAAATTAAAGAGATCCTGGATTATCAGTTGTAAGTAATTTGGTAGTCAATCTGTTCCTATAAGATAGCTTAAAAATCTATTTCATAATAGTGATTGTCCAAGATTACACATTTAATGTGAATCTAATTTATAGTGAAAGATAATGAAATACTAGAATTTATTAGCACTTTTAAAAGAATCTTAAAACAAAATGCATGCTATTGTTCCAATTTTTAAAAGCAATGGAAGTAGGGGAGATATAATAAAGATTGTTTGCATACTGTGATAAAATAATATTAGGCCAGTAACAAATGTAATACTTTCCCAAATATTCATTAATAACCAGATATCTATTATAAATGTATAAAAAGATATAAATTAATGTTATGGCAATTCTAGACACTAAAGTGAATTCATTAAATATAGAGATAAATATTTTTTTTTATTGCTGAATAATTGCTGTTTGGATCTCATTTTAATGTGTCAGTTTAAATTTTTTTGATGAGTGATATATGAATGTGAAAGAGTGATTATTTAATACCATTATAATAATGAAAGAACTAGAAGTTTACATTCTAAGTGGAGCTGATTCTGGTATGAATAATCTTGAGATTAATAAAATAATTTTATACTGGTAAGCTTAGTATGCTTTTACTACAGATTATACTTTTTTTTCTCTCGTCATAGCATCAGCTGGGAAGCGAACCCACTAACCCGGGACTACTGCTTGTAAAGCAGCTGTCACTGACCTCTCGACCACCAATGCTTGACTACCGATTATCATATTTGTGGTTTAAATCAAATATGAATTTAATACAAATATGAAACCCAATAAATATTTTTACATTCTACAACTTATTACATGCAATAAATCTGAGTTCATCTTTTCTTCCAATGTGTAAGCTTGGACCCTTCGCATTTTCAACCACACATGCTTTAGGTTTATTGCCTTAGTAAATATTAATTAAATAATAGGAAAATAAGTTTTTTATATTTAACAGATTAATATTAAAAAAATAACCAACAGATTACACACAGAATACAAGAAATGTTTAAATTGTTATATATAAAAAAACAATTCTGCTAAAAAGTTCTAAAAGAGTTCATTTTAGGAAATATTATACGGTGGTGGTTTGCAGGGAAAATTGTGCTGTAAAAAATTAGAGATGATTTTGCACTAATAGATTTGAATAAAAATTTATATCCCATTAAAAAAAAGCTATAATGATATATCAGTGTCATAATTATAAGGAAAAAAGATTTAAAAAATTATAGACTCATTAGAAGTGTATATTAACAGGACACAATTTGTTTAAATTTATTCATGATATGTTTTGATTGGAATAAATCATTTTTAAATATTTTATTACTAAAATAAATGAAGGTGAAATAGTCTTAAATAGTCACAGAAAGCAAAAAAATCTTCAGGAAACTCTCAGAATGGATCAATGAAGAGAAAGATATTATTTAACATGCTAGTCAATTGATAATTAATGAATGTTTAATCAGTTTGAATAAGTCACTTCTATAAAAACCACTTTTCTAAAATAATCATTATTTACTGTGACTTTTTTTTTTCTTAAAAAAAAAATATTGAAGTGAGTAAAAGACTAAACTGGAAATCTTACAACAAAAGAAAAATGGATGGTTTAATTTATAAGTAACAGATAATTCAAGGATATTTTTTGTTATTCAATAAAATATGAAGTGATTCTCTACATATATCTCATTTCTGAATTACTATGAGATGGATGCATGAAATAAAAACATTTTCTGGATTCAAAGAAAAGAAGCTACATGGTGTAATGTAAAAAAGATTTTACTTACAAAATCCAGTTTCTATCCATAGTTCATATGATCAGAGAGCATTTTCCAGTCATTAAAAACATTATATAACTCCTACACATCTAAAAGCACCTACTTTTCATTTCCAATACTTATCTTCAACCTATAATCACTTAATATTGATATATTTTTTCTACTTTCATTTTAATAATGTTTTCTTATTTCCCATTTTTATCATAAAGATCTAATCAAAAATCTCTATCTCTTTCATTTCTTTCCTTTTATGTTTCTTTTATTCTTCAAAATTTCTCCCAACATATTGTGCTCAAAAATAAATGGTCAATATTGTGCTCCTCATCACAAAATTCATAATTACAATACAAATTCTTACTTCATTTCCAACTCCTTTTCTTGATATCTAAAATTCATACCCTTAAAACAAGTAACAATATATTTTCTTTAGTGTTATCACATATTTCTTGAATGTACTTAATATACTTTTTTATTCTTGTATTTATTTTTTACTTCATATTAATTTTCCATAACATTTTTGTTCACTAATTATCTATTTCCTTTTATTTCTTATACAAATAATTAAAACATGAATCTCTATATAGTAACTTATATTGCAACATCTTTTGTAACTCACCATATATGTTGATCTTTCCTCTAATACAATTAAATTTATTTTTATTAATCAACTTTCAATTACATATTACAGCTTTCTAAATATTTTAATTTTTTTTATTAATTTCCCTTATTTCCTGTCTACATTTTACCATGTAATGCATTTCTATCTACTGCTTTTTGAATTCCATCTAAAATTTCTGAGCTTCCTATCCAAATTATTCTCCATACATCATATTTGTTACATGAAGAATGTGACAGACTTTTAACAATGCCATTATACATTTTGCCTTTTGTCTCGGCTCTAATTTCCAACTATCAACAATTTATTCCAAAAGTATTGGAATTAATTGTTGATCAATAATGGCTAAAATTTTTCTTAGAATTTAGCTGAAAGTCTAATCTAAAAACTAAATAAATCAATATAATCTAAAATACAATTTGTCTTTAATCCAAAAATTAAATAAATCAATATACTTAACAAATAATCAATAGGTATATATACTACACTCACACTCATGTATATTGTTTTCAACCAATATCAATATACTTTTGAATAAAAATAGCTCTAAATTTAGTTGTTTTCTGATTAATATTTTTTTTATTTCTACTATAGCCTAGAAGATTTCCTTATCTCATTCATCCATTTTATATGTGATTTCTTCTTTTTAATTCCAGCATATATTACTGCACATTGCACTATATGATTTTTCAGTTTATATTGTTCTTCTATTAAGTATCCAAGTTTTACAATTATAAGTTAATACTGATAAATCATACTAAAAAAAAATCATTATTTTCAAACTTATATCGATATTTCCTTTTAATATTATATTATTTCTATCAAAGGCACTCCATCCAAGTTTAATTCAAAATTAATTATATATATTATATTTCCATTTGTATTAATAATTTGATCTTTTTATTATATATATATATATATTAATAATTTTAATTGATTTAATTAATGAAAAAAATTTAATATATGGAAATTTCCACTTATAATTTTATTTAGGAAAAAACCCCACAATCAGTTGTTAATAAGACAGTAACCAATGAAGACATTTTTATGCAATCATAAAATCATCTTCTTCAGAGCTGTCTCCTTTGTAAATTTTAATGTTTCTTTATGAAATTATTCATTGTTGATGAGGAATATGAGAGTGATGTAATTAAAAAAACAAACACATTCCTATAATTTAAAAAAAAGAAAGCTATGAAAAAGATGTATTTGTGATCATACAAAAATGTTAGCTATTTTTAAATTTTTTTCTATAAAACTGTTTTATTTAATTGAAAGCATATACTGTACTGTAATGGAAAAGATTTTTGGCAAGTTTATACAGCATAGCAGAAAAATAAAGCAGACCAATATTTCTTAAGCCATTTGCTATGATCAATCAAGATTATTTTAAACCATATACAATACCAAAAGAAGAAAATAAATTGATAATGATAAATTAGAAGAAAGTAACAACTACAAATACCTTGGACAAATTATTAACACATATTGAAGCATAATGGATAAAATTAATAATAGAATTAAACTTCAATGGAGTGCTCTTCAATGTAGTGCTTTTGGTTAAAATAACTTAATATTTAAAAAAAATATTTATGAGTTTGAAAAAGGTTTTTTAAAACTGTTTTCCCAGTCTTATTTATGGATCTAAGATTGGAATACATAACAGAATAATAATATCACATGATCACCTTCTCTATACTAGCACATAATTGTTATAAACAAAGGCAAAACTCTCCATACAGTAGTGCCACCCTGGCATCCATTGATTACTCTGTTTGGCACAGGGTGGCACTACTGTATGGAGAGTTTTGCCTTTGTTTTCAGAATAATAATACATAGACTTCACACCACTCAATGAAACATGGAAAGTTGAGTCAGAAATAAAATACATGGATGAGAGAATAAACAGGTTTTACTGACATCATTGAAAGAATTAAGAGATTAAAGTGGAGCTGGATGGACACACGGCTAGAAAAGATGATAATAATATATGAAATAGTTGAAATCTTAAAGTGGATATCAAGAAATTGTAGCAAGACCTAGGAAAAGACCAGTTGTGAGATGGATGAATGAAATAAAGAAGTGTGATGTGGAGAAGAGAGATTAGAGATCAGAGAAACTGAATTAAACTTAAAGAGACCTTTATTCTGCAATGGATTGATAATGGTTGAAAATGATGACGGTTTGTTTAAATAATCATATAAAAAATCACGCATATATGTATAATAATTAAAGAAAAATTCCAGTAGAGATGTTAAATAAGCAACTACAATTAAAATTGCTAGCTACAAGTTGGGTCATGTGCCAAAGCTTTTGAGTGAAATTTTACTAGAAAATAAAATATGAATTTTAATTGGTAGTTTTATAGTTAAATATCATTAGTGGGCAATTTTCTCTACAATCCATAAAGCAAGCTATACAATAATATATAAATATTAGCCATTCTTATAAGTTTAGAATTTTCTTGTTAGATACAACATCTCTTGTATGCAATTTTGGAAAAAAAAAGAGTTTTTAATTAAAAAATATTTTTATTATTATTTTTTTTTAAAAAAAAGCTATTTAAAGATGCTATAATCAAAAAAGTTTTAATTTATCCAGTATGAAATATAAAAAGGCTTAATAGGTATAAAATATGTATTGCAAACATTTATTAACTTTTAAAAATTAATATCTCTATTAACAAATTCCGTGACTTCTTTGCTCCTTTCGGACAAGAGTCAGAATTACCTTTCCCCCTATCATAATGACTTATGACAGTATTATGGCTTACTTCTTATTGCTGAATAGAAAAACTATGACATATATCTACACAGCTATGTAAACACACACATATTTAAATTTGGTAAAAAGAAATATATATACAGCTCTTAAACTATTTGCTTTATGTTAAGATCAAATCAATTTATTTATTTTCTTTTTATTTTTTTTAAAAAGATCTCTAGTATACATTTTTTTAAAAACTTCAATGGGCACACTCCAGGAAGAAGCCCGGTGATCCTTTGTTTGCCTACATCTCCAGCACACCTTTTATAATAATAATAATAATACAAATCTTTTTCTCTATTGAAAAAAGTTTTTAAAAAAATTATACAAAGGACACAAAAGAATTTTCTCAACAGCAAGCAGATCAAATCTTCAAAAACCAATAGATCTGTCTGCTGACTAACAAAATCTATTCTAAAAAAAAAAGATTAAAAAAGTTAAGAGGAAAAAGAAAATATTGGGTAAGTAACTATGTGACAAAAAAAAAAAAGAGGAAAGGCTAAATAAAAAAAAAGCAACACCAAAATAATTAGAAATTTCTATAATTACAATATATGGCATCAAGTTGGATTTCTAATCTAATCATTATCAATGTAAAGAGTAATTTGGAATTGTTTTCTCCTTGCTATTTGGAGTATTCTTTTACTGAAGATAAAGGTATAATGAACCATCATTAATATAGATAATGCTTAACATAGGCATTACAAAAAAAAAATGATAAAGGAATAACAAATAAAAGAAAGCAATATATATATATTAAGATAAAAAAAGTAGATGGAACTCAATACAGATTTCAGTATAATATGAGAAATATAAGCAATAAAAAAAAGGCATACAAATAGCTATAACATCTTAGATATGCCAACTCATATTCAATAAATTTTGAGACCACACAGCAAATACAATAAGTAATATAAAAAAAACGTGAGATAATTAAAAATATAGATTATATTGTTTTTCGACATTATTTTAATAAAATATAAAAACACGCAAAAAGTAAAGAGAAGTATAAACTCAATAAAGGATTCCAAATACAGAAATAGAGCCGGTTTTTATTTTCAAATCAAACTGTAATTATCAAAAAACCCAGTATATATATATTTTGACAGTTATAATAAGATTGCAAAAGGTTTGATCAGAAGATAGTCATTATTTTGATGAAAAAAAAAAAAAAATCACAATTAAAGTGTGGTATAATCTTTAACTTGATTGAAGAAGATGTCAAAATTTACAGATATTAAGAACATGGTCTACGTTAAAAGAATTGGTTAGGTTAATTGAAATGATATCATAGATAATAAGATAAAATAGATTTTAAATAACTCATTATGAGGCAAGATATCTTCAATTATCATACACAAAAAAAGAAGAATAAATTGTTTATTTTAAAAAGTAACATTATTTACAATATCATTAGTACCTATAGTTTAACTAAGTATCAAAAGCTACTATTTACACACACATTTTATCTCATCAGGCAAATGAATTAACAATCACATTAAATCAAAGTCAATCAAGCTTTATCTTACTTTTAAGAATATAATTGGTAACAATAACATTGTAAATCAAAATGTTTGTTAAATGTTATTTTTAAAATTGCTTTACTGTCAAATCATTTTAATTGGTTACTGATTTTTTAAAAACCTATTATAATATATATATATTAGAAGAGTCTTATTAATTTAACATATTTTATTAATTAGAATATATGAATTTTTTTTTACAGTACAGGCTTTTTCATACCTGCACTCCAATATGTAATAAATAGGGGGTTTAAACTCAGACTTTCACACGACCCTCAACTATCCACGCTATCTCATACTGCTAACACACTTGATCACACACATGTTGCTTTCAACTATCCGCACTATATCATACTGCAACTTGATCACACACATGTCGACATATGTGTGATCAAGTGGGTCAGCAGAATGAGATAGTATGGATAGTTGAGGGTCATGTGAAAGTCTAAGTTCAAACCCCTTATTTATTAATTCATGTGTGTGATCAAATATGTCAGCAGTATGAGATAGCATGGATAGTTGAGGATCATGTGAAAGTCTGAGTTCAAACCCCTTATTTATTAATTAGAATGAAAATGAAACTTCTATTATTTAGAAGACTTTCTACTAGCTTTTTAAAGATGTTTCTGTTTGACTATATTTACAATTACAATTTTTAATATTTAATATTAAAATGTGCAGTGAAGCTACCACATCCACTATTTCAATTATACAAAAGAAAATATAAATAACACATCAATCATTACTTTGTCTTGTAGTAACTCTTGTCTACACATACTCACATGCATTTATTCTTCCATGACAATCTAAATCAGAGGGGTTTTTTCCTGTCCAAAAATTTTACATTTCATTTGAGATGGCTTCAAAGCATAAAACTAATGATCATAGCCATTCTGCTAAACTTAAAATAATTTTTGAAGTTTTTCTTTTAAATATTAAAATAAAAATTGTCAATTTAATTATATAAACAAATTTTTTTGTCTATTTTTTGTGTTAATAATATAAAAAAATATCATTTATAAAATAATCAAAGAAAAAAAAATTATTTGCATAAATATTATATATACATTAATTCTAAATTTATTATTATATTATCTTTTTTATAACTACATTACTGTATTTTGTTAAAATTATTTTTTGTAATAATCTTAATTTGTATATGATTATAATTTTTAAATTAATTTATATTATAGGTAGGTATATCATTTTCAACCATTGTTGATACACTGCAGAATAAAGGTTTCTTCAAGTTCAATTCATCTTCTCCAATCTCTAGCCTCTCTTCTCCATATCACCCAAGCATATTTTTCTATTTCATCTATCCATCTCATATGTAGTATCTTTCTAGGGTTTTTTTACAATCTCTTGGAATCCAGTTTCACATTTCAACTATCTATTATTATCTCTTCTAGCAATATGTCCAACCCAATTTGACTTCAGTCTCTTAATTCTTTCACTGATGTCATTTGTTCATCTCCATATTTCTTTGAATGGTCTGAGTTTCAGTATTGACATTCTGTTAAATGTCCAAACCTCACATTCATAAGTAAGAACTGCAAAACATATTTATAAAAAAACTTTTCTTTTCAAACATGCAGGCATATTTCGTTTTAATATTAAATTATTTCTATCAAAAGCATCCCAAACAAGTTTAATTCTACAATTAATTTCATCCATTATATTTCATCTGTAGTAACAATCTGACCAAGGTATTTGTTGTTGTTAACTTCTAACTCATCACTATTAATGTTTATTTCCATCTTTTGAAGAAATCCATTGGACATTACTTTAGTCTTTTAGCATTTACCTTTAATCCTACTTTCTTACTTTCATCAGATCATTCTTGCAGCTTTCCTGAAGCTCTAAAACATTATCTGCAAAAACAAATATGTCATTTTCAAAATTTAGGTGACTTAAATAATCTCCATTTACTTTTATTCTCTTAACTTCTCATTTTAATTCACCAAATATATATTCTTGCAAAACTGCTGTAAATTTTTTTTTGGAGATATGGAGTCACTCTGTCATACACTTTTTCCAATGTTAATTTTTTTTAGTATCATATCTAATTGTTGCTGTTGCATTTTTATAAATATTCTTCAGAATATGACAATATCTGAGTCTATAGCTTGATGATCCAATGCATATATCCATTTGTCATAAAGTTGTATATATCTATATTTTGTTCCAAATCCTCTATAAAAGAGCATTAATTAGCATATAGTAGTTCTCCATTTCTTTTCAATGCTTAATTTACTGCACATATTTGTTTATTTACTTTGTTATAAGTATATAGTACTTTTTGATATACAAAGAGAAAACTACTATACTATTTTATAGAGAATTTGGAACAAAATAAAGATGGATACAGCTTTATGGCAAATGGATTAATTAGGCAATAAAATAAGATAACCACAGGATAATACTTGACCATTATTAGTGATAGTTTGCTATTGCTTGCTACTTTTTAAAAACAATTATATCCTGACAATCTTCATCTAAACTTTAATAGCTTTTACATCAGTGATATTTTAAAAGAAAAAAAAAATTAAAATATGAAATTGGAGATATTATATTTAATATGAAAGTGTTGAAAAAAATTAAGAGAAATAAAAATATTTTTAAGAAAAATGATAAATATAGAGGTAGAAGTCTTATGAAAAATATCTGCACAAATTGCAGAGTATTAAAAAAAAAGTATGTGGTTTTTGTAAGTAAAGGAAAAAAAAATTAGAAAAAGGAATCTGGTTTAGTATGAAGGATCAGTGATTTGGCAGATTATGATAGTGTATTAATTAGAAAGATTTTTAAAACTTAAGCAAAATGTTTAATTTATATATATATAAATTCGTTTATTTCATGCAAAAACTGTAATTTATAAAGAAAAATAAATAAATAACTTGTTATATAAAGAAAAATAGTAAATATCTATCTGAAATTCTTTTATTAAAGAATTCCACAGATATTGTTACTGTGATAATGCAAATTTAATTAATATTTTTTACTTTAAAAAAATCATTATTGTAGCTTTTAAGCTTTTTCCATTAAATCTTAAAAGAAATTTGAAGTTTTTTTTTTTTTTTAAATAAAAACTTTAATAACTACAACTTAAAAAAAACAAATACTTACTAATAACATTTTAATATAAAAATATATAATTTAATCTGTAAAAATGCAGTTCTGCACACATCCTTATTGATTAAAAAACTGCTTTCAATTTTTTATATTAAAAATATATATAAACTTTTTTAAAATAAGAATACTACAATTGTGCTATATATCCATATGTATTTAAATTTTAAAATAAAAAATTAGGTGAATATTTTATATAAAAATATTTATGAATAAATAGAGTAGACTTAAGAATAATTTTATGCCATTTGATATATTTTTTAAATATAAAATGTCTTCTAATTTATTCAATCTTTTATCAAATACATATTTTTAGTGAAAATAATAAAACAATTGATTTTAAGAGAAAAAACAAACCAAATACAACATATATAATGTCTTTTTAAAGTGTTTTCATGGAAAAACTGATTACGAAATGAAAAAATAAATTAATTAATACATATATATTATAAACTTATGTAAGACATATTTTATAAGTTGCTTTTTATTTTTTATTTTTGGAAATTTCATAAATGCAATATATTCATTATTTAAAATCTATATTTAGTCCTAATTGTTTATTATACCCTTTTAAATATTATAATTTGTAGCAAAATTACTGAATCTAAATTGACAAGTATAAATATATGGTAGTTAAAAAATTTAAAATTGAGAATAACAAAGATTATTGTATCTCAAAATAATTCTTTTTTTAATAAAATATTTGGTACTTATGTATTAGACCTGCTGCAATGGAGAATGCCGTACCTTTCTTCAATATAGGGAGGGTATTTGTGACAGCAGAATGCCATATCTGTGATTTTTTAATATGGCAATCTGCCATTACAATCACTCTCCCCACCATATACTGGAAAAATGTACAACATTCGGCCATTGTGAACATGGGCAGCAGGTGTAATATGTAAATACCAAATATTCTAGCTGATATTTTGTTCTGAAAAATATTTTGACAAATATCAAAACTGAAAATATTAATTTGTTCAATGTTTGGTGCTAAAATTGGTATGTTTATATATTGAATGATTTTCAAAAAGTGGACATTTTCAAAAATGGACATTATAGTGAAATTTTATATAAAAAAGAATTTATTAAATACTAAATTTACATTGCAGAGATTAACATCCATTATGCAAACAATTTAATTAACTCTATAGTAAAACAATGTATGTTTTCAAATAAATCCAATACAAACAATAGATATATTAATTTTGGATCTATCAGTGATTAATGAAATTCTTAAAACTTCTTTAAAAACACTATAGACATTAAAATACACTAAAAGAATTTCACACCTTTTACTGACCAAACTAGACTCTCAATTCAACTGCAAATGGAATTTCTTTTCAGGCACTAAACAATGTCTTCAAAATATAGGCACAAAAGACTAAAATAATTATTTTTTTTCAAAAACAGTATATAATTAAAATCATTATGAAATTCTGTCATCCAAATGTTGTGGAAAAATGGCTGCTGATTTAATTCTGAATATAAATACATGCAACAAAAAAATATGCAAAGATTAAATAAAAATTTTGTATGCTTACTATGATCTTCAGTAATTAAACATACTCTTCATAAGGGAGAAAAACAAGCTGCCATTAAAAATATGTTTCAAGACTCAGGAGCAGTTCTATTTTTCATATTAAAATATTCCCTAATTGAAAAACCAACCTAAATAAATTTAACCACTAAATGTAGGGATATAATTAGGAAAATTAATTTTTTTAACATATATATGCAAACAGAATAGTAATTAAGCAAGGGACATTTCTATTAAATTGAATATGATGGATTTGCTATAATATTTTACATTTAAAGAAAACCATTCCATGAATTTGATAAGCTCCATAACAATATAGATTTTGGATGCAATAGATGCATTTACTTTTAATGTTTTTTGGTATTTTCAATTTTGAACTAGCTAGTTTTAATGAAATCATATATCAATGACTCAGAACAATGAATGTACTGAAGATATTGGAAATAAAATTGACATTAGTAAAAAAAAAAAAATTATTCATAAAAACAAATATTTAAAAAACAGTAATTTAATTCTTAAGTATTTTATTATGAATATTTTCTAAAGGTGTTCAATAGAAATATCAATTTATAAAAATTTTAAATACATATAAAACAACTTGTAAAAATTCTCTCAAACACCAAATGTTAATCCAGTAAGTAAAAAAACTAATTAAAACAGGCAAAACTCACTATACACAAGCATAAGAGGAGGTAGTCATGTGATGTTTATTGGCTTAAAAAAAACTAATGTTAAGAAATTTTTTTATTTAATATTTACAACTACCATATTCAAATGAGTGTTTATTTGGATAATATTTAAATCCTCTCTTTCTAATAGACAAAAATCAATTAAGTAATATTACTCTTGAATGACTATTGTTTAGAAATAATCAGATAATCTTCTACAATCTATCTGAAATTATGATCGCCTCCATTAAATGCAATAAATGTGCAAAAATATGATTTAAAGTTAAGAAAAAAAAAACACATTAACTTCAGTTTCCATAACGCAAAAAAATAAACCATTATATTTTGCTAGAAAATTTTTTAAAAAAGAAAAACAATAAAGCTAAGAAAATATAATCATAAGATAAAAAATCCAAACATTTTGAAAATTATTACTTTTATGTTTGTCCTCAAATTTTAAAAGATAGCTTCTAAATTTACATTTTAGTACATTTAATTATATTTATTGTAAAGTTGTTATTAAAAATATAATAAAAATAATTATTAGACCAAGCAATATTTTCCCAAACATTTATTTATTCAAAATAACTTTGATAAATTATAACTCAAAAGTATAAATATGGATCATTATCTGAATATTATATAATTGCAATACATATATTAGAAATGTGTGCATGGATACTTAATTAAATTTAAATTTTCTTCTCACAAATAATTGCAAAATAATTTATTGGAGTCTCCATGGCTTATTAATGGGAACTTTCCTTTTCTTATTATAGAAAACTACAATAATCACTGATTATTTGTTTTGTTACGTGATAAAACTTATTTATCTCTATTAATACTAAAATAGGGAGGAAACACATAAAAATATTTTTTAAGATTAAAACAAATAAAACTATGATGGTTGTACAGCTTATTTAAATAAACAGTGTTAACAAACACTTGTGCATTTTATGACAATTTTAAAACAACTACAACAAAAGCTACATGGGACTGAAAGCACACTTGGCTAAATATCATTAATATCATTGAATTGTTCCATTCTGTATGACACACACACACACACATATATATATAAGTGTATAATTATAAAGATAGTAAAAAACAAATAGCTACTATAAAATGAAATGAGGTTAAAAGCATGTGCATAATGCAGAAAGGCTGTGGACTATGCTATATCAATATACAAAAAAATGCAAAACACAAACAAAAATATAAATAAAGTCAAGCATTGGTGGTCAAGAGGTCAGTGACAGCTGCTTTACAAGCAGTTGTCCCAGGTTAGCAGGTTTGCTTCCTCGCTGATGCTATGACACATGAGAAAAAAAATAAACAAATTTAAAAACACATTAAAATTCACAAACTTAATAGATTTTATGACAGTTGAGCAGCCATTTTCTATTTCTGAATACTGTATGTGATCATATTTTTAAAAAATTAAAATGTATAAATAAATTTTAAATTATATCATTAGTTTTTTATTTTATCTTAGAGCATCATCCATGATCATATTTATTAATAAAATTTCTTCAGTTTATGTTAAAAGCTCATACATTTTATTATTCCTTTATTATCCTTTCCAAGTTTGATGTGCAGTATTTTGCAAAATAAAAAATGTAAATGCAACGCTAAAATTTTTCCAAAATTTTAGACTTACTTAACCTTAATACTAACTTAAAAACATCAAAACAATTAGAGGCATTGCAGTTTCTTTATAATGAGACTAGTCTATTATGTTTCTAAAAGAGAAAAAATTATTGGGGGAAAAAAGAATATTGTCCAGAGTGTATTTCAATTGCAATGAAAATTAGTTATTTCACTATTTATTTTAATTAAGAAATAAAAATATAATTCAGTAAGTTTTTTTTCTTATTCTTATTTTTTCAGTGAATGAAAAATAGATATAAATGCATTTCCTCAATTTATTATTATTTAAATTTTTTTTTGTTTATACTATAATTTTAATTTACATATGCATACCATACATATAAAATGTATGTGATATATATATGTTGAAAAATACTTGTTGTTCAATAAACAATATGTATTCTGTTCTAATCTAAGTTTATCAACAAAATGTGAGCTATTTATTATACATGTATGATGTATGGATAGGGGGTTTGGAGCAAAATATTGCATATGTTAGAGTTCCACTGTATGTACTATACTAGACTCATGTTAATTTGAACAAAATATAAAGTAAAATATTATAATAATAAAGCTAAACAAGCCTATAGAAATGAGTGTTTATATGTACAGAAAGTAATAGAATTTTAATTTAATTAATACTGTTTTGAAAGCAACATTTTGTAATAAATTATCATTTATTTAATATAGTAATCCATTATCATCATCATCAATTGCTTGCAAATAAATATGCACATTCTAACTCCAGAAAAAACAACAGAAGCAGCAACAATAATAATGCACTAGAAATACATTTTGCAATGAATACAGAAACCAATATGTGAAACATAAATACATACGCATATTTAACTTATACTTAACTTTCTGAAAAACTTCAAAATCTTATTTAATTGTAGCCCTCCATTGTATTCCACCAACAACTATATTTTTTCAATGAAAGCAATTGACATTGCAGATGTTTTGGATATTTATGAGGTAATCTTTATGAAGTAAGCAGGGTCTGCCTCTCCTCCAAAATTTACACTCAAGTTTATTATAAAATACTTTTTATGAAATCTGTTAACATTAACTCACTTCAAACACTCAATCCAATGAAGATGCAATTCAACAATAGTAGACTTTATAATATCACATCCATCTATATGAAGAATATATTAAATGGTATCATACTTTTGACATTCTATTTTTAAAATCATACAGAACAGCCTTAAAACAATTTTAAATTTAGATTCAGAACACCTCCCAATACTAACCAACTGATAAATAATTCTAAAGATAAAACAGAAAAAGATCAAGCCCCTCATTGGTCTATAAAATGGCATGCCCTCAATTAGGCTGCCATGCATCATACTATGGTGAAACTCGGGCTAACCTGAACACAAGAATTTACCAACATAGGTATGTCTACAATAGGGTTAAAAATAAAAATGAAGGATCTCCAGTATTCTGGGACCACCAAGCAGCTACATGCCATGTACTTGAACCTAGTTCTGCTCAAATAATTTGTACAGAAAAAAATGATGCCAAAAGAAAAGTTAAGGAAGCTTTATATATAGCAAAGGACATCAATGCCATCAATAAAGAGAGGCATATTTTGCTCTCTCTAAACAATGGACTAATTAAAAATTCACATGCATTTGCATAAATCATAACAATCTTTATTTACAAAGCTATGAGTATGAGATTTGAATATGAAATCTCGAAAGCCCTAAGCAAACCTATTATAAATTAGTGTAAAATTATGGCTTCATTATTTAATGTGAAAAAAAAAGTCACACATTTATAATAAATTATTGTAATGTCTTTATATTACATTTATAGAGGGTCCAAGTCTCCTCCCCATTCAATAAATTGAGAAAAATAACAGCTCTACTTTAATTATAATAGTTATATTTGTATAATGAAATATCCTATCTTTCAATTTCTTAAATGTGGCAATTTAGGACAACATTATATGAGCTCTATACTTTTGTATCAATTATAAATTATATTCAATACATTTGTAAAAGTTACCTTGTTCTAGAAAGAGCATTTAAATTGTTTATAATTATGAAAAACTCTTTTTTTTCACTTTTCATTGATGTAAGAGAATATTTTTTCATAACAGATCAATATGTTGGCTATTTCAAATTACTTAATAAAGCTAAAATAACCAGATGACATAGCTAATAAACCTGTAATAGCAATTGGCCATACCTGTAAAGTAACAATTAATAAAAGTAGAAATGTCTCAATATAATGTTAATGGTCAACTTCACAATGAAATTAATTTAAGCTTGAAGGTTTTCTGCAATTATCTAATAATAGTGATAATACTGACTCCACCGAAGCCACTTATTTTAACCGTGATATTTATGATTTAGAATCTTGTATCATTTATTAATTTATAATACTTTGGATGTTTATTTTTTTATAAGTTCTAACAAACCGATTCTTCTTTAATAAAGCCTCTTAGAAGGTCAATTTTTATAATACTAATAAAAATATTGGAGCCAAAAAGTAAAAAAAAACAACATTTATAATAAAAGAATATATATATTAAACCACTAAACATCACACACTACTGTATGGAAAGTTTTGACTGTTTTAAAAATATATATACTAATCTTAATATACTAAAATACTTATCCAAAGACTGAAAATTTATTTTATATTTAAACAAGTGATCTATCTTAAGGCTTCTCTTTTGTTAAACATTGAATTTATTACTGTATCATCCTTCATAATTATTATCTCTTTCTATCTTCACCACCTAAAACTATATGTACATATGAAATAAATCAACTTAATTATTTTGAACATCATCTCATTGCAATTTCAAGATGATCTATTATTTTGGAATACTTTTAACTTTATTACAACTATCATCATTTTAATTAATCATAATTTCTCCTTATATTAAACTACATTTCAGCTCACAACATGCATTTAAATTACTTTTGTCATCCTTCCTTATAATAAAATTATGTAGAAAAATTTCATATAATCTTACAATAATGGGAATATAGTAAAGATAGTAATTATTGTAGTAATAATGAGACCTTTTTTTAATCCAATTCATCCTATTCTGGTTGAACTAAGTGCAAACTTAAAAATTAATATATAAAAAGAGCACTTAAAAATATTCAACTTTGGCATATAAAGGAATTAAAATAAGATACATCTAACAAGTTAGATAATCTCTTTATCAATGCTTTCAATAAACTCTATATTTTTTTGACATCATACAAAGGAAGATATCAAGACAAAGAATTAGAAATATAGTCAACTTATTCAATAAAGCAAACTATCAAGTGATTTTTCAAAAACTATCAACTAATAGTAATTAATAAATCCTCTTAAATTTTAATACATATAAGTTGGGTTTATTTTAAATACCATAATTTTTTTGCTCCATCTTATTGAACCTATATTGTACATTATTAAACTTATTAATTATGTTTTTTAATATCTCAATTTCATTTAGAATTACTGAATTACTAATATTTTTTCTAGAAATACTTTCTTTTGTCTTCATAAAAGCAATTTCCACATTAATTTGGTTTTCCCAAGCACACATTTCTTTATTTTCCAAACAAAAAAAAATTGTGACTTTGAAATTAATATAGCTAAAAGTGTCTATATGATTAAAATTTAATCCATTTAATGCAGGGGTCCCCAACCTTTTTGCACTTAAGAGCACATTCTATAATACCGGCCAGGTGGTGGGCATCATTTATTTTTTCAACCAGGTGGGGGGCACCATTTATTTTTTCAATGTAAATTTATAGTTGGATATTGTTAATAATACACATAATGTACAAAAAAATATTTATTTCAAAAATTAAAATTTTAACATATAATTAACATTTATATTTTTATGCTGTAAAAGTATAGTATGCCCTACAATTTGATTACAATATAATACAATAAGTTATAAGAAATTGTAAAAATTAAATTTATTTGTATCAGATAAATAATTTTTTAGCATGTTCGGATAGCGGCGGGCACACATAAAATGGTCTGCAGGCACCATGGCGCCTGCAGGCATAGAGTTGGGGACCCCTAATTTAATGTGTTATTAAAAGATAGAATTATTATAAGGGAAGATCATAATGCCTGAACAGCATCCTTATTATGAACCATGAAAACTGTTGTATCTTAAAATAGAATTTTCCTGATTGCAATTTGAAATTTTTTGTTGTTGTTTTGGTTCTAATTCATTTTATTTGTGAATGATAAAAAAATAACTAAATTTAAAAACTCATAAAAATATAATATATATTTAAAATGTATATTATTTATAAAGAATCTTATATCATCATGATCTTAAACCTGGAATTTAAATTTAGCTACAATTTGAAGCCTTTTTTCCAGATAGATGTCCCATAATCAACCTAGCTAACTATAAAATTATTAAGCAATAATTAAATACTTAGTTATTGTTAATAGAGATTAAAACAAATTAAACTGTAATTCTTCACCATTTAACATTTTAAAAATATTATAGTTTATATACTTTTTTTTTTCAAGTGTCACAGCATCAGCCGGGACGCGAACCCACAACCCGGGCAACTGCTTGTAAGGCAGTCGTACTGACCTTTCGACCACCAATGCAAGACTAGTTTATATACTTGTTTGTATAGTTTGTATTACAGTGTTTTTGGTATGTATATTTTATTTTTATGTTTCTAAAATATGTTTATATCTTGACAAAAATTATAGTAAATGAAATATTGATGGTTGGTTCTTATGCATATAAAACTTAGTTTAGTAATACAAAAATTTTAAAAAGGAATGAAATTTATAAATATACTTAAGCTAAGTTAAATTCAAAGAAAAAAGAAAAAATTTTGGATTATAGCCCCTACCCTTATTTTTTTTCTGCATTAAAATTATTTTTAAAAAACTTATTAAAATGTTGCAAACTTCATGTAAGTTGATTTAAATATAGGGTATTCATCGATGAGCCCTATATCCCACTGGATGGTGCTGTTTTCGTGCTAAAACACATAAAAATGTTGTTTCTGTGGCCGACACTTTCGAATCTGCATTTTCTATAATACAACTTTTTTGTTGTGCTACAGATTGCAGGCCGCTATGTCGCGTCGCAGTACAGCATGTATGTTTTACACAGCAAATACATTTTCCGAATATCGCACAGTTTATAAAATAGTTACGGCTTGGGGAGAGGGTGTGTTTTTTTGAATTGGATGGAAATGTTGTTTTCATTTGATTTTTTTTTATTTTAAAGTATTGAAATGTTCCGATTTTGTAAAGTAATAATTAACAGACTTTTTACACTGTAGTGTATTGAAGTTTTAAGTAGTAAATGTTGACGAGATATATGTATAAAGTGAGTTGGAAGTAGGTAACGAGTCAAGTAACGTACTGTTCGTAACATTCCATGAGACAAAGAAGTTGTACGGTGTGTATATATTTGAAATAAAAAAGAGCGTTAACACAAAAATATCCCGTAAGAAAAGTAGAATTTTCCCCATTTTTTTTAAATGTCATAAAAAATATATATTATAAACATTATATATATATTTGTCATTGTTTAAAAAAGTTTTAGTTTTTTTCTTTTCTCCGACTACTGTTAGACTTTGTTGAATATAGTTTACGTTTATTGTTATCATTTATTTTATAGATGTTAGTAAAAAAAAATGTTTGCAAAAATACGATTTTGATATTTTTTATTTTAGCATTACAAACAACAGAACAATAACCCTAAAACCCTAAACCTAAAACTAACCCTAATCCTAACCCTAAAATTAACCCTAAAACTAACCCTAATACTAACCCTAAACCTAACCATAACAAGTTTTACTTTTAGTTGTCATTCTATTTGAAATAAAAACTAGCGGTAAACAACAACAACAAAAAAGCCGTAACCCCAGTAAAAAAATCTCCGATAGAAAATTGATTTTTCTAATAAAAAGCAAACTAAAAAGGACGAATCAAATTGTAATTTGTTTATTTTATTTTACATTTATTATTATCATTTAATTTGTATACGTTAATAAAAAAAAATATTTAAAATTAAATAATATTTAAAAAAGATGATTTTCTTTTGTTTTTATTTTCGCATTACAAAAAACACATCAAAATGATTATAATTAACAGCCTGGGAATGATCATATTTTATAGTTTAAGTGTGAAAACTGCGCCATCGAGTGGGATATAGTAGCTATTTGACTACAACCAAATATAGTTTTCTTTCAATTATCTATAAAAAAAAATCCTTCATTGTAATGGAACTTTTTTTTAAAGAGGAAAAAATAAAAATTATTAAGAAACAAAATTAAAAAAAAACTTATGGTGCTATATCAATTAAGCTTATAAATTTACAGGTATTTATATAAATTCATTTTTTTCTTTAGTTTAAAACTTGTATATTTAATCTATTGCACTGTTTATTATTTTTTTAATGTGTGTTTGTTAAAGGTTAAATATTTTGTAGTTTATTGCAGTAGTAGAATGTTGGACTCAAGAACTAAAAATTTTAAGATAATCTCTTCTGGTGCCCAAATGTCACATGACATCACAAACAACTAACCATTTGATTATTTATAATTATTTTTTGAATATTTATATATATGTATATTGTCTGTATTAAACTTGATGTAATTAAAAAAGACTTGAATTTAGAATTTCAAGTCCCCTACTATACAACTGATACATATGACCACATACATAATGAGGGCTGGTTAATCACAAAATATGTATATTGGAGATCATTTATCTTTTTCACATATATGTGGCAATATGTATTGGTTGTATAAGATAGAGCAGATATCTGTAGGGATCTTGAAAGTCTGAGTTCAAGTCCTTCTAATATTTTTTATTAAATAAAATTGTAAATTATGCTGATGATCATAATAAATTTAATAAACTTTTATCTAAAAAAAAAAAAAAATTTCCACAACATAATTTCTGCTATTTAAAAAAACTAAATAAGAAGTAAATAAATTTTTAAATGCAATGCAATATTTATTTTGAGTCATTTTATAATTATTATAATAAGCTGTGATAATGCTAAGATAGGATATTAATGGCAAGCAATTTCCAAAAGTGATGCTTAACAGAGTTCTGACATCTTTTAAATCATCGGATCTGACTTTTAGTAAGAAGTGTGTGTGTGTATATATATACAAATGCGTGAAAAGGGGCATTGTGCCATAGTGGTGAGCATATTTGCCCAATATAATCACAACTTGGTATTGCAATCCATGTTAAATTTTATCCAGTTGCTAAAAATTTTTAAAGTTTGAAATTTTTCCATCGCAGTCAGTAAAGCTAACTATCCACCTTATTGGTTGTTTAATTAGGTACTTAGTTACGTAATAGTTAAAAGATAAAATAAAAAATCAATTGAAATTCTCATCATTTAGTAGTTCTCTAGTTTGATTAGTAATTTATTCTTCTGCACTACTCCTTTGGGAAAGAATCTAGAGAGATTTAATAATGTCTGTAGTGATATATATATATCAATGTGTAACTCCCACCACTGTCACTATAAACAAAGGAATTTCTCTCCATCTTTAATCAACTTTTTTATAGTAAAAAAAAATACACTTCTTATTTGGATTTCATAATTTTGAATATTACATATAATTGACACACACACATACATATATCTGAAAATATCAACAATGAAAATAGAAAAATAATGATCTGCCAATCATATTAATAGATATAGCTCTTTTACTAGTTGGTTACTTTACACTAATTTTCATTGAAAAATATTAAATATTAAAATAAATTGAGTTGACAGATTTGAGTAGAAGATTTAATCTGTATAGTGGATGATAAGTAGATATCAAAATCTCTAAACTGCTTAAAATTTTTTGTATATCGTTAATTAAGCAAACCATATAACATTATAAAAATCGTAATACTTTATCTTACATATAATTTATTAATTTCATGTTCAATATACATGAGAATGTGTTTGCAAATCTTATTCACTCCCATAAAAAATAATTTTTAAATAAAGTTATAAATAACTTAATTTAAGAAGAACATAAAATCGTGAGGATCTTTAATGATGCAAAAGGTTCATTAAACTTTAGTGAGATGCTAAAATACTTTGCATTAAAAGTTTGACAAATAATAGCAACAGAAATGTTCAAGATATCCAGTAGCTTTCATCTGCTTAAAGCAGAGTACTTATATTCTAAAATATAAAATTAAATCTTTACAATTGTTGTGTTTATGTATATATATATTAAACATAAGCAGTAATTGTGTAGCTGTTGTAAAAAAATATTTTCTTACCAGAATACATAAACATATTTTTGTTTTAATCCTAATATAAGCACTATTATTTTGTCATTTATAGACAC
Source organism: Epiperipatus broadwayi (assembly GCA_028023455.1). NCBI lineage: Eukaryota > Metazoa > Onychophora > Udeonychophora > Euonychophora > Peripatidae > Epiperipatus > Epiperipatus broadwayi. Next base: position 10,692,624 of record JAQFVV010006204.1, read on the forward strand.
AATTAAGTTAAAGAAAATATTTTGCAACTATTTATTTATATAAAACCTATTTCTTTATAATGTAAAAAACTATAAAAAAATTATAATATTAATCTAGTATTCTTAAGCACTTTTATTTTAATATTCTTGTTAATAGAATAAAAATAATAATCAAACAACAACATTGTATTGTATTTACTAATGATAATAAAAATTGGAAAGCATCTCATCTTGCTAATGTTATCATAAGACGATGAATCTTATCTTTGTATTCTAAAATAGAATATTTATAAAAAATATATTCAGCATCATAATCATTAGTTATATGCCATAAAGAGGATCTGACATATTAATATGTTACTCTTTTTCAAGCATTTATGTTCACAGTTTTACTTTTCCTACAGTCACAGCTAATTTCTTTTTTATAGGATCAATCTTTTTTTAAAATTCTCTTTTTTTTATCCTCCAAAGATTGTTCATAACTTCCCTACTTTTAAGTGGATTCCCAATACATTACCTCTTCTGTTCTATAATTTTTTAAATAAATAATCTCTCATCTAGTCCTTCCATGACTCAACGTTACTGATATTATCCTTCCAAATTGGCTTTTTGAGATGTAAATTTAGAGGAGAATATAAAAGTTAAGTTTATTTATTTTATAAAAGTTAATTTATTTTTCAATCAAATTGGGAGCAAAATGTTTTCTTCAATTTTAACTTTAATGGCCACAAAATAACATTCTATTATAATTAAAAGTTAATTTGACATAAATACTCAAAAACACTTATGTGCTTCAGTACTTCCTGCCCAATTACAATTTTTATATCTTTTATCATCTTTGAAAACTTAATTAATTCTACTTAACACTTTGTTAATATTTTCGGAAATGAACTTTTATTAAAGCATCCATTGATCTTAGACTATTAATTAATACTGTTATATTTTTTTTCATATGTCAAATGCATTGACTGGGAAGTGAACCCAGGCCAACTACTTGGAAGGCAACTATGCTAACCACTAGGCCACCAATGCTTGACAATACTGTTATTTTTAAGTAAATAAAACAATCAAGGGGTTATTCCTCAATAGTGGAGGTGGCTACAATATATTAAACTATTCTTTTATCAGCTTAAATCTGGTTAACCTAGATTATTTTATCACTCTGGATGTAGCAAGATAACATTCTAATCTCTACATGAATGACTCCTAAATTATTTTATCAGCTATATTTTAACTGCACTTGGATATAGCAAGATAACATTCTAATCTCTACATGAATGACTTATCAAACAGCTAAGAGCACAATAGTAGTAAAAATTCATAAAAGCAAACAGTTACACTGATGCATAAATAACAAAAGAAAACATCACACAATCACCCTTTCTTATGTTTGCTCATAACTGTTATTAAAACAAGCAAAACTCTCCATTGATTACTCTGGCTTGCACCAAGTGGCATTACTGTACGGAGAGTTTTGCTTGTTTTAATAACAAAAGAAAACAATAATTTCCATTTACGCCAAAGTTGCAGTAAAAGTGATATGGCTTGTAATAGTTATTTCCCATAGATTTCAAATAAAAGTAACATTATATTGTGAATGCAAATTTTAAAAAGCTTAATATGAATTATAACAACTTCTCTTTTTGTAGAGTTAGTCATTTAATTCTGATTATATTCTTAGTAGTTATTGAGTATAACACATTCCATCTCATGAGGTCATTCAAAATGCAAGATAGTTACTTTCTTTTTTGGCCATTATTGTATTAATAAAAACTAATATTAATAGAATATTTCAACTTATCAGCACTCAGTTTAAGAGAAAGTAAAAGTGTGGTCTTCATTCTAATTTTGATTTTATGTAAATTATCAGTTAGTATGTATATATAATTCTAATATTCTCACCAATAAATGATGAATACATAGTATTATTTCTGGGAGTTCCATGTAATATAAATACATTAACTAAAGAGCTGATGTTTCAGCGCAATAACAAGTACTTTCTTTAAAGATTCTTCTTTCTCAAATCATAAGAATGTATGTGGTGAGATTTAAAATCATTATTTTTTCTTTTGTTATTTCTCCTCATTCTCAATTTCTATTGGTTGTAAAGTTTTAAAAAATATTTTATCCTCCAATAGCTTCTTCCAAATATTGTTAATTTTCTTTAATTCACACTTTTCATTTATGCTCTTGGGTCTTTTAAAAATTTCTATAGCTTCCCTTACCAATCTCTGTCATATTGTTCAATTTTTTTCCAGAATAAGTGTTTTATTAAAATTGATGTCATGGTTAGTTAATTCAATGTGTGAATAAATGACTGATGAATTAGATTTTTCTCTAACTGCAAAAATGTGTTCTTCCTTTCTTATGTTTATTTAATGATTAGTCTGTCCAATGTATGAATGTAAACAAACTCCACATGGAATTTCATATACACCATGACACTCCAAAGGAATTTTCTCTTTGGGGCATGGAAATATTTCATTAATTTTTTTAAATGTAGTATAAATTGTGTGGATATTAATTTTCTTTAAAACATTACCAATTTTATCAGTTACTCCCTTTATAGATGGCAGAACAATCTTAATTTTTGAAGTATCAAAATCTTTCTTTTATTATTATAAGAAAAAGCCCTATTAATAATCCTGTGATCAAATATATAAAGAGAGTAACTGATAAAATTGGTAATGTTTTTAAAAAAAAAAATGTCCACACAATTTATATTACATTTTAAAAAATTAATAAAGTATTTCCATGCCCTAAAGAGAAAATTCTTTGGAGGATTATGGCGTATATGAAATTCCATGTAGAGTTTGTTTACATTCATACATTGGACAGACCGATTATAGAATAAACATAATAACTGAAATACAGGCTTATTATATACCTGTATCAATATATGTAATATATGGGGTATATGAGCAAGGAAGAACACATTTTTGGCAATTAGAAAACAATCTAATTCATCAGCCATTTATTCACACATTAAATTAACAAACCATGAGATCAATTTTTGTAAAACACATGTTCTGGAAAAAATTGATCAATATAACCAGAGATTGCTAAGAGAAGTTATAGAAATTTTTAAAAGGTCCGATGGCATAAATGAAAAGTGTGAATTAAAGAAAATTAACAATATTTGAAAAAAACTATTGGAGGATAAAATATTTTTTAAAACTTCTCAACTAACAGAATTTGAGAATGAAGTAAAAATAACAAAAGAAAAAAATAGTGATTTTAAATCTCACCACACACATTATTATGATTTAAAAAAGAAGCTATGTGGAAAGTACTTGCTATTGTACTGAAACATCAGCTATTTAGCTATTATATTTTTACTTCATGTAAGATCCCAGAAATAATAATATATATATATATAATCAAATGATTTGTTGATCAGAAAATCATATTATCTTTGAGCACCAGAAGACAGGTAGAGTTTTATTCATGGAATCTTTTAGTCTTGAAGTCCTTATTGCATTACTGTAATAAACTATACAGTATTCCTTTATTCATCTATTAATATCATCTGATAATTTTTAATTACTTATTTATGTCTTCAATAAAAAATAAAAATACATATTAAACTCTTTACAAATTATTTGGCAACAAATATTTATCTTTCTAGTGATATTAATTTTATTTTAACAATTTGCTTTCATTCTTACGGAACTGTTAACATTCATACATTTTTAAAATATCTTCTTTAAGTTCACATGCTCAAGAGGTAGCTCAAATGTCTGTTATGCCTACAATATGGATTTGAATTCAGGCTGAATAAAATTTGAATTTTTCTCAGGTTATAATCAGGATTTCCTTCAGGTAGCTGATTGGAGGCCATCCAGAAAACCATCCAATATTAGTCAATAAATGAATATATAGTTATTCTTAGCTGCAGAGTAAAATAGTGGAACTCCCAGAAAACAGCAAATTTAATGAATGATACATTTTCATTCACAGTTCTATGAGAGCTGATAAAAATAGAAATTTTTTTCCTGCTGTAGGCTATTTAAAAACTATTTTATTTTTGTAAATCTATAATTCCATAATACTTTCATTTACCCTGATCAGTTGACCCAGAGTTAAGAATATCTGACAGCACATTAAAAAAGAATCCAGATTTAAAAAATTCAATTTGGTCAAATGAATGGAACTGTGTGTTCTGTCCGCCACTGTTGACCTTTTAAGGAATTTATTTTGAAAAGAATGCAAATATTCTTTAAACTATTGCAATAAAAAAAGAATAAAAATCATAAATAAATACACGTCAGTATTACTAAGAAAATAATAAAATCCATGAAAGTAAACTCTTCTTATAATTCCAATAGAAATAATTTTACTTTTAAAACAAATTTTTATTAATATATAGTAATTATACGATAACTGATAACAGGTTTTATAGGGATTATATTTTTAATCACTTGGATTTAAAATAAAAATTACAATTTGACATTAAACATTGAGAATAAACAAAACAATGGAAGTAAAAAAAAAGATGTTTATTATTAGGATAAATCAAAATTTACAATTACAATACTATATTTTGTACAAATTTATATTTTTATACTTTTTTAAATTTTAATAAGGACCGACTAATATTTTCAACTATTTCTTTAATTTATATACGTATAAATTAAATATTGATAATGTGAAATATTAATGCTCAGAAAATAACTTTTCTTTTTTCTACCATTTTAAATAATTTAAGCAAATTATAAGTTTTTTCTCAGCGTCAAGACAATGGCTCCATCTAGGAGAAAAAACAATTTTAATCGACAGAATTATGTTCGTATTTTTTTTTAACGCGAACTGTATTGGCCGTGTATAATGTAAATATATAATAAAAAAATTGTTAATTTTTAAAGGTATGTGTTTATATATATAAACATTTAAATATAAAAAAAAAAATCTAAAGAAATTTATAACTTTAGTAATGCGATAACAAATTTGTAAAAATTATATATTTGCAGAATAGTATTAAAATTTATATAAATCGTAGAAAAAAATTAAAAAATATATAGACGAATAAGATAATATATTTTCGATAAAATAATTTAAAATATCTTTTATGACTCAAGCTTTGATTTAGTGGGGAATATTAAATTATTTAATAACATTAACAATATTTATTTACTACCTAATTAATGTGTGTGCAAAAAACTCATTTTATCAAAGCATTTATTTATGGTCAATTACTCAAAAAATTATACGAAGTTCGGGTACATAATATGTCAGGTATACTAACATGACCAGGCTTTGACAACATAAAAATGACAAGAGAAGTGAAAAAATTCTCTATTTTTTTCCCTCATGTTTCCTAGTCAGGAAATTATCCAGGAATCTTTTGCTCAGCAACCAGATTCATTTCACGATCATAAAGAAATAGAAAAGAAAGGAGGGGCATTTATTTCTATAATAAATAAATATTTATAGATTTTTTTTATATACATTAAATAAAAAATTCAATTTTTTTTTGCATTAATTACATTATATAAATATTTATTGGTCTTATTAAAAAGTATTTACATAAGCTTAAGTTCATTATTAGTTTTAAGCCAATAAACATCACATGATCACATTTCTTATTAGTTACTGGTAGCATTTTTAATGAATGTGATTTAACTTAATTATCTATTTATCTTATTTTGATTTTTGACAAAAATAATTGTTTTGTTACCTGGATTTTATATGTTCTATTTTAATAAATATATTGCAAGTATATGCATATCTGTGTGCATGATATATGGCTGAATTTCTATGATCAAAAATATAAAGGAAATTAGCTGAAGATGATGTAAAAAGTCAATAACTGAGTCAGTTTTTAAAACACACACACATATATAGACTAATTATGGTGAATGCTGCAGTTTAATTTTTAATAATACCTGGAAGCATAAAATTATTGTTAGGTTTTTAATCTTTACAGTTAGAATATACCATAAACTATCTTCAGAACAAGCAGTCTTAACACACTAAATTAATCCAATTTTTCAAGTATTTCTATTTATTATTTCATATTTTTCAAATATCCATAGCTACTCTCACCTGAATTGCATCTATCAATTAGTATTTTCTCCTAAGCTATTGACAACATTAACATAAACAAAATTCCACTAGATAACTTTTTTAGCAGTCTTTTTCTAATTACTATTTTCAACATTTCTACATTACTAATCTTATTCTCCTAATTTTTTCATTCTTCTCTAAAACCATACTCTTAACCTCCAATCATGATTCTCTCCTAACTGTAAATATTCAAATCTTGATTCCATATAAAATCACATATTAATTAAGCAAAGTATTTAACAAAAATGTTTTTTTAAATCTAACTCTAATTTCTATATCACTACTTCAATTACAAGTAGTAGAACATTATATACAGCAAATGCATTTGACCAAATGAAGAAAAAATTTGGATTTAGTAGAGATATGTATGACTATTGGATTTAGCTAATACCGACTCTAACTAGTTAAAAATAGTAAAAACTATATTTAATGGCATTTTTATAAAGACTTTCTTTTATATGACCATTGACAAGATGCAGCTTAAAGACTGTCATCTGAAACAAAAATAGTAATAACTTCATATGGCATTCTATATTAAAACATATAAATTATTTAAGTAAGCCTTATATTGCATATGTTTGAGCTGAAGAGATTATTGATTAGATTTAAACTGTAGTTTATCAAGATTTGATGTTTTGGGAATTTTTATCATTTTTATATTGTTACAGTTTTTTCTCTTTTTTTTTTGCAGAATTACAAAAATGTTCAACTCAGTAAAAAAACTTTGAGGGCTTTATGTTCCCTTAAGTATCTTTAAAAAAGAAGCTAATTAATCAATAGTAAATGATATTCCAACATAGTTATATGAATGTTATATTTATTATTATATAGTCTTAAGTGAATTTGCACTTATTAAATAGAAGTGCTCATGATAGATTTAGATACAATTCTTGAAAATTAAGAATTTGTATATGTTTGTACATACATTTTAATGTATAAAAAATAAAATATTAAAAAAAAATTAGAGGCATATTGGATTTGAATGGTTAGGGGCAATGGTAGAGTAGCCTGGAACTCAAGATCAATGGGCTTGTAATTTCCAGGGCTCAAACTCTTAATAAATTCCAGACTGACAAACCATTTGATTATTTTAAATGTTCTACCATTTAATGTCTTAATTTTACTTTGAGCAAATTTTTGTTTCAGTTTTTATTTTAAATATATAAAAAAAAATAGATTTGGGTTGTTTTTAAAATGGAGATTGATCTGTTACCTTTTCCCAATATAAAAATGTATAATCTTAGACACATGAGAAAAGCAAAAACCCAGAACCAATATGCATTTGATGCATATAAGTGCCATTATAATATGTGATAATATGAATCATCAAGTGTTGGTGGCCAAGTGGTTAGCATAGCTGCCTTCCAAGCAGTTGGCCCAGCTTTGCTTCCTGGTCAGCACATTTGACATATGAAAAAATAAAAATAAATGTGGAATCATTTTATTTAAAAGCTTTATTTCAAAGTGAGATATTTGAACTTATTATTTATGATTTGGTGTTTCTTTAGTAGCTTCAAAGTTTAATGAACTATAATTATTATATGATCATAGTTTGCTACTAAAGTTAAAGCTTCCAAATAGAAGTTTGAGACTGTTTATCTTTGGTAAAATTTGTAATCAGTTATGTGGAATTTTGTCTTTGAAAGCTGTTTGAACAAATTCAATTTGTTTTTTTGTAAAAAGATTTTTTAAAATATCTAATTCAATATCCAATAAAAGAAAATGTTCATATCATCCATGAAAACTTTAAAATAATTAATTTTCTGTATATTTCCTTATTTTTGTTATTAATTGCAGATATGCATGGTTTAATGTAGTGGTAGGTGGCAGAGTTCAAAGTTCAAAGGTTATGACATAGTTCTGTCACATTCAATGTTTAAATTTTCTTATGCATTCACAAGCAATAAACTGTTCAATTACTTTTTTTTTAACTGTTGAAAAATTATTTGGTTTAGAGCAGCGTTTCCCAACCTGTGGTACACGTACCACTGGTGGTACGCGAGTTGCTGGTTGGTGGTACACGAAAAATAATCAATAATGGCGGACATAAAAAATAAAAAAAATTAAATCATAAAAATATCATAGAAACGTTTTTTCCTATAATTCATAAAAATTATTTTAATGAATAATATTATACAGTAAAGTTGTTAATATGTACAGTCGATGATCGAAAATCCAGCAATTGATATCGTTTTTTTTTTTTTTTGGAGTGCACTTTTAAATTTAGCCGTTAGCCACCAGTAACTTGAGATGTCGCCGCCACTGTTGTCATAGTGCTGCACTCTCATTCACTTCACCGCATGGCTTACAAGTGACAGGTTATTGTTTGTGATTGTATCGTCTTTGTTTATTAAAATTCATTGATCCCTATATAACCTGCTTATTCGAACTTAGACAAGAAGCACAGGTTTTTTTTTTAAGACAATCCTTTTGATCTCTCTTTGAAATTGTATGATTTTGATTGGCTTCAGGTGCTTGCATATTTATCTGATATTTTTTGCAAATAAATGAACTTAAATTTGACACTTCAGAATAACTCGATAACGATCTTTAATGTTAATGATAAAATTGAAAGTATGATTAAGAAATTAGATTTTTGGAAACAGTGTATTGAAAACAATCAACCGGAAAAATTCGAAACTCTACATATTTTTTTGTTTGAAAATAAGGTTAGTCTGTCTCAAGATATACAGAAAATATAATAGCACATTTAACAGGATTAAAATTGTCTTTCATGGAATATTTTCCAAAACCCGAAAACACAAATGATAAGTGGATTTCAAACCCCTTCTATGAAGAAAATTTAGAAAAAGCTACATCATTATCAATAAAAGAGAAAGAAAATTTAATAGAATTATCGACACAATCTAATTAATTTTGGTTAAACATTAAAGAATATGAACAGTTTTCTGAGAAAGCTCTTAAATTATTATTACCATTTACTAGTATGGAATTAGTAGAAAGAGCTTTTTCTTCATATATATTTTTTAAAAAAGTATTGAAACAGATTGAATGCAGCTGTAGACTTAAGGGTATATCTTGCATCTTCTGAACCAAATTTCAAAAAATTATGTTCTTCGAAACAAGCACAAGGATCTCATTAAATTTATTTTATAAAAACATTTGATTATGATAAAAAAATATATTAATTGGGTTTTTATAATTTTGTGTTTTTATTAAAACCATTTATTAGTAAATGAAAAATGACAAAATAGTAGATAAATATGATACTTTGAACAAACACATACATATATGCTACAGTGAGTTTATAATTTCAGTGAGTTTATAATCCAGCATGACGTTTAGGCATGTTACAATGTAATTTGTCTTATTATGTGATGTGAATACATGGTCACCCTATAATATGTATAATGCAAATAAAATAACACACTCGCAATAACAAATTTCACAAAATACAATCATTTTTACGAAGTGGTACAATTTAGCATGATATACTACCAAGTGGTACGTGAGCCAAAAAAGGTTGGGAAACGCTGGTTTAGAGTATTGGTCAATGATTTTAAATTAGCATTAACTTGGGCATAATTATAATCAGACATAGTTATGACATTAATTATTAAAGTTATGACTTTCCAAAAAATTGGAATTTATTAATGTAAAACTATCCAAACTACCCTGATCATTCTAAAATATTTATTAGTTATGTAGGACAGATACAGATATGTCCAGCATGTTTTCACTACAGTTAATCAGGAATTTCTTGACTCAAGATGTAAATTAATTTTCTATTGCACTGATTATGCCAAATAGTCAATTTTTAATTGTATAAGATATATATAACAGCTTATTAAAATATTTGAATAGTCTTATTAAGATTTTAACATACTATTTCACAACTAAAATGGACAGCTTCAATGAGACACTTCTTACAAATGTCTAGTTATAAAACATACTTGTAGAAAAAATATTTGCATTGAATACAATTTTCAAAAATAAATAAATAATTATAAATTAAATTAATAATTTTAAGAAAATTACACTCATCGAGAAAATGAACAGTTATTCAAAGAAAACATCAATCTAGAACAGCCATGGGAAATATTTTTAAGCAACAGGCCTCTTAAAATCCCTTACATACTATAATATATATAATTTTATTTTAGATTTTACTTTAATAAACTATATTCTGAATATTTGTACAAACATACATAGCACACATTTCTAACATAAAAATGAACAATATGATATATATATAAAAACACTAATTGTAGATTGAAAATTATATCTATATATAACATAAAAATGAACAATATGATATATATATAAAAACACTAATTGTAGATTGAAAATTACATGTACCTATACACATACACATGCAATCTTACACATTAATTATATTTACTATAAGTAAGTTGATATAAATAAATTTATTTTAATTTATATATATACAAATTTTTTCTACAATACAGGTTTTTTTCATACCTGTACTCCAATATGTAATATATGGGGAGTTTGAACTCAGACTTTCGCATGACCCTTAACTATCCACACTATCTCATACTGCTGACACACTTGATCCCACACATGTTGAAAAGATAAATAATCACCAATATACATATTTCATGCTAAAACAGCACTCATCAGTTTGTCCAGATTATCATCTCCACACATGTATATATTCACTTTAATAACAGGCTTCAATCCACTCCACCCCACAACTCTTCAGCCATCTATTTTATTAAAAATCTGAAAATGGTATGCTCAAAGCCCTCATTGGTGTCAATCTTCTCATCCTACCCATGTTGACCATAAGTCACTCTGACTTTTCATGTACAGGACATAATCTAGTTAAATATATATATATATTTATTGTGAATAGTAAGTCCATTAATTGTTCTTAAGATTAAGCATATTATAGAGAAAACCATAAAAAGTAGCATGTGGTCTGCAGACCATAATTTTCTGTGCCTGATCCAGAATATCCATGATTATGTTCTTAGAAGCTTCCAAAGTGATAAAGTTTATTGAAGTAAACTAGAAAGTAAAACAATTATAGTGTAAAAGCATTTCTGTGCATGGTCTAGAATATCCCAGGTTATGTTTTTAGAGGTTTCAAAACTGACAAAGTTATTAAAGTAAAATAAAAAGTAAAACAATTCTAGTGCAAAGGTTCCCTCCACAAAAAAAACAATGAAGAAAATAAGACAATTGCAGAATAGTAAAGGGTTTTCTTTCTTATTTTATTCTCTAATAATAATTGAGAATGAGTAATTAATTTGACTATACAATGAACAACTGAAAATAACATTTTAAGATTGCTTTGAAATTCTCAAATAGCTGAAAGATTTCCCAAATTTTAACTATATTTATAAGGGATTTTCTTTCTTACTTTATTTTCAAGATAGGATAGGTGGATGTGCTAAGCCATATATGTGAAAACATTGTTTTTAGACCATTACATGAGATTAAATTAAACAAATTGGTTTAATTGAAAAAAATAATGGGTAGCTCATCAAACTGAATGAATTGACCATATGTACAAAAATAGTACAACATGCAAGAAATGTCCTTTTCAGAATAATCAAATGATAATAGCTTAGATTATATTGCTTTTGCATTTATGCATGCTTGTATGTTTAACATCGTTTTGCATTTTAAGTTGCAAAGCAATAATTTTGGTAGTTGATGATCAATTGTAAATGTGTTCATTGAAAAATAATTAAAAATTGTAAATGTCACTTACTTGGAAGTGATACCCAAGCACCAAAATTGAAGCAGAAAATAACACTTTTGCTAACTCAGTTGAGATCTATTCAGACATGTTTAGTTCTCAACCAGCCATTTTTATCATTGAATAAACTCGGGGGAAAAAATGGTGAAAAACATCATATACATGTAGACAATGTAAGAACACCATAATCTTTTTAAAAGTATAAACAATGTTAGGACTCATTTGGAGAAGCTATAGTGCATCACATTGCAAGAGAAGTCATTTGATGCTATGTTTGGTATAATAGTAATATTACAGGAATTGTTTAATAAATATATATATATTTTGAGTTTATTATAATAAGGAATCATTAATAACAACAATCAGATAGTTTATAACACAGGAGTTAGAAGTGACAGGGTTGGCCATGATCCATAGACCTTGAGTTACAGGATCTGCTATTTTACTACTTTATTGAACCATATAGGGCAAAATAAATAATCAAATGGTTTATTCTTCTAGAACTTGCAAGAAGTTTGACCATCAGAAGTGATAAAGTGGTGTGTGACCCATGAGTGTGGTGTTAGAATGGCAGACTCTAGAGCTGAAGGTCTGTGTATAATGGCCAGTTCAGTCATATCTGGTGTTCAAACTTATGAGCCCCTAATAAATAAATTAGTCAGTAATTTTTTTTAAAAAAATAATAATGACAAATTTTGTATAAATAAGTGTTTTTTCCTTCAGATGCCAATTGATTTTCTGAATAAACCTTATATGCATATGTAGAGTGTTGAAAGAAAACAATATATTAAAAAAAAACATCTCAGTAATAAGAGTATTATTGTTTTACATATGGATACTGAAGGGATGCAAATGGTTATTCATTATGAATAACTCACAGAAATCTCATGGATATGAATAATGGAATGATAGAATAATTACCGAGTATTAGATAAAAGATGAATACTCATTTCGGATAAATCTCAACTCAATATATATGCTATTAAAACAAATATTTTATGTTGAAAGTAATTACATAAGTGTTTTAAGGTATGGTTATAGAGAATATAAAAAATCTAAATAATACTGATAATTAGTAAACAAATTTTAATTTTTATTTACATCTGCTTACCTAATATTTCATGCTTGAATTTCAGTACGCTTACAATAACCATCAAAATCTATTTTAGCAATTGTTATCAAGGCAACATTACAAAATAGGTAGAAAATGGGGACATCCATTTTCTATCTACTTGTAATATTATTTTGACAATCATTGCTGAAATATTTTTCTGGTGATGTTATAAGTGTAAGGGTTACTTATGAAGCAGTTATATATAATGATCAATTATCTAGCTGTTGGCATATATATATATATATATATATATATATATATATATATATATATATATATATATATATATATATATATATATATATATATATATATATATATATATTATAGCTGTTCACAAAAACACACAAACTTATGATAAAATATTCATAACATGTGTGCATGTGAAAATATTTTCATTATTTATACTTTTAAAATTCTGACATTATATTATTTAGTATAGATATATACAGAGAGAATACTCCAGTTATTATTTAAACAAATTGGCATATTTTATTAATTCATATAAATAAATATTGAGGTGCTTCCGTCTCATTACCCATAATTTTACAGATATAAATAATTTAAGTTCTTTTATTTTGTAGAATGTTGGGTCAACATATAAATAACACATAAATGGGTGTAAACTTTTTAGAAATATTTTATTAGATTATACAAATTTAATATTTTTTATTTTAAATATAAAAAGATAAAATGGAATAAATTATTTTCTTTGATTTTAAAAAGTATGTTAATATTTATAGTGATAATGTATTAAAACTTTCTTTTAATTAATTTTGAATTTTTTTAAAATTGTAGTTTGTTTATTTCAAAACTATAAATTTTCTAAAGACTCATTTGGAAGAGAGAAAATTTTTTTTTGTTAATGTAAAATTAATTAATGAGTTTATCAAATTTTACGAATTAATTAAAGATATCAATTTGTTGTTTTGAGTAACAGATCACTTATCTTATTTTTTTGATTTTCAGTCTTTTTTCAATAATGGATTTAAAAGCTATAAAAATTTCAGCAGAGTTCAAGTTAAGAACACTTCCTATAGGGCCAAAATGACAATCCTGCAGTAACAATTTTTAGGGAAATTTGTTAAGATTGTTTACGATCTATTCTTGATAGAAGACCAAAGACTACTATCTATCAAATCTCATTATAAGCTACAAGGATAGTTTATCTATAACTCAAACTACAAGTGAGGAAAATTCCAATATAAGTTATATCTCCACCATAAAAAAAATTTCATGAGTTAACAATTTCAAGCGCCAGAGGGTTTATAGTGTTTGTACTACCTATATGCAATTATGTGAACTCACATACATTTTAAACCACAAGGAAACAATTTTCATTTAAAAAAAATAAAAGAATTGACAAAGTTCAACTAATAAAGACTTTATCTACAAGTTGTAATGGACTATTAGGGAATTCTCATGCAAGAAAACGTCTCCTTAAGCTTTAAATAGTTTGAGTATTTACTAACTAGTTTCATGAAAATGAGGGGTAAGATGAAAAAACACTATTATTATTTTTAAATACTATATTCCAACTATTTAATTCATTTCTTACTTTGATTTACATTTTAAAAATTTCTGTTTGTAAATCAAATACATTTAATATTCTTAATGTGAACTGTAACATTTTAAATAATATTATGAATATATTAAATCAAATGTAATCACAAAAAATTAATTTAATAATTAAGTTAGGATCTACAATTTTTTTTATTTTAGATATTTTATTACAAGTTAGAACTAGTAACTGAAAGCAGTATGTTGATTAAATTTTTTATGTATATAGCTATTTAGATTCAAGCAGGTATATAGCAAATCTGTTTGTAGTAGTAGTGGTAGTATTATTATTATATATATAAACCATTATTGTTATTCATTATTGTTGATTAAATGTTTTTTATTTAAATATAGTCTTAACTCTTTGTATTCCTTCTCTATATGCAATTGATAATGCTGTGATTGAATACTGTGACTTCATGTTTTCATAGGTTGAGAAAATCTGTTTCTTTGATTGAGTTATATGACTTGTATTGTAATGAATATAGATGTATGTGCAGCTATATTAGTTGCCCTGTCCAATGGGTATATGGATCACAGCATAGTTAGATATAAATTAATCTTTGCCAGTATATATGCATGATGATACTTAATGTCACTTGATTTTACTATGACATATTTGTTGTACAAAAAAATCATCATTTGTTGTACAAAAGAATCATCATCATCAATATTTACATTCTTCTACAATTTGTACTTAATATAAATTTTACCTTCATTTGTATATGTAATTCTTTAGCCTATGTATGTACTTATACATAACAAAATGGTTTCTTTCTTATATTTATATCACAAAGTTGAGTGCACGTTTGTGATATGCACCATAATAGTAACTTGTAATAAATCATATCTTTATATGCTAAAGATAAGAAAGAAACTGCTTCATTATGCAAACATACACATGTAGGCTAAATAATTACATATATAGTAATTTAATTAAATATATTTTCCTAACATTATATCTAATTTCTAGCGATGAGCAATTAACCAATATTATAATAAATGGTTTCAGATTTTCTATGTTTATTATACCATTATGCCAATACAAAATGACCATTTGCAGTAACTGACAACAGGTTGAGAATGTTGATTGTTCTTGATATTGGGATGTTGAAATGAATGTTTTTATGGATGAAAGTTGTTTTATGAAACATGTTTTCAGAAGTATCTATGTTTAATAGAATAAGATAAATTTATTACCAATATCAAAATCATATCCACTTACAATAACTAAATGTAAATCACATTATTCAACAACTACATGATTTAACAACCACATGAAACAATTTGATATAATCCCTCTAGAAGCCCAAGATTTCTATGAAATCCCATGTGGCATATGCCCAATGACATACATAGGAAGAAGCAATCAATGTATAAATGCTAGAAGAGAACAAAACATTAATTCAGTAAAAAAGTTCTCAATATCTTCAGTACTTTCCATGTTTTAGATAGTGGCCATCACATAGACTTTTCAAATGCCAAAATCATATCCACATGCAATGACCATGATCAAAAAGTATTTAAAGAAGCTATAGAAAATTTTAAAAACAAAAATTGCATTAATAAACACATGACGAAACAATAAAATTATCAACTATTTGGAAAGGTGTCTTAATGCAAATAAATATAAAAAATACTGTTAAATGTAAATCAGAATATCAACAACCATGTGAAACAATTCTATATCCATGTAATTATTACTATATATTTTTTTCACTCAGTAAAAAATGTGTTATTTTATAAGAATATTCGTAATAAATTTATTTTATTCTACTAAACATTTCTACTCCTGAAAACATGCTTTATAATATAAATATATATATAAAGATTGCAAATCTAACAAGTAGTTAAAAAAGGCATAAATCCATTATAATTCAGATGTAAATCAGCTTTATTTACATTCATATGTAGACATATACTGGGAATTTGCAATACCATAACAATATATTTCCATTTATTTATATATAAATAGTCTCTACAAAGTGTCTATTCATTCTGTGTGCCAATCTACGAAATCGATTAATTATAACAGTGGATAACCTTAATAGATAATGTAATTAAATCTGTAGTTATGTCCAGACCTTTCTTGAATAATAATAGTGTATGTCTTTAAAAATATTCAAATTAAACATGTTATAATTATTTATGCATAGTAATTTTATAATTAATTATTTTTATTAATGATTTTTAAAATTTATAAAATGTCAAAAGCAATAAAATTTGTTACCTGATGCAACAAACAATTATCTACATAATATTTATTAATTATATATATAAAAGTTTTAAAAAAGGTTTTACTTACATTAAATTTCAAAATCATAAGTATGAAAAATAGTAAACATATAGGTATAAATGCAAAATTCTTTACCAGAAGGGCATATTAGGATAATTAGGTAAGTAACTATGCAATACTATTACAATCAATAATAATTTTTTTGCCCATTATCAACATAGTTTGATATTTTATTAGTAAATTAAAATATATACTCAGTGTTTAAATACATGTACCAATTCTATATTATCTTTGAATATTTTTAAATTTGTGATTTTTAAGGTATTTTTAATGTTAATCAACAAGTTTAGATTATAGCAGAATTTCTTTTTGAATTCTGAATGCAGTGGAATTTGTATGATGTAAATGACAGCTTTGCTTCTGACATAATGGATAATAGAATTACCAAACAATTATTAATTATTTATTGACATGTAAATATTTATACATTTAAAATTATAATAATTTTTTTCCTTACAATAATACAACCTAATCCCAAACTCCAATAATCAATAGTGATAGAAGATTGTACATTATAGTCCCTATTAAGTGCCTTTCTATTCAACATTCTCAGACTATAGCTTTCAGAAGTATACTCTCTTATTCTTCTCCTTCACTTTCTTTGCATATCTTCATATAATCATATATATTGCTTATAATACTTCATTCATATACACTTTAATGCAACTAATTTTCTTAAAAACTACTTTATTTTCTTATAGTTTCGACTGTCCAGCAGTCTTCATCAGAGCTCTATCCTTGTCTCAGCTTTACTGCTTTAATAATTGTAATTAAAGCAGTAAAGCTGAGACAAAGATAGAGCTCTGATGAAAACTGCTGGACAATCAAAACTGTAAGAAAATAAAGAAGTTTTTAAAAAAAATTAGTTGCATTAAAGCCTTGGACCTAGAAGCATGTGATTTTTGGTCATTTAAATATTATTATAAAGTTATTAAAATAAAGTTTAGAATTATCTTATCTTTATAATGAATTCATTGTACATTTGCTATTTTGCAATATGTGTCTAGCATAGTTTAGGGCAGTCAAAAATGGCAGACTTTGGTGCTTAAGGCCCACAACCATGGCTTCAGCTCTGTCATTTCTAATGCTTAAACTTTTGATAAACTCCCAAATAATAAATCTTTCAATTATTATTATTTTTCTTATTTTATATTCACAAATGAAGTATTTATATATATCAACAATACCTGTGTACTTATTCAGTTTCTCATTGTGACAGGATTCTTTAGGTAAAATTTCAAGTCCATTTGAATTTGTGACAGCTTTAATTTTTTAAGTGTCATAGCATTGGCCGAGATGCAAACCCACAACCCGGGCAACTGCCTACAAGTGCAAGGCAGTCGCGCTGATCTCTCGACCATCAATGATTTTTTTTACACATTGTAAATGACATGATTAC
Organism: Epiperipatus broadwayi; assembly: GCA_028023455.1. Classification (NCBI taxonomy): domain Eukaryota; kingdom Metazoa; phylum Onychophora; class Udeonychophora; order Euonychophora; family Peripatidae; genus Epiperipatus; species Epiperipatus broadwayi. Next base: position 10,710,730 of record JAQFVV010006204.1, read on the forward strand.
CTATTATATACTATATGACGATTTTAAATAAATTTTAAGCCACAAATGGTCATTAATATTATATAACAAATAAAATTATATATTGAAAAATTTAAATAGGCAACAGAACATTAATTTTAGCACTAAAAACAATGTGTGTGTATATATATATTTTGTCAATAATCTTTTCTCTATAAAACTGACAACACATTTGTAATTGCAAAAAACAAAACAAAGAAACAAGCTATTTCATGTACAAATATATATATAGTAGGTATGATATAACAAATTAATTGGCCCCAGAAAATCATTATACTATTCCAGGCATACAGCTGGAGCAAAGTTACTAACCAAAACAATCATTTAAACAGAAAAAAATACAAATTCAAAAATATAAATCTAAAAAGACCTGTAAAATTAATTACTGTACAGTTCAATTTAATGAAAATTCACTAATAAAAACATAAAACAAAAATGTAAACCAACTTAAATAAAAATCTTCAGATAGATCAAGGGTGAGCAATTGTTTTGACTTGGGGGCAGCAGAGGTTGGTGGAGGGCTGCATAAAGGGACACTTTATGGAAGCAAAGGTTAGTGGAGGGTCACACCTTTTTTCATGACACAATAAACACACTGCTTTATTCCCTGTATTACTAAAGAAATATTTTTTTGTCCATTCTTCATTAAACACACAACATTCATCATTGATTTTACATTTTTTCGGAGGGTTCATGGTTTCATTAAAGTTGGAAATGTATATATTTGCTAATGCAAAGACAAAATTGAAATTAACCTGATCAACTGGAAAATCATTGCACATCGTATCTACATTGCACATGTGTATTGACATGGCCATCCTAGTGGAAAATATGAGACAAATCTTCAGTCGCACATAGGAAGAAAATCTCAGTTCAAGGTGGATTTTTCTGATTGTCTTGGCAGGCTGCTATTTGCCCACCCCTGAGGTAGACGATTCCAGAATTTCTGATTTCCTCCTTGATCATTATATATGTTCCAACTTTGTTTCTGATCATAGTAACAACTAAGATTAATCTTTCAATCATCATATCTTTGAGTAAGTACAGAAAAAATGAAACACAATACACTGACATATGATACATGTTGAATACAATTTATTCTTCATTCCAACATTATTTCCAAAATGATGATGTCTTATACAGTAGTTGTTGTTTTTTTACAATTTTTTTTTTTAATAAAAGTTTAATTTAAAAAAAGAAATTTTTTTTTAATAGAAAAAACAAAACAAAAAACAGAACATAGAGGATTCACATACAAATTTTTAAAAATAAATTGACAAATTCTTTGAAGTTTGTAACATTTTGTTATCATTAGTAGATTATTTTTATTTTCTATTTAATCAGTATTATTATTAAATAAATATTTGAAATGAAATTAATATATAATCTAATATTTAGGTCTATTATTTAAATCCTAATTAAAAAATAAAGAACATTAATTTTTACAAAAAAACCCCCCAACAACATAGATTGTTAATAATGACCCATAAGTATTTTTATATGAGCTATTGGTACGCTCTCTATATTACATATTTGTAAATACAAGCTCATAACAGCAATGTCATGCTAAATATGACTTGCTTTATTGATTATTATGCTACTTTATTGTAAATTTTATGAAAAATAATTTTAAATAATTAAAAAATTGTTATTTTAAAATTAACATATTAACATTTACAAATTATGAATGTTTAAATTCTTTATTTTAGGATAATTATTACATTTCTCAACTTTTTTATGGTGTGTCAGCTTTAGAGGGTATTTAATATTGTACATTATTTGAAATGTAATTTCATATGATTTTGACAGTTGCATCTTCAAAAAATGTATAAAAAAGTAATATGGCATTTTAAAGCAATCCAAAAGTTAAAAAATTAACCAACGCTGTTTGTCTCTGCTTTTAAATTTTTTTTAAACGTTTTGTGACCAAAGGTCCTATATGAGTCAATGATATTCAACATTTGACTAGTATTAATTGACAGATTTATAGCCTTTTCATTTGGATTATTGTTCACAGCAACTTTAGCCAGCTTTCTAATTTTGATTTTTAGAATGGTAGTTAAAAATAATTAAAAAAAGATAGAGTACAAATAAACAAGTTAAATGAATTTAATTGGTAGCTTAAACTAAACAAAACATGACAAAAATAATTGTCTTCATCATGTAAATTAATGGGAAAAAATGTTCATTACATAATTTGTTTGTAATAGAAGTTTTGTTGTAGTAGAGTTCAATCAATTACTAAATCATTAATTTTTTAGTTATTCTTTATGTGATTGTTTAACTTTAGGTATATTTATAGATTGAACTATTTCCATTATCTGAGTATTGAATGTCTTTAGAAAAATTTAGCTTTATTTAAATATTCCAAATACATTCAACTGTTAGTAATAGCATATCAAACAGGTTAGTTTATGCACAATGTTTCGAGAGATACTATTCTTCCCTTTTCTTTAGGTGCTTCTAGTTTGATCAGTGATAATACTAACATAGGATTTGGACTTGGACCTTTAGATTATTGAGAATTGAATTTTAAGGTAACCCTACAAACCAACTGAGCCATCCTGCCAAAGGCTAGAGTCAGTAGAAATTTCATATGCTTATCTACAAGGTTCCACCTGATTTCTCTACTTTTTTGTAAAAGCAAAGTTGATTAGTGGTTTCCATGCCTTATGTATAGTCACACTAGGTTGGTTTATGGGATTATTTGCTATTGTCATGTGAGCAGCTAATTTTCTTCTTTGTATCTTTTCTTCTCTATCCAATATTTTTGTATTTTCCCAATTGAACATATGTTCATTGGTATATACATGGTCTGCTATCTTAGACACATCTGTTTTCTCTCTTTTAATCATCAGTTTGGGTTCTTGCAAGTGCTTTTTAATAGGACAACTGGTCTCACCAATATACATTCTTCCACACCAATATACATTTTCCCACATTCAAGTGGTATTTTATAGATGCAGTTTTTTCTTTTCAGCATTTCAAATTTAGGCTTTGTAGATGTTAGAAATCCTCATAGTATGGTATGGCTCTGGAAAACTGTTCTGATGTTTTATTAATTGCAGATTTTCCTTAATTTGTCTGCGATTTTTGGTATGTATGGGTACACTACCAATAATTGTTTTTTCTTTTGATGGTTTTTTTTTGTTGTCTATTTAAGGTTTTATTAATAACAGCTGATGGAACATATATTGATGAGACCAGTTATTCCTTTGAAAAGTGCTTTCAAGAACACAAACTGATGATTAGAAGAGAGAAAACAGATGTGTCTAAAGTATACGACCATGTATGTACCAATCAAAATATGTTCAATTGGGAAAATTCAAAAATATTGGATAGAGACGAAAAGGTACAAAGAAGAAAATTTAAAGAAGTGGCTCACATGACAATAGCAAACAATCCCATAAGTCAACCTGGTGTGACTATACAAAATGTATGGAAACTATTAATCAACTTTGCTCTTAGAAAAAAGTGGAGAAATCAGGAGGAACCTCATAGAGAAGTATATAAAATATCTGCTGACTGTTGCCTTTGGTAAGATGGCTCAGTTGGTTAGAGCATTACCTTAAAATTCAATACTCAAAGAATCTAAGAGTCCAGGTTCAATTCCCATGCTAGTACTGTCACTAGTAAGGCCAGCATGAACTGAAGAAGAGGGGAGAATAATACCTCTCAAAACATTGTGCATATGCTAACCTTTTTGCTATTACTAGCAGTTGAATGTATTTGGAATATTTAAATAAAAGTTAATTTTTTCTAAAGACATTCAATACTTACATTAGAAGATGAAAATAGTCCAACATATAATTATACCAAAAACATCACCATCACAAACCTTCGGGAAAACATGATTGTTTAACTTATTTCTTGAAAAAAATTGAATAAATCTTAAATTTTTTGTATACATGTATTTTCTGATATTCAGCAAACACACTTATTTATCAGCATAGAATTTAATACATGCATACGAATTTTACATTTTTGACAGCTATTTTATACTTTATAAACTGTAATCATACATATTCAAGAGGAACAATGATATTTCATTTCATATAAATAAATGTTGTGTTAAAATATGCATGCACACAATAATTTCATATTCAAAATTAAGACCTTTTTTTAAAATGAATTAGATATTTATATATAATGTTAGAATATTTAATGTTTAATTTAATTAAATAAGGAAAAACAATACTATTCTGGATAACACATTAAGAAAATTTTACTTTATAATTAAACATCCTTTCAATCTTAAAAATAAACAAATGAAAATACATGGAATTCCAAAACAACCTCTTTAAAAATCAGTCCAATAAAGAATTTTTAAAAAAGTTGTAATCTAAAATTTTAATAATAGCTCATTTGCTCAAATTTTTTAAAATAATTTTACCATATTGAAATTATAACGTAAGTAAACAATAATATCAAATATAATTTTAAAAACACTTCACATGTAAGAAATTATTATTTTACTCTTTAAAGGTTGTATACTTTTCTTATTTTATATTATTTAACATTAACTGAAACCCACAGGCTTATTATATACCTATGTCTATATATGTAATATATAGGGTATATGAGCACAGACTTTCACACGACCCACCACTCTCCACACTATCTCATAACACTGATACATTTGAACACATATATGTTGAAAAGATAAATAATCCCCAATATACGTATTTCATGCTAAACCAGCAATCATCAGTTGGTCCAGATTACCATCTCTACACCTATATGCTATAAATGCTCAGTTATATATTAAGATAGCCAATTCTCATACTTTAATGGACAGGCTTCAATCTACTCCATACTCCAACTCTTCAACCATCCATCCAATTGAAAATCTGATGATGTGTTATGAGATAGTGTGGAGAGTGGTGGGTCATGTGAAAGTCTGTGCTCATATACCCTATATATTACATGTATAGACATAGGCATATAATAAGCCTGTGTGTTTCAGTTATTACATAGTAGAGATGTCTGCCCATCCCTTGTATATGTATTAAATGGATTATATCCTATACATGAGGAGTCAGATTGACCTTAGGTCAACATGGATGTGATAAGAATCTCAGCCTAAGGGTGGCCATTGAGCATTCCATCATCAGATTTCAATTGGATGGTCGGTTGAAGAGTTGGAGTAGATTGAAGCCTGTCCATTAAAGTATGAGAATTGGCTATCTTAATATATATCTGAGCACTTATAGCATATATGTGTAGAGATGGTAATCTGGACTAACTGATGATTGCTGGTTTAGCATGAAATACGTATATTGGTGATTATTGATCTTTTCAACATATATGTGTTCAAGTGTATCAGTGTTATGAGATAGTGTGTAGAGTAGTGGGTCGTGTGAAAGTCTGCTCATATACCCTATATATTATTTAACATTGTAATAATTTCTAGTGACATATTTATTATTAATTATAACAAATGCTTATCAAGTAAAACCTAATAAGGATGATAATGTATCTTATTTTTGTGATCACTTTAAGATAACTTTCGTGCTTTATATATGTTTTGTATAACAAAAATGAATATTATTTTTTTAATTAGAGATTAGTATAAGATTTAAGAGAAAATATAAGTTTGCAAAGTGGCATGAAATATATTTATAATTTAATTAGAAATATATTAAATTATCATTCATTTGAAAAATGTATTCTAATAGTATAATTTACTTTTATTATATTAAAATAGTTATAATTCAACCCTACATAAAATATATTTACTTATGTAATTATTAAATTGAAATAAAATATTTAGAAAAAGCAATTTACATATTAGTATAATATTAAAAGAAGTGCAATAGTGGTCTCTTAAAAATATATTTCAATGACTCCAGGAAGGTGTATATCTTTGGTTCAGTATTTTCAAAACTATGACATACTTCTCTCTATGACAAAGGTTGAATTATACTATATTTAATATTTGTATTTTATAGATAGCACACTAAGATTCATATGATAAATCCAGATATTAACATGGGAAGAATGTAGGCTGGGTTGACTATAGTCAAGCTCACTAAAACAAATTTCTAAACTGCAATTTGGAAATAAAAATTCAAGTTTTACTTGAATTTGAATCCAGATCATAAGCATGGCTGATAAATGCACTAAACTCTATGTCACAAAGTGATTTTTCAACAATTTTGATTTATTTTAAAAATTAAGAGTTTTAAATCTTAAAATAAAACATATGCAATGGATTTATAATTTAAAAGGATAAATGAATTTTATTGTATTTTTCTGTTAAATTGAATTGTTTTTAAGTTTCTTATTATTAGTTAAAAAAGACATACAATAATTACAGAATATCACATATAAATTATGATTACATTATGATAGCAATCTGTTATTTAATTTGTAGCAGTAAGTATTTTATGTTTAAAGAGTGTACATTTTTATATGTCTGAATATTGTGATTCTAGAACAAGGAGGTTTCTTTGTAGATATGAATATGATAAAATATAGTAATGATTGGTGATTAATGTGCCTTGTGTGTTAAATGTAGAAGTAGAGGGTCAATATTTAGAGCTCAAGGATCATGGCTTAAATAGGTCACTTTAAGTGCTCAAACTTCTCACGAATACTGAGCAATAAACCATTTGAAATTTTTTTTTTTAAATTTATGATTAAGGTTTGCAAATGAAAGCATTAATTATATTCTCACCAAATTAACAGTTGATTATCTAAGTGATTATTATATTCTCTTTTACTGCTTCATAATGAAGAAATGTTAAAGTGAGCTTTGCTCTGCAGAGAACTATTTCAGATATTCTGCTATCTGTATGATAATAATGCTATTGAAGTATTTTTCAACAATGTATAGCCAGTGGAAACATACTCAGAAATAGTTTTAATGTACTTAAACAAGCCAAAACACATCCAATCTTCAGAAATGAACACATACAGAACTATAAAGAACTGCAAGAGAATTTCCACTACCCAGACAACCAATAATGACACAATAACACAGGGTATAGACCCACACAACATTGCCAATAGAGACATTTACCAACAGACATGAAAACAGTACCAAGACACTAATGAACTTTATCAGTGCACATGTGTAATAAATATTGTGATGTATACATGTGTAATTTTTAAATATTAAGTATAAAATCAATATAACTTGTAATGAACTAAAATTGATCCTATGTTATGAGATAAATAGCAGCAGGACATGTGAATAAGCTAATACAAACATATCAAAACAATTTAATCCCTTGCCCCATTATATGTGTAAAAACCCCACTGACCTATGTAGTCATGTATATTCAAACATGTACAAGAATCTAAGTGATTACTAATGTAAACATATCTATACAAAAATAACTCATAGTAACCCTTTTTTTAGTCAGAATAAAGTTCCCATCTGAAACAAAATATTAACATGGTCTTGATATATTATTAGGTGTAATTAAAAAGTATTTGAAAGATAAAAACATATTTAATTAGTAGAAATTTTATTAGAACAATTTATTCATTTATAAACCATTTTCACCTATAAAGAGATGTATAAAATTTTACAATTAGATAGTGACCAAACAACATGAACACAATGCATCATAGTTGTATTTGTATGCTGGACTATTTCAATAACCTAATGTTAAATATTGAATGTCTTTAAAAAAAATTTAAACTTTATTTGAATTTTCCAATTACATTCATCTGTTAGTAAAAGGAAGCAGGTATATGCACAATATTTTGAGTGGTATTATTCTCTTCCCTTCTTCAGGTATTTCTGGCCTGACCTGTGACAGTACTAGCATGGGAATCAAATCTGGACCCTATTAAATTTTAAGGTAATGCTCTAATTGTTAAAGCATCTTCCTATCATGCCTATAACTCAGAGTTTGAATCTGAAATGAATGGCTTAGAATTTATTTTTTAAATCATAAGAAGAGTTAAATTATGATTCTATATCCACCCAGTTACCATACAGTTATTATAATAAAATGACTTCTAGTTAGAGAATAAAGGTTTGAATTGACCAGGTGAATATTGAAATGCTGACTGATATTGCACAATACTATCTTCACCATTGGTGAGTTGCCATCTTATGTTTAATAAAAATATAATAATAAACAATTATTAATTTAATAAACAATAACACTTGTTGTTTCTATGCTATATTATGATTTACTACTATAACTTTCATTACTAAAATCATTTAACATATTTTTAAATAGTTTATAAACCTTTCCTTAATCATTTAATAATGATGAAATAAATAACAGATTATTTAAATATAGTAATAAACTATAATAAAAAATAAAAATTAAAAGATCATATCCATGTAAATGAAAATAAACTTTAACCTTTGATGTTGCCAAGAAGTGATCAATTATTACTAATTCACAATCCCTGAGGCTAAACTAGTTTTCTCATTTATCTATAATAGCTCTTTTGTTGGAGTTTTTTTGTTGAAAAAAGGTTAAAGTTTCTCTCTGTTTAATGGATATGCTCTCATAATTTCTCTTTTTTATTAAAATAACAATCCATGGAAATATTTAATTTAACACAACAATAAAGTATTATATGCAATAACATTTTATAATCCATTATACACAGTAACAATAATACATGCAATAGGGATTAATTTGTCAAATTTGAAAAAGAAATTTGCAATACAAATACTCTTTATGAAACTAAAAATTAAGATTTGTTTTAGATTGAACCATGTACTTCAATTAAATTGTAAAGTCAAGGAAATACAAGCATTAAAATGGGCAAGGCACTTTTGAATAAAAAATTGTTTATTCCAAAAACCAAGGTGGCATTTTTTCCCTTCAATTTTCTTAATTGGAAATAAATACAGGAAATCTTTCATTCTTCAGCAAGCAACATTATCATTAACTTTTATATTTGGATATCCCATGTATTGATAAATATGTAAAAAGATTTAGCATGATTGGACTGCACATATAGTAAGTAGTCTTCAAACTTCTATACTTGTGTATTTATTTACTATAACAATAGATATAATACATCCCATTGTAAAAAAGATACAACCAATATTTATCCCTTAATATGATTTTAAAAAATTGCAGATCAAATTAATCAACAAAGAAGTCATACAATAAAAGTACTCAATAATGATTTGATTTTTATATTAATAAACTAAATTAAACAGGATTTTTAAAATTGTATGTAAATTAAAAAAAAAAAAACATCTCTTCAAATTTTTTTTTTTTTGTAGTTAATACAATATTAACTGATATTTATATTTCATGGAAGATGTAATTTTTAAAATTCTTGCTACATTGACCTATAATCTATTATACATATTTTTAAAATTATGGAATATAATAAAAATTAAAAATAAATCTAACCAAAATTAAAATCACTATATAATTATCCATTTATAATTTATATTAATCATTGATTATTATTTATAATCTGTATAGAAACCATAATTTATATGGTTATATCTAATTTGAGGGAGAAAATTACAATGATAACAAAAGTAATTTATAAAAATTAAGACTTATACATCAGACTAATTATGAAAAAAATGATTTGAATTGGAAGATGATATAGATTATTATATAAGTAATAGAAAAAAATTAAGTTAGTGGCATTTAAAATATGCGTCAAAAATATATTAAAGATTAAATAATCAAACAAAATAGATGAAAAAGTACTTTAAAGACTAAAGTCAATAAATAATGGTTGAAGTGAGTAAGAAATGCTTCTTAACTTAATATGATCATATAACAAGAACCTGTCATCTCACAACAAGGATTAGAAAAAAAGATTGCATGGAAGTGAAAAAAGAAGATTTTTAAAAAAGAGAATGACCTAATTATGTTGATAATATTATTCATGACTTTAGGAATCATAAAATGTAGCCTTCAATGATTATTAAAATTTTTTTAATCATCTCCTCTTATGCACTTCAATGCAATCTTTTTTTATAATTCCTTCTTTATTTTGCTCTTACAGTTTTAACTATTCTGCAGTCTTTACCAGAGCTACAACATTTAAACTTATAATCATAAAACCACTATTTTAGATGATTATATGTTTAAATGTAACTCTGATGAAGACTGCAGAACAATCAAAACTGTAAGCAAAATAAAGAAGAAATCAAAACTGTAAGCAAAATAAAGAAGAAATTATATAAAAAAGATTGCATTAAAATGTATGAGGAGAAGATAAATTTTTTAAATATATATGAAGAAAAATGCAAAAAAAGTAAAGGAGAAGATATAAAAATAAACTTCTTTAATGATTATAATGATAATTGATCCTGAATACTGTTTTTTTAAGAGGCATCAAAACTTGAAAAACAAATAAATCAGATGTATTTTATTTTGGTAAGTGAACTATATATGAAGGTTATCAAAACAGTCAATGTGGGCAGAAAAAACTCAGGTATTGATGCTCTATAACACTACACATATCCATTAATAAGTAAGTGAGAATTAAATAGTATATTTGGGCTAGAGATAATCTCTAATTTAATGAATGATCAATAATAATCATTAAAATAATTTTATAAAGTGGTTTATGGCAAAGATGTGAGTACAGAAAGTTTAACTCTTATAATCAAACTATTGTAAATTGCTATCTATAAAATTCTAAATGATATATATATATAAATTGCATAATCTTCTTTTTTCTTTTCAAAAAATTTTATTTTCATAATTAACAATGAACATATATAATATTTTATCATACACTTTTCCAACTTTTAACTGTTTTATATCATTACAGTCATTTTCAAGGACATACAAACAAAAAATACATATTTATAAATATTTCACTTGATGGTATATTTATAAATATATTTAGCAACATAAATCATCTTTCTTATATCAACAACATTTCATATCCCACATAATAAAAAATATTATCAATACATAATTATATTTTACGTGTACCTCACCCTACCCCAAAACTTTTTTTTATTCTTCTCCTTTTTACATCATTTAAGTATAAATCTATTTTAACATATAAAAAAACAAACCTAAAAAAACAAAAACCCATTATAATAATGTGAAAGGCTGAAACCTTTGACAGATATGCCTTAAAAATGCTTAAATGACAATCAATAAGATAGTAATAATGACTGCACAAAGAACTCAATTGAAAACACAAGCCAGAGATTTTATGAGAAAAAGATGAAACCCACCTTCTTCTCTACTTAAATTTATATATAAATAAGCCAGATTCAAGCATTTTGAACTAAGATCATGAAGCTTTAAACACCTTCACATTTAATTCACTAAATATTATATATAAATAAATAATGTGAAATCTTTGGATTTACTACACAGAAAATTTTAAATCTAATGAAATGATTGTAACAAATGTAAATATATTAATGTTTTAAGCACAAGAAGATGAAATAATAATAATGTGAAAGGCTGAAACCTTTGACAGATGCATCTTAAAAATACTTAAATGACAGCCAATCAGACAGTAATAATGATTGTACAAGGAACTCTCAATTGAAAACACAAGCCAGAGATTTTATAAGAAAAAAATGAAACCCATCTTCTTCTCTACTTAAATTTATATATAAATAAGCCAGATTCAAGCATTTTGAACTAAGAGTGTGAAGCTTTAAACACCTTCACATTTAATTCACTAAATATTATATATAAATAAACAATGTTTAACTCACTCCTAATTGTAAAAAAAATATTTTATCCTCTAACTATTTATCAAACATACCCATATCAATTATCCACATTCCTAATCTATACCTTCAATACCATTTTTAAAAAACAAATTCCCTTTTTTTGTTTCCTTTAAACCATTTATTTAATTCTATTTTAACAATCCAAAAAACAATTACTTTTTATCTACCTTCTTTACTTATGCCATTAATTCTATTTAAAACAGGATTATATATTGTTATATAAAAATATAATGAAAATATTGGAAGATGATTGTTTTAAAAGATTTTGAAAGAATGAAGGAATAGAAAAAAATAAAATAAAGTAATTAATAGGATTATAACTAATATGTATGAAAAAAAAGATATATTAATAAGGAGAAGGTTTTTAGGTTGAAAAGAATGGATTTTAAAGATGCTAGAATATATGGAGTACCAAAGAGACATAACACAGGAATACCATTAAGGCCTATTATTAAGAATGTGGATATATATTATGAAAATATATCAAAATGGTTATATAATAAAAATTTAAAAAAATATGGAGATATAAAAAAATAATGCAATTCAAATGATTATGTAAGTTCTTATTTTTGAAGGTAATAATTATAAGAATGTATTTTTTGTTAAGTTAGATATATGTAGTATGTATACAAATATAGAACCATATAAAGCATTTGAAATAATAATGGAAATGTATATTAAAGATAATAATAAAAATATAAAAATGGAATGTCATCAATTATTTAAAATATTAAATATATGTTGTAAAAATATTGTATTTCTGTATAATGATGTGTATTATAAACAATGTAAGGGTTTGAGTGAATTATTAGCTTCAATATTTATGAGTGATTTTGAAGAAAAATATTTTGGTAATACAAGATATAAACCTTTTTTTTGTGTAAGGTATGTGGATGATTATTTTTTAGTGTTTAATGGAAATTACAGAAAATCGGAGAATTTTATAAAATATATTAATTTAATTGATCACAATATTAAATTTACTATGGAAAAAGAAAAAATAATGTAATAAATTATATTGATGTTAATATAAAAAAGATTATGAAAAATTGTAAAGTATGTATTGAAACAAGTGTATTTAGAAAATATACTTTTTACGAGTTGTTATGTAATTGGGGTTCAGACATAGAATATGAACATAAAATAAATATTATTAATAAAAGGATAAATAGAGCAATAAATTTATATTCTGAAGAAAAATTTAAAAAAGATATTAGGAAGGTTTAGAAAATGATTATCCTGTCAAAATTATGTGTTAAAAATATTACACAAATAATAAGAAAGATGAATAATAATAAAAAATATTAAGAATATTGTGTATACTAGTTATAATGTTTCAAAAGATACATTTTTAACATTAAAAAGACAATGAAAGATATAAATAATAAGTATAAGGGGGGAAGTAGGTTAATTATTAAACCAGTATATAAAAAGAAATTTAATTTAGGGAATTTAATTAATAACATAAAATATCAAGAAATAAAAAAAATGAATGGAATTTATATTAACTGAATGTTTGAATTGCAAAGAGAAGGGTAAAAATGTGTCATATGTTGGTACAACAAAAAATAAATTAAGAGCTAGACTAAAACAACATTTTAATGATAAAAAAATCAAATGTTAATATACATTATAAAGAATTTGGACATACACATTTTAATATAAAAAGGTTAGAAAACATTAAAAAATATAAGAAAAGGATGATAAAAGAATATTTGTATATAAAAAGATATAATCCTGTTTTAAATAGAATTAATGTTATAGATAAGGGAGATAGATAAAAAGTAATTGTTTTTGGGATTGTTAAAATAGAATTAAGTAAATAGTTTAAAGAAAAAAAAAGTGAATTTGTTTTTTAAAAATGGTATTAAGGTGTATAGATTAGGAATGTAGATAATTGATATGGGTATGTTTGATAAATGGTTAGAGAATAAAATAAGTTTTTTACAATTAGGGATGGATTAAATTGATATAATGGGTTTTTGTTTTTTTTAGGTTTGTTTTTTATACATTAAAATAGATTTGTACTTAGATGATATAAAAAGGAGAATAAAAAAAAAGTTTCGGAGTAGAATAATGTAAATAAAATATAATTATGTATTGTTAATATTTTTTATTGAGGGATAAGAAAGATGATTTTATGTTGTTAAATATATTTAAAATATGTATTTTTTGTTTGTAGATTCTTGAAAACGACTGTAATGATGTAAAACATTTGAAACGTTAGAAAGTGTATGATAAAATATTATATATATGTTCATTGTTAATTATGAAAATAATTTTTTTTTTTTGAAAAGAAAAAAGAAGATTATGCATTTATTTATGTATTTTGGAGAACATATATATTTTCAAAGAAAAAGTTGTAATTTAATTTGTTGTTGGTGAATAATGGTATTTTATGGTGAACAATATGTGTAAGAGGTTGCAATTTGGGTCAATTGATGAAAGTTGCTTTAGCACAAAATGTGCATCTTGGAGATAATTGATCTTTTTTACATATCTTTGGTCATATGCTTCATAAAATTATGATAGTATAGAAGTTTGAAATATATATATATATATTAAAATATATTCACATGAAATTAAAAGTATATCTAAAAAAATGTTCTTATTTGAAAAAAGTGAAGTGGACATTTCAGAAATACATCCAGAGAGAAAGAGAAATTGGTCTGAATTCTGTCTGATGGATGATTGTGATATGATTGAGCTAAGATAAAAATGGAATTCGAAAATATATAACCCTTGCATCACATATGCCTTCCAATTCATTTATATTGATTTTTTAAAACTGAAATACAGGCTTATTATATACCTGTGTCTATATATGTAATATATAGGGTATATTAACACAGACTTTCACATGACCGATCACTCTCCACACTATCTCATAACACTGATACATTTGAACACACATATGTCGAAAAAATAAATAATCACCAATATACATATTTCATGCTAAACCAGCAATCATCAGTTGGTCCAGATTACCATCTCTACACATATATGCTATAAGTGCGCAGATATATATTAAGATAGCCAATCTTCATACTTTAATGGACAGGCTTCCACACTCCAACTCTTCAACCGTCCATCCGATTGAAAATCTGAGTGGAGAGTGGTGGGTCGTGTGAAAGTTTGTGCTCATATACCCTATATATTGATTTTTTTTTTTATATAGAAAATTGAGCATTTATAATGGTCATTAAACTTTTTAAACATTTTTATTGGAAGTGATTAAACATACTCTGCTGACATTATTAAAAATGAATGCTCTATCCATTACCAACTATAATTATTTTTATAACCAAGATTGAGTGAATATTTATAGTTTTGAAATTCTAATGAATAATTCATGATTGGAAAAAAATACTTAAAGTTAAACATTATTAAAAAAAATCATAGAATTTCTTTACTTTGTGTGTGTGTATATATATATACACACAACAAATTTCTATTATCATTATATTACCTATTCTAAAATTAATACTTTGTTTATACAACGCACTTGCCTATAATGAAGTAGATTGATAAAAAATATAAAGATATTAAATATATATGTCCAACACGAATTTTAAAAAAATATGTAATTTATTTTATTGTGCAAAATCTTCGTACATATATCCATATCCTAGATAATTTATTTTTCAGAAATATAAAAAAAAAACCCCAAGCCAAATAATTAAAAGTATGTAATAAATTCTCTTGTTAATAATAAAATATTTCTTAATAAATAACATGGGAGTTAATGTTTTAAATAATAAAATTATAATAACCACACATAAAAACGTGCTAACTTGAGCTACTACACTTATTTTTTATTACCTTTGGTACACAAGATGCAGTGTTATGCACAAAAATAAATGAGATGGCATACATGCTACTTTTTTTAAAAGGAATTAAAACTAAAGAATAAAAAAATTATTTCTCTAGATGTCTATGAGAACTTAAATACTTTTAAAACAATGATCAACCTTTAGTTTTACAGTCACAATATAGATATAGCATAAAATTACTTAACATAATAATAATAATAATAATAATAATAATAATAATAATAATTATTATTATTATTATTATTATCATCATCATCATCAATGTTTTTTTAATTATTTCAACAAAAAATTATTTCACAATAATGTTTAATTATATTTCAAGATTAATAAATAGCATTTGTTTTACCCTATTTTGATATTAGGCGTGATACGTAAAACACAGGCTTTCTGATTTGTTTTCATTTTTAAAAAAAAAACCCAAAGATTTAATAGGTGTTATTGTTTGTTTGTTATGAGTTCTTGATTAAAGATGTTTGAATTCTAAAAACATGTATCATACTTTCAAAATAATATGCCACTTTTAAGAGTTGCTGAAAAGTGGAAATTAAATAAATAAATCAGGTTTTTTGTTTTTGTGTGTTACTAATAATTGCAACTTCATTTGTTTTGAAATCTTAAAAGAAAATGATTTAAAAAAATGTTTGATGTGTTATTTTCCAAAAACTATTTTAATTTCTTAATTTCAAAAATTTTAAAATTCTTTAACATACAATTTAATTATAATTAAGATTTTAAAATAATGAACACAACCTTTTATTTTCAGCGAACTCCATTTATTTATGCAGATGTTATAGTCTTTTTTTTTTTTTTAGTAATTTGTAAACAATCAAACTGATAACATTATATATAATGTAAAAAATAAAATAAATTTTGCTTATAATATCTGAAAGCTATAAATGAGCAATGTTTGTTTACACATATGCTAATTAAAGTTACATGCCAAATTGTATGTAACGATAGTTTTTTTTGATGCTGAATGTGTTCTGAAACTAAATAAAGATATATAACATAATGAAATTGAAATTCTGCAAAAATGAAAAAAAAAAACACATACAAAGTTTAACCATACATAGCAGTCATTATGCAAAATAAGTATATTCTGTATAAAAGATAAGTATATTTAATGATAAAAATTATTTGCTTTAAGCATAAAAAAAGATTGCAATTGAAATTTGTGGAATCATACAGTTCTGATAAAATATTGAAACTATTAGATTAAAATAACATAACAGATGCAAATATTACCATAGTAAAACTGAACTAGAAGCCAAGTCTGAAAAAAATATTATTTATGATTTATCTGTGAATTTAAATTTTTAGTATATTACATGATGTATAAATCTGCATATAAAAAGGATTCATATGAAAAGCATTATATTCACTGCATCTGATTTTCACACCATTTTTCTTATTTTTTAAGTATTAATAAAAATGAATCTATGTAAGATAAAGTGAAATATTTCTTTTGGAAAAGATAAAAAAAATACTTTAGTATATATAAATTATATATAATACTAACTTTAGTTCTCTGTTAAAACATTGTTAATAAATACTTAGTGAACATGTTAAATAAATAAATGGTTAATGCTTGGGTTATGTGATAGAGATTTTTATTTCTCAAGTCCATTAACTCTCAAAAAGCAATATATGCATTTCCATTTAGTACTTTGTTTAAGATTATTAATTTTTTAATAAACTAAAATTAAGGTTATAATTGAATGTTACCAGTATAATACTTTCAATCCTTTTTATTATTATTACAGATACAACATTGATAAACGGACACTCTTAATTCTCTAGTCTTTTGGATTATCAATTTCCATAGAAGAATAGAACATATTCATTAATAATTCAACTATGAACATTCTATATTGTTATTATAAATACCATGTACTAATTTAATGTTTTGTTATGTTTCTATAAACAAAGAAAAATTAAAAGAGAATATCGTATTATATTAATTATAGTCTATTGGTTATACATGTGCAATATATTCTTACACATAAACACATTTAAATATTTAATAATACAATACTATTAAATAAAATATAAACATTTTAAATGAACTGTCAATAAATATATAACATGCCAAATAACTATTTATTTATACAATCCCAGGCTTATAGAGTATACTTTTCTGATATGTGATGTATTTCAGAGTCACATTCAAAATAGATATAATCATTGCTTCATTTAATAAATCACATAAACATTAATCCATAGGTAAGGGTAATTTCTTTTAATTTTAATAACTTATGATTAGCCAACTATAAGTCAACAAATGTAAATATTTAATAATAAATTAAATATGATACAAATGGAACTAATTTTAAAAATTTATTTTGTTGATTTATATTTGATTAATCATTATATTATTGAAATGGAAAGAAATGATTGTTATCTGAGATTAGAGGAATAATTGTTTTCTTCTTGTAGTGTTTTTCTGTCAAAGAGAAGAGGGTGTTACATTATATCACATAAACTGAGTTCAGTTTGCATTAAATTTAAACAATTATTTTACTAATGAACATGTGTAGTTAATTTCCTCTCTTGCACATTTTTTATTGTAAAAAATATATCAATTTATTTATAATCTTGTTTTTTTCTTATTTTTATTTTTGATAATGTTTTCTAAGATTTAGCTATCAAATCTTATTTTGTGATTAAAACTAACTATTGTAAAGTTTTTTTTTTAAAAGTGAATGATTAAAGTTTTAACTGCCATTTTCTAGGGGAAAAATGAAAATCATAAATTAAGTAGAACAATTGATAAATTAAAAA
The DNA here is from genome assembly GCA_028023455.1 of Epiperipatus broadwayi. Lineage (NCBI taxonomy): Eukaryota > Metazoa > Onychophora > Udeonychophora > Euonychophora > Peripatidae > Epiperipatus > Epiperipatus broadwayi. The sequence continues at coordinate 10,729,024 of JAQFVV010006204.1, forward strand.
ACAACAACAACAACAACAACAACATGGAAACATAATTTTTGATATTTGCAGAATTGTGGGTTTTTTTTTTTACATTTTAGTTTAAAACGTTTACATTAACTTATTTGCTGCACTATCATTAATATTTAAATATATGCATTGAAAATTAAAAAAAATACCTTAAATAAATAATATTAAAATAATAAAGACTGAGAATCATAAAAATCTGAAATCTCTCTCTCTTATAATTTTGCCCATATGAAAAAATTTCTAAAAAAAAAAAAAAAAAACTAATTGCAGAAATGTGTTCAATTACTTTATTTATAACGAACTTTATTTCACAATAGAATATGTGTTATGTATTAATATAATTTTTAAAAAATTCAAATATTTTATTTTATTTTCATTTTTTAATTACTTACTAATAAATAAGTTTATCTTATTTGCTGCTGTATTGAATCTGTAGCAATATATCTAAGTTCTAGTTATATCCTTTTCTTTAAGAGATAGTCTAATATATACTGCTACATTATTATCTCTTGAAAAAATATACTACTATAGTTTTAAAGTTAGATTATAATTTAAATATTTTTTTTCCTTAAATACTTTTTTTACACTGCTAACTTAGCTTTACAATATTATAGATTTATTTATATATTTTCAAAGATGTTTTTATGCAATTTTTATTATTATTTATCAATTATTTTAAAAAAAACAAATTTTGCAACACTAAGACTTGATCAATTTATCCAAGCTAAAGATGTATATTTTCTTTGGAAAAAAATATATGAACCATTCATTTCCTATCCTATATAGAAATATTACCACTAACTTTAAAATATATGATCATATATTTTTACTATGCCTCCTCACCCCCACCCCCCTTTTTTTTCTTTTTACATATTTATCTTTACTAAGGAAAAATTATTAACAATGAATCAGCATTTAATACATGTTTGTGTGTGTATAAAAATCTTAAAGAAAATAAATTTATACATACATTATTAATATTTTCATTGAAACAAGGATAATAAAATTTTTATATGTGGGATGTTAAGATGATAATTCAGTTTAGCTGGTCACAAGCTACTAATTGAGAGAAACATGAAAGAGATGAACAAAAAATACATTGTACAAAGGAATATATTTCTATGTAAAAAGATATATTTTTAATTACAATGCCGTTATTGTTTAATATATACATTTTAAAAAAATATTCTATATTATCCATATAATATTTATAATTTATCAAATCACATATTAATAATAGTTGCTGCTAACAATTAATTGCATCCTAATCTAATTTAGCATAAGATAAATGTTTATTTTTTAAAAATACATATGGCAATGATATTTTTAAAATATATGTAAAAATGATTTCACTATTTATTTAATCTAAACAGATAAATCTACAATATATTTGATTAATAAGCTTCTCACTTAATAATCTACTAAAGTTATATTTCATAATTACTAATAAAGATGGCCATAACTTCTCCAATGGATGAAACCAGGATTTTATTTTAAAAAAGAGAACCTTATTAAAGAAATGTTGAGTTTCCAGTGATACAAATATTTCAACTTTATGTTATATTGGTCTCAAAAATAAAGTTAAAATTTTTTTTATTAGATATGTTCTATTTAGAATATCAACCTTCATGAAAGTATATTCATAAAAAATCAGAATTGCTTCATTTAATCTATTTTTTAATTACATAAAGAAAGTGCAATGAATTTTTATGGATATACAAAAACGAGTTTACATAAAAACATATATATATAATTCTGGTTTATAATGTACGATTTCTTGTATATTAATAAAACCAATTTGTTTTCATGTAGTATTGCTATAAATATTATTGTTTTAATTTCTAAAAATAAATAAATCAAGTTAACTAATTTACATATATATAAAAGCAATCGCAAAATAATCATGATAAATAAGAAAATAAGATATTTTATACATAGAACATTCAATTTATATAATTTAATATAAGATTGTTCTTGATTTTAAAAACAATCAGTTGATTAATAACAAACTTTTTTTTTCCAAAAGTAATAATCTTTTCAAAATTCTTAATACTAAGAAGAAAATGAAAAATATCAACTATTTTTTTAAAAGATATTATATACTTTTATTATAAACTCTAAGCAAAAATTTATAAAGTGGTTATTTTTTAGGAATGCACATATCATAGTGGAGAAAAAAATAACTATAGTCACAGATACTAGCTATTAATATCTGTGACAATACTTTCAAGATTAAATAAGCTTTTAAAAAAATAACCGTCAGCTAGTTGAAGCTGTGTGTGTATATGCAATTAAGTTCTCTGTCCAAAGGTAAGTTAAAGAAATTAGAAAACGATTATAATCATTAAGAAAAAATTCTCGATTATCGCTAGTAATATTTAATATTAATTATTCTCTTTTTAACATTTTATTTTAGCACTTTAAAGTTACAGCCTAAATTATTATAACAAGCTGAGATGATATGATCCCATTAATAAAATAATGAAGTCTTTTAGAATATATGGCAATGAACTATACTATAAGCCAATTAACCATGAAGTAAATCAGATTCTGAACTAGTAATGCCAGAGTGAGATTAAATTAATGGAACGGTAAAATACTCAATCTGCCAATAGGATGTTCTAACATCATGTGTCCTCCTGAGCAATTTAGCATATGATTATTTTATGTTAAATCTATTCTTATTATAAATAAAATCAATATGTGCACCGTTATATTTTTCAAAACATTATAGAAATAGCAAATATCTTGAACAAATTCTCTTAAATTTCATATCATTATTTAGTACATAATAATGGCATTGTGCTATAAATTAAAAATTCAAAGTAAACCTGTCTACCTAAACTTTGATTATCAAGCCTTTAGAGGATAATTATCTTATATACTTAATCAAACATTCTTATCTATGAATAACATTAATTATCTGTTATAAATTAGCATAGAGATTTTTTCTTGTCATTATCTAGTAGCAATTTTCCAATATTTTTCACTAATATCTTTACAACTAAAGAATTATTCTAATCTAATATATATGATATGAGATATTAATTTCTTAATAGTATTTTTTCATCAAAAACATTCTTAATCAAAGTTTGAGTGGCCTGATCAGTTTAGCTCAGTAATTAGAATGTTGCACTCAAGAGCTAAGAGTTTTTGAATTGATTGTAAGCCAAAGAAAGATTAAAAAGTCCCTTTGTTTGGGTAATTAATAATGAAGCCGTTTTAAAGCTTGAACATTAATTGACCTCCAGATGACAAACTAGCTGTAAAAATAAACTTGTGTATGTTCTAAAAATAAATATTTTTCAGATTCTAAAAAGAAATATCTCTTTATATGATATGGACCTTCAGGTTATAGGCATTACAATATCCTGAGAGTAAAAAAATAATTAAAAGGAATAATTTCTTGGTATCTAATTATAAAATTATCACAGCATTGTTAACCTTAGACTGCATAGCAGTAATATAGATTCTTTATATTAAATGCGCCATATGGTTTAATCCAGTGGTAACTTAAAATTCATGAATCATGGTTCCAGTTGTCATTTCTGATGTGCAAACTTTTTATGAGCTCCTAAGCAATGAAACATTCGATTATATATTTAAATTATATTAAATGTTCTACATGGTCTAATACAGTAATAGAATAATGAAAACTGGAGCTCAAAATCTTGTGGATCATGATTCCAACTCCTTAAATGTGTGTTTTGATGCAATGGCAGAGTGAATTTGAAAGCTATAGTTTCTGGATTAAAGTTTAAATTATCACTTCTACAGGTTAAAATATTATATGACTTTCTGACTAATTAAACCTTTTGATTATTTTATTATAGCCAATGCTGAAAAGTACATTTTTTATATATTCAAAATATTTAAGTTCAATTCATAATTTGAAATTTGTAATAATCTGCTACAAATCACATACATAAAATAGAAAAAGCAATAAAAAATGAATTATTAATGAATTTATTGTTGACATTAAAGACTATGCAGTTATTACTTTAATTTTTCCACTGTTTTTGTTTCTCAATATAAATTTGTAGATATATTTTAATTTTCTCTGCTTATAAATATGTGTAAATATATTTATATTTTTTAGAATATCTAAATACATCATTATTATGTGAAACTGGTATTAAATATATATATATAATAATAAATATAATGGTAATTAACTATTATATATAGTCTTTCAATTTGCAGAAGTACTTTCCGTTAATTCCTTAACCCTCAGCCAACTGCTATTATTTCATAACAATAGTTAATTACCATTATATTTATTATTATTATTGATAAAATAAAAAAGTAAATACAAAATCTGTGGAAAATTGTTAGTATATTCATCATTTTCAATATCTTTTAAAAACATTTTACAAAAAATTCTTTCAATGTAAAATATTAAAATCACCAATTACATAACAAAGGAGGCTAGAACTATATTTTAAGTAAAGCCCATTTTATTTAATTTTTATCATTTAATATTTTATTTTACACAGAATTCAGTAGACAGCATTTCATTAATCTGATTCACATGTTAAAAGTTATCTTTTTCCTATTCTACTTAGGAGAGAATATGATATTATATGCAATAAAATTAGCCACCAATCATGGATTTCATTAAAAGAAATATCTAAGTTTCTGGCACTTGATTTTCAATGTTATTGAGGTATATTCAAATTCTTGATAATATGATAATTTGAATAGTGTCAATATGTAGCATCCCAACTGTAAAAAAAAAGATCAATTATAGAAGATAAAGAGAAGATGTGGGGGGGGGGAGCAGTAGTATTATGGTTAAAAGCAAAATCCTATTTTGAAGTTCTATTTATGATATCAGAAAATCTTTAAAAGATCATGTTTTTGCTAAAAGTATTATCTTTAATATTATGAAGAAAAAGACTGCTGCATTATAAAATTTGTTTACAACATGATAATGTTGACTTCAACTATTTTTGTCTATTATAAATGTTAGCACAAGCCTACAGATAATGCTAATGGATTCATAATAGCTAATTATAGTAATATCACTATTGATATTGTATCTATGGAAATGGTTAATCAGGATTTGGCAGTAAAAAATATTAGTAAAAACCTTTTAAATTAATTGGTACAAGGTTTTTCTTATCTCCATTCATCAACTAAAATTTAATCCTCAAAGAGAAGTTTTTGAACTTGGCAATTCCTGAATGATTTTCTGAAATGTGGAATCTCACCCAATATAAAAATAAAATAAAATTAGCTTAATGTTAATGTTTCTACTGTGATAGAATGGAACATCTTAATGGATCATACTGGAAGTCTCGGAAGCATTTAGCTAGAATAAAGAGATTTAAACCAATGAAAGCATTTTCCTGTTTAAATGTTTAAACATTTATTTATTTATTATAATTAATACAGAAAAAGAGGTAAAAGTAACATTTATAGCATTAATCAATATTATTAACTATTATCAATCCATTGCAAGATGAAGGTCTTTCCAAATTAAATAATTTTTTTATCTATATCACTCCAACAAACATTTAAAATGAATACTCTATGGTAACCTTCTAAGTATTTTGAGTAATCTCTTTAGATATAGAATTATATCCAAAATGAGTATCATTTTAATCTTTTCTTTCAATGATGTCAATCATACGTATTTGTTCTCTCACCAATATATATTACTTTCATTCTCTCCTAGCTAATTAATCTCAACATATATTTATCTTTATTTTGCATACAGATAAAGACTATGCATCATTCTTCTATTAAATATTCAAATATCAAATCAATAAATAAACATTGGTAAAACACATCTATGAAAAACCTTGTGTTTTTAAAAACATAGGCATATTTCTTCTATAATCCATTTAATTTATTGTGTTCTTGTTTGTACTAATAATTGACCACAATTTTACAAATGTTATCTTCTAATTCATTATTATCAATTTTTATTTTCTTCTTTTGTGAAAAAACTTGACAATTTCTTGTAACATTTATCATTAGTACTTCTTTTCCTAAGCTCTGATGTATTAATTGTGAAAACAACTATAGTACCTACATAACTATATCTCTATTTATTTTTACTCATTGGCTTCCAATTTTAATCCACAAAATACTTAGTATTATCAAAATGTTTCAGAGAGATGAAATCATCCTACCACAAACCCTTAACCAATGTTAAATATTTTACTATTGCCAATCACCTTTGTTAAACATTTTCAGAATTTGACAATATTTTCAATCTATGTTGTAATGTTTCAAAGCTTTATATTTTTTTAAAATATAATCTACAGATGCAATACAACATATCAACTCATACTTGATAATTCTTATAATTTGTCTTAATACTTTTAAACCATTTTGTTTCTTCAGTTGATATGAAAGTTCTTGGCAGATGGCTTATAATAATTGCAAGAAAGATCTTGTAAAGACCTGATATAGGACCAACAAGCTTGTAATTCTTTTCATAGTTCTTAAATATTTCTATTACATCCTTCCTAACATCTAGCATATCTTTATTATTTAGACATTTGGAATATGGCTTTGCCAATACTTTTTCTATTTCTTCACCTACTTATTTTAAAATATCTAAAAATTTCCATCGGTCATGGTACATTAAAAGCTTCCATGATAATTTTATAGATTTAATTGGGAGCCTGATCTTTTTTGAAAACACTTGACATTTCAAAAGATGTCATAATCTTTTGAGCTATTCTGTTTTTGTTTTTATTCTTCATGACATTTTTTTAATTTTTATTTTCATTGCTAAAGTAAATTTCCTTACAATACTAAATAATGTTTTATACTTTTGAGATTTCTAATATTATTTTTTATAATATTCATTGCCAATTCATATTTCCTCACATTACCACCAATTCTTTTATTGTTATTACTAACAGAATTCTAGATATTTAGTTCTTTTAAATGAATCATTTTGAAATATTTTTTATATCCTTTTTTTCATCACACATTATAGTAATAATGGAAAATTCATATTTAAATCATAGATTTGCATTAGTATATATTTTGAATCTCATTATTTGAATTGAAGATCACTACATGCTTTAAATCTATTAATTATATGATACCAATGAGATACATATTTTCCTAAGTTAAACTGTAATCCAATTTTGTGGTACTTGTTTTGAATGCCCCCATGCCCATTTCTGCATTGATTTTTTTTAAAAATAATAATATGCTGATTTTCTTTTTCCACAAATTTATTTATTTTCTCCATTCTACATTCATATCTAAATTTATTCACAGCACTTTCATCAAAAGCTTTCTGCAAATGTAAATTAAAATCTTCAATCATTTGATTATAATAAAAAAAACTTGTTGGAATACAAATATAAATTATTATTAAGTTGAAAAACCAAGACACATTTCTGTGCTTTGCATAATATATCACCAAGCTTCAAAATTTTATTTTTCCAATTTTTAATAAAGAATCCCATTTCATTTTTGTAATAAAATATTGGTTCATTTTTCAAATTAATAATCTCTCCATCTTTTCTTCTAATTTCCAACAGTATTCTATCTAATATTAAACAATTTTTCCAATTTATCCAATTATTCTTCATTTGAAAGGGATATACAATTGTAAATATCAAACAAAAGATCATCATATTATGCCAGTTTGGCTACCCCGTGTGACAATTTTTAGCATTACCTGACTTCAATCACCAAATGCTGATGATTTTACCCTTTCCCAAATATGTATTTTTACCAGGCATGATAGTAAATATAAAAGAGATTGAGTACCAGCATATCCTTGAATTTATTTATTCTGCCTTCAAGAAACTTAATAAATATCTCAGTAAACATAAAAGTAAAAGCTAGTACATTTACTAATTGGTAAGCAGCCACTAATTCTTATTTATCAATAAACATCAAATGATCATCATTCCTTATGCTTACTTATAACTGTTATTAAAACAGGCAAAACTTTCCATAAAGTATTGCCATTCAGTGCAAGACAGAGTAAACAATAGACGCCAGAAGGCTTGTGCATAAAATTCCCATCTAGTGCCTAGTTTCTGGCTTGTGGCCTTCATAAGTGAGGAGCCTTGGATCTGAGAGCACTGCAACTAGATCTTAGGATCTATGTAACCCTCCAGAAGCCACCTTTTATCTCTACTTAACTACAAAATTATGAGTCTTAAATTGAAAACACAATAATATTTTAATAACAGTTACAAGAAAGCATAAAAAATGGTGACCATGTGATGTTTACTAGCTTAGAACCAATCCTGCCTAATAGAATAATGATGGCTATGGTTATTAAAGAACCAGGGACACCAAAGTGTGTGGGTACTGAGCTGAGTTTAGACCTATATGACTATATAAGCTAATGAGCTTGGATTGAAAATATTATTGTGTTTTTAATTTAAGACTCATAGTTTTGTAGTTAAGTAGACATAAAAGGTGGCTGCTAGAGGGTTGCATTAGATTCTAAAATCCAAGTGCCATGCTCTCAGATCCAAGGCTCCTCACTGACGAAGGCCACAAGCTGGAAACTAGTCTGGGGATATTGGATGAGTAGACACTAGTTGGGGATTTTATGCACAAGTCTTCTGGTATCCATTGATTACTCTGGCTTGCACTGAGTGCCAGAATTGCCTGTTTTAAATGATTATTTACAATGGTAATAATAACTGCAATGATTAGACTGATTAGAAAGGACATTAAGAATTTTCCCGTTCATTCTTTTAAGATTTCAAAGAAAAATCAGGATTTCTTTTCAGGTGATAGCATGCTTCTTTTTTGCAGTTAATTATTTATTTGACAATACTTAAGTTGTTCCACCAGAAAATTTAGACTATATAAAAATTTAAGATAATAAAAATACATTATTTCAATAAGTAATAGTCATGTCCACAATAATATTTTCTAAACTTTAATATGCCCTATCTTTATTTCACCAGTGCTTGTTTACTATTACTTTAAAGATAAATTAAATATATATATCTTCATTTTATTTTTAAACGGAAATATATTTTGTTTAGAAATATATGTATACATGTATGTATGTTTGTTATTTCTCTAATTATGTTATTGTATGCAATTTGTTTAGCATTTGTACCCTAATTGATTATTAATATATTATTTTATAATGATGAGTTGAATATGCATCACATTTTCCTTTTATATAAGATAATTTTTTTTAATTGTATAATATAAACTCTTCTGAAAAAAATAAATTAAAGTATAAAATTAATTATGTTATATGCATATTTAATCCAGTTAGTAAGGTTTACATAAAAATGAACTGATTAAGTTACTATCTCATTAGAAATTATTTATGTAAGTGCTTAATAAACTTTGTAAAAGCAACACATTAACAATTGTTAATTTTACCCCCATTTTCAAATAAAATAACAACTCACTCACTCTCTCTCTCTCTCTCTCTCTCTATATATATATATATATATATATATATATATATATATATATATATATATATATATATATATATATATATGGCTGCAGAAAGGAGTTTGCTATTAACTGAAAGGAGACCCTTTGATTCCTCTTGGAGGCCTTAAAGGAACCGAGCAGGGCAAATTCCTAATGTCCACTCCATACGTTCTTGTCGTTGCAGCTGTTATTACTATGTGATTATTCATATAGTATACGAACATGGATGGGCTGCTCACCAACATGCATTAGCCAGCATGGTGAGTTTATTGGCTTTTTACCTCTGAGTTTAAGATCGAGAAACACCATGGTCTTTCTTCTCAGTGCCTGATAAGGCAGAATGAATGTTTGTGTAAATGATAAATATTTTTCCAATACATATATACAATTATGACAGACAAAAATAAAGCATGGCCCTTATTCCCAGGAGGCTGTAAAGTCACCAACCAAGGCAGCGGTTGGTGGCCGAAGGCGGAGGGTGCTAAGAATCCCCTGATTGTGGACCCAGGCTGCCATTTGATGACGACTTTTTATTTAGGTACTTACAACTGCAGATCACTTTCAAGTGAAGGAAGATTGCAAGAATTAGAAGAAGAATTGTCTTATATTAAATGGGACATTATTGGACTTTGTGAAGTTAGAAGAAAAGGTGAAGAAACAATTGATTTAAAAAGTGGACATATACTCTATTATAAAGGCACACATATTGGAAATACAAGTGGAGTAGGATTCATTATAAATAAAAAGTGGAAGAACAATATTGTGGAGATTGATGGTGTATCGGACAGAGTTGCAAGATTAGTTATACAACTTAATAGCAGATACCAAATGCAGATAATTCAGGTTTATGCCCCAACAAGTTCTCATAGTGATGAAGTAGTAGAAGATTTTTATATGGATGTACAAAAGGCTTTTGATCAGAGTAAACAACATTTTAAAATTGTTATGGGAGACTTTAATGCTAGAATTGGTAGACAAATGAAAGATGAAATTGCTGTAGGTAATTTTGGTTATGGTAATAGAAATGAGAGAGGACATAGACTTGTGGAGTTTGCAGAAAAAGGACATAGACTTGTGGAGTTTGCAGAAAAAGAAAAACTTTATATTATGAATTCATTTTTTGAGAAAAATGTTAAAAGGAAATGGACATGGAAGCATCCAAATGAAGGTACAGCAGAATTGGATTATATTTTGACTAACAGGAAATACATATTTCAAGATTGTAATGTTCTTAATAAATTTAACACAGGAAGTGATCATCGATTAGTAAGGTGTAAGTTACGTGTTAATGTAAAACTAGAGAGACAAAAATTATTGAGAAAAACAATATTTATAGTTGATATTCCTAATCTTCAGAAACATTCTAATGAATTTAAATTAGAACTTACAAATAGGTTTCAAGTGTTAGGAGATTTTGAACATGATTCAGATTTGAATGAAATTAATATGAAAATAACTGATACACTTTTAAAAACTGCAACAAAGATAGCTGGTAGAAAAAAGCAGCAATTGACTAATAAAATTTCTACTGAGACTAGAGAATTTATGAAGAAAAGAAGGAATATGAAGATATACAAAAATGATGTATTAAAAAGAATTGAATATCTCGAATTTTGTAAAATGGTACGGAAAAAAGTTGAAAATGATATAAGAAAGTATAACTGTGAAATAGCAAGGAAAGCTGTAGAAGAAAATAAAAGTCTCAAGAATGTTAAACAACATTTTGGTATTGGTAGGAAATTTATATCTGCAATAAGAAAAAAAGATGGAATTATTACTAAAAAGAGAGATGACATCATGAAATTGGTAGAAGATTTTTATCAAGAATTATATAGTAATAAAGAACAAGTACCTCCTATATCTATTACATCTTCCGAATTGCCCAGAATTTTAAATGAAGAAGTGAGACATGCAATTAAATGTATGAAGAAAGGAAAGGCTCCAGGAAATGATGGAATTATAATTGATATATTAAAAGAAGGAGGTGAAGAAATAGAAACAATTTTAGCAAAGTTATATACCAAATGTCTAAATGATAAAGATGTACCGGAAGATTGGAAGAATGCAGTAATAATATTAATATTTAAAAAAGGTGATAAAGAAGATATTAGAAATTACAGACCTATCAGCCTTTTATCAGTTTTATATAAAATTTTTACCAAGATAATTACAACTCGTCTACAGAGAACTTTGGATTTCCACCAACCAAGAGAACAAGCTGGATTTAAAAGTGGTTTTAGTACAATAGATCATATCCAGGTATTGAGAGAAGTCATAGAAAGGACAAATGAATATGAGTTGTCATTATGTTTTGGATTTGTAGATTATGAAAAGGCATTCGATTCTATACACATTTCTTCAGTGATTAAAGCATTGGATCATCAAGGTATAGATCCAGGATATTGTCATATTTTAAAGAATATTTATAAAAATGCAACAGCAACAATTAGATTACATAATGATACCGGAAAAATCAACATTGAGAAAGGTGTAAGGCAAGGTGACTCCATATCTCCAAAACTTTTTACAGCAGTGCTGCAAGAAGTATTTTGTGGATTAAAATGGGAAACTAAAGGAATGAAAGTAAATGGAGAGTATTTAAGTCATTTAGATTTTGCAGATGATGTAGTTGTTTTTGCAAATAATGCTTCAGAGCTGCAGGAAATGTTGCAGGAGTTAGCAGATGAAAGTAGAAAAGTAGGACTAAAGATAAATGTTAAAAAGACTAAAGTAATGTTTAATCGATTTGCTCAAAATATGAAAATAAAGATTGATTATGAAGAATTAGAAGAAGTTAACAGTTACAAATACCTAGGTCAGATTATTAATACAGATGGAAACATAATGGAGGAAATTAATCATAGAATTAAACTTGGTTGGAGTGCTTTTGGTAGAAATAACTTGATACTAAAAGGAAATATGCCTATGTGTTTGAAAAGAATGGTTTTTAACAAATGTGTTTTACCAGTTCTTACTTATGGATCTGAGACTTGGACACTTAATAGAAGAGCAATACAGAGACTTCAGACCACTCAAAGGAGTATGGAGAGATGTATGTTGGGAGTAACAAGAAGAGATCGAAAACGCAATGTATGGGTAAGACAACAAACAGGTGTTACTGACCTTATTGAAAAAATTAAAAGATTGAAATGGAGTTGGGCTGGACATATTGCTAGAAGAAATGATAATAGATGGACAATTAAAATTTTAAACTGGATTCCAAGAGATTGTAAAAGACCCAGAAAGAGACCACATGTGAGATGGATGGATGAAATAAGAAAATGTGCAGGGGTGTTGTGGAAAAGAGAAGCTAAAGATCGGAGAAGATGGATTAAACTTGGAGAGACCTTCATCCTGCAGTGGATTGATAATGGTTGATGATGATGATGATGATGATGATATATATATATATATTAATGGTAAAGTTTATAAAAATGGAATTGATTATAATTTTTATAGAACAATGTATATTTATATGAATATTTTCTGACCAGAAAAGACATCACATTTAATATATATATATATAATTTTTTATACTTTCAGATAAAGCAAATCAAACCTGCTTTATATAAAATGTTATTCTTGTATATTTTAATTTGTGGCTCATCTGATGAAGAGTTTCCTTGAAGTGGATTTTGTAAGCACTGCATTATCATAGTATATAATTCAGAAATTGTTATTGTATATCATCTAATATTTTATTTAACATATATGTCAATAAAAATATAGAATAGATATTAAAAACATCCTCTGCACTATTAATTTAAAACCGCATAAAGAATCAAAGGGTTTTCTTTGGAAAACAGAAAATTTCCTTTTTACAACTGAACATATTTATTAGATAGTAAGTTTTACTACCAATAATTTTAGACTATATAAAAAAAATTAAAATTATCAAGGATGTGCCATTTCAATAAATAATGGAGTCATATCCATAATGATACTTTCTAAATCTAAATTTATATAAAATAATATATATATATATTACTAAAAATTGTATATTGTTACTTTGAAGACAAATTAAATATGGATCAATGCAAACTTTATAAAAAAAAAAGTTGATTCAGTATCTTCATTTAGTGTTAAACTTAATTCAATAACATTCTTTCTTTTTTTTTTTTTCCATTTTTTAAGCAATTTTATTTTCTTCTGTTTCAGTTGAACTTAGAGCTTTCTTCAGAAATCAAATACATTGTATAACATGTTAAATACTATCTTCAAGTACATCCACTTTTATATTTTAAATGATCATAATTGTACATTAACAAATCTAATTTTTTTAATTGTTTTAATTATTACATGAATATTTAACACTTTATAATGTAATTTAATATTTCAAATAATTATAAAATATTTACAGATCTCTGATGAAATTTGCAGATTCATTAGAAATAATCAAAATAAAATAAACAAATTTACTTGAAAATACAAAAAAGAGTAATTGTGTTATTGTATTAAATAGAAAAGTTATTTCTATGTATTTATTTAGATGAATTGAAAATATATTGGGATGGAAAAAAATAACATTATAAAAATGAATTAAAAATAAAATCAATTAGAAGAAATACAAAAAAGGTATGTAAAGAATGATAGCAGAGATGTAATAAAGCATTATTTTTGTACTATATAATATTGAAAAAAAAGAACAAGATAAGTTGTAATTGTATTTATGTATTGGATTATTTCCATCATTTAATATAAAGTATTGAATGTCTTTATAGAAAAATTAAACTTTATTTAAATTTTCAAAGTACATTCAACTGTTAGTAATAGCATGCAGGTTAGTATATGAACAATGTTTTGAGAGGTAATATTTTCCTCTCTTCTTCAGATGTTGCTGGTGAGAGTACTAGCTGGGAATTGAACCTGGACTCTTAGATTCTTGAATAGTGAATTTTTAAGATACAACTCTAACCAACAGCCATCCTGCCAACAACACCTGAAAAAGAGAGGAAAATAATACCTCTTGAAATGTTAAGCATATACTAATCTGTGTGCTACTACTAACAGTTGAATATACTTTGAAAATTTCAATAAAGTTTAATTTTTCTAAAAACATTCAATACTTATATTAGATGATGACAATAGTTCAAAATATAAATACAACTAAAATACCATCATCACAAACCTTCAGAAAAAATAAGTTGTACATGAATGGGGGAAGAGGCCATATGAGAAAAAGATATTGAAATAATTTTTATTAAAAAATGGAAGTGATATATTAGTAGAATAATTTAATAATTATTGAATGAAAAGTTAATGAGTGATAAAAAGTATATAATTTATAGTAGTGTAAATTGATTTCTAAAAGAAATTAATTAACATGGCAATAGACTTTTTAGGCAAATGACTTTTTGTGTATAGAAACTTCTGACTTCATTCAAGAAGTGTATTACATATGCTGAAAAAGCAAAAAAAAAAAAACTATTATAGAATATGATAACAAAAAAAATGTATGATGAAATGTGATTAAATTTATAAGTCTACATGTTAGAAGTCAAATCTAAATGATGAAAACTATAAGTATAATAAATGCAATGGTCTGACTACCCTTTTACAATTAAGGCCATCAACTTTCTTTTTATTTTATAGAAACAATATAATTTTCTTTACTGGGATATCTCAACTATATATATATAGATGATTGGTAATTCACTATCATCATCATCATCATCATCAACAACCATTATCAATCCATTGCAGGATGAAGGTCTCTCCAAGTTCAATCCATCTTTCTCTGATCTTTAGGTTCTCTTCTCCACATCGCTCCTGCACACACTTTTTTTATTTCATTCATCCATCTCACATATAGTCTCTTTCTGGGTCTTTTACAATATCTTGGAATCCAGTTTAAGATTTCAATTGTCCATCTATTATCATCTCTTCTAGCAATATGTCCAGCCCAACTCCACTTCGGTCTTTTAATTTTTTCAATGAGATTAGTAACACCTGTTTGTTCTCTTATCCATATATTGTGATTCACCACACACACACACACACACACACACACACATACATATATATATATATATAAGGGACTTGAATTTAAACTTTCAAGCTCTCTATAGCTACTCAATTTATCTTAGACAACTTATACATACACATGACCACATACATGTGAAAAAGATAAATGATTTCCAATATATGTATTTCATGCTGAACAAGCACTCATTGCTTGGTCTAGATCATTATTTGCCACACATATATCCAATCAGTGCCTGGTTTATATTAAGATGGCAAATCTTCAAACTTTAATGAACAAGCTTCAATATTCTCCAATCTCCAACTCTTCAGCTATTCTTATCATTGAATATCCAAGGTTGGAATGTGCAGAGCTCCTGCTGAAGCCAATATTATATTTTTAAATATTACATATTCAGCCTGTATTTTGCCCATCCCTCATCTGTATAAATAAATGGACATATTAGGATTCTATGTGTGAGGGATCATATTGACTTAAGGTTAACATGGGTGTGGCAATAATGTCATCAGCAGGGGCTTTGAGCATTCCATCCTTGGATATTCAATGATATGGAATGCTGAAGAGCTAGAGTGCAGAAGATTGATCTTGCCCATTGAAGTTTGAAGAATTACTATTTTAATATAATCTGAGCATTGACTGTATATATGTGTGGAAGATGGTGAGCTGGACCAACTGATGAATGCTGGTTCAGCATGAAATATATATATTGGAGATCATTTATCTTTTTCACATGTATGTGGTCATGTGTATTAGTTGTATAAAATAGATTGGATAGCTATATGGAGCTTGAAAGTTTGAGTTCAAGTCACTTATAATTACATTGTTTAGTATAGACAAAGTACATGTTTTTAAATATTATATATATATTACAAATTTTGGTTGTATAGCGAGATTTAAAATCATTATTTTTTCCTTTTGTTATTTTCTCCTCATTCTTTAATTCTATTGGTTGAGAAGTTTTAAAAAATATTTTACCCTCCAATAGCTTTTTATAAATATTGTTAATTATCTTTAATTCACATTTTTCATTTATGCTCTTAGGTATTTTAAAAATCTCTATAGCTTCCCTTAGCAGTCTCATCATATTGTTCAATTTTTGCCAGAATATGTTTTACAAACATTGATCTCATGGTTTGTTAATTTAATGTGTGAATAAATGGCTGATTAATTAGATTTTTCTCTGACTGCCAAAATATGTTCTTCCTTTCTTATGTTTATTTTACAATTAGTCTATCCAATGTATAAATGCAAACAAACTCCACAGGGAATTTCATATACATCATGAAACTCCAAAGGAATTTTACTTCATTAATTTTTTTAAATGTAGTATAAATTGTGCAATATTATATTTCTTTAAAACATTACAAATTTTATCAGTTACCCCCTTTATATATGGGAATAGCAAGCAGTCTTAATTTTTGAAGTATCAAAATATTTTGTCTTATTAGATAAAAAAAGACCTATCAATAATCCTTTGATCAAAATCATTATGAAGAAACAATTTTTTAGTAGTAATCTTGGTGAAAATGTCTGTCATCAGACAGTCCTTTAATTCTATCTAACAATAAAATTTAAAAATGAGGAGAAAATAACAAAAAAAAAAATATCGGATTTTAAATTTCACCACATGCATTCTTATGATTTGAGAAAAAACAAGCTCTGAGGAAAGCACTTGTGGTTGTACTGAAACATCAGATATTTAGCTATCATATTTTTATTACACAGAAGCTCCTGGAAATAATATTATGATATCATTTATCCATGAGAATTATTAGAACATATATAATTGTTTATGAAAAGAAAAAAAAAAAGTAATAAAAACGATATTTTCTAATTACAAATTTATAAAATTATTATACTCGACTTCACAAACATGAAAATAAATTAATTTGATCTCATGAAGACTAATTATCAAAAATTAGTCATAAGTTTATATATATATCATTAAAAACCAGTCAATAATTTTCAAATTTTAGTCATTAAGTTTATATATATATCATTAAAAACCAGTCAATACTTAGACAATCCCAATATCAATAACAATCAACAATTTCAAACTGTTGTCAAGACAACCTGCTTTTAACAATAAAGTTGGAATCTCACCTTTATTAATGGTCCAATATATTTATATAGTCACTAAAAATTGCAAAGTGACTACAGAGATTGAAATTATTGATCCAAAGAAGTTTAAATAAATCTCTTTGAATAGATAACTTGTTCTGAATGAAGACTAATAAATAGTTAATTATAATATTACAAACTGCAATTATAAATTTCAAATTGCACTCAAAGTATTACTTAAATAATAAGTATAATAATG
Organism: Epiperipatus broadwayi; assembly: GCA_028023455.1. Lineage (NCBI taxonomy): Eukaryota > Metazoa > Onychophora > Udeonychophora > Euonychophora > Peripatidae > Epiperipatus > Epiperipatus broadwayi. The sequence continues at coordinate 10,746,738 of JAQFVV010006204.1, forward strand.
CTGAAGGCTAAATAGGTTTGTAAGTAATCATTAACCAGTCAACACTTAGACAATCTCAATATCAATAACAATCAACAATTTCAAAGACTGTTGTCAAGATAACCTTTTAACAATAAAGGTGGTATCCTATCTTTATTAATGGTCCAATATATTTATATAGACACTATATATATATTAAGATGGAATGCAAGAATCAACTATTTGAGTTGAGTATGGATGCTGGCTGATTTATGCCAATTACAGAACGCTTTGTTTCATATAAATGCATATATAAGTGGTATAGTTATCCACAGCAATAGTTAAATTATTAAAAAAAAAATCTTTATTTTTAGGAAGTCACTATTCTTTGTCAAAACATTTCTACTTACTCTCCAAACAAGCTCAATGAAGGGTACATGAACTTAAACTGCAGTAAGAAAGCCAAAATTTAACAAATTAATGAATTTAATAGGAGGATTTGCTATCTTAATATATATCTGAGCACTTGTAGCATATATGTGTAGAGATGGTAATCTGGACCAACTGATGATTGCTGGTTTAGCATGAAATATGTATATTGGTGATTATTTATCTTTTCGACATATGTGTGTTCAAATGTATCAGTGTTATGAGATAGTGTGGAGAGTGGTCGGTCATGTGAAAGTCTGTGCTCTTACCCTGTCTATTAAAAAATTATTTATTTTAAATTCTTGGATGTCACTAGAAATATAATACTATTTTTGAATATAATCAATAATTTATTAAAATATGTAAAAGTTTAATTACTTCCCAATGGCATATTGATATTTTTAGAAATACTCTAACAAATACATTAATAGAATTAATATGTGAAAAATCAATATTATATATATTATAAATAAATAATATAATGTGAATAGATTAAGATAATTTGAAAATTACAAATAATTTTTTTCCAAATGTTTTAAATATTTGAAATAGCAAGCTTTAAATAGATCCTACTTTATTAAATACATAATAACTGTAGGTTTTTAATTAAGGTTATAAGAATTCCTCCTCTTAACAATAATGTTTGTGTCCATGCTTATATTAATATTTTGCTTCTTATCTTGTAATCAAATTTAATATGACCCTCCCCCATATTTTAAATGATTTCCAAGCCAATTAAGACTAAGAATTCTGCAGCTAGCTTTAATATATAATTATTCATTTATAGTTTGGTAGGTTTTCATACATTTCTTTTATATAGCTTTAGCTGGTGAGATGGCTCACAGTACCTATGTGTTAGTGCAAATATTGATAATCAAGGCAGATTGAGAACCTTAAAAATCAATATGCAGTTGATTTAAAGAGTTTTTTTTAAAAATAAAAATGCTGTGTCCCAAATCCATGCATTTTAGATGGTATCTAGAATTGTCTACCTATAAGCTGAGAATTGGAAATGACAAAAAATGATTCTATATAGAAGAAAATAATAGAGCAATATAAAAGTGGCAGACATGCATGAGTAGGTGAGATATACATATCAAAATTTGCAGTTATTGTATGCAATCAGTAAGAAATATAAGAGAAAACAAAGTTAAAAATTATCTAAAAAATTATGATTTAGGTTATATAAAATAGAAAGCAGAGTTTATAACAGTACATATGTATCTAAATATATTTAATAGAACCACTGCTAAATTTAATGGCAATGCTTAAAAAAGATGTGAATGCAAGACTACATATAACAACAAATCACAATTCATGTTCTTAAGGGTATATTGTCACTATAATAAATGTAGAAAAGCAACAATTCATAAAGCAATTGGAATAGGTAAGCATATAAGAGTTAAGATTTAATATCAGGGACTTATGGATCTACAATATACTAAGTTTTTTTTTAATAGGTATTAACAATATCATTGGATATTTGTGTTACAATTTATGTACTCAAATAAAGATTGGAACAAATAGGAAGAATCAAAAATTTTTGTGATCCCCTCCTCATTGATTTCAAGGCACTGCTTATAAGCAATCAGAGCGTATAGGCTACATCTCATTTTAAAGATATCCTGAATATTAAATGAAACAACAGTTTAGAGATGAAAATAATAATAGTAGCTCAAATAAAGATGAAATTGAAGCAAAATTACTGTAACCCCAACTTCATTTGAGCTACTATTATTAATATTTATATATTTATAAATAAATACACATTTTTTAGCAAGCATCTCAGCCTTTAATAAAGTCATATGGTAATGTGCATAGAAAGACATAGTGTTTAAACACATAAATAGTTTATTGAGCATTTAACAATTCCATTCAGTTGATATGGGACTGAGTTTTTTTTCCTCTTAATTATAATATTCAGTTGTGAACTGATATTAGAATCGTGAGTTCTGAATAAATACATAAATAATAATTAATAATTTATTATGAATTGAGCTTTGAATAAATACATAATACAATTAAATATTTCATTTATCCTTAGGTATAGACTTCAAATTTAACAAAACTCAAATACTTTTTACATACATAGATGCTTGAAAATCTAATTAAAATACCCGGATAATCAAAATGTATCTTGAGAACCAATGATATCCATAACATTACTTTTGAAGAGATATAACAGTATTAATAGTAATTTTTTAAATACCTATGCAGTATATGTAGCTGATTGTTTAGAAAAATTTATTTATAATTCATAATTGCTACATGATGACATGAGAGGAAGTATTGCTACTGATGATGGAAAAAAGTAACATTTGAAATAAAATCTGGTCTTAAATAAGAACCTCTACTATCTTTAACTATGTTTTAAGTTTTTATAACAGTGATCTTTGGAACAGTTTATATACAGCTTCATGAAGCAAATATCAAAATGTAGGGTAAGTTTGATAGTATGGATTTTTAATGGAAATTGGTTAAAGGTAAAAGTAAAAAAAATATCACATGACTATCCCATAGCTTCATCTTACATATAGCCATAAACTAGAAACTAGTCTATAGATAAAAAATATCAAGACAGCATTAAATAGATATTTTTTTAAGCATTATATACCTACCATCTATTTGTAGCATAAATTTAGCAAAAGAAAAACAAATATGCTGCTGAAAATTTCCAGTATGCTCATGAAAAAGGGTATCTTCATTTAAATAATAGAGATTATCTTAAAGATATTCTAAAGAGATCCAATACCAATTGTTTTCAATGGGAATATATGGATGAGAATAAGATACAATGGACAAGTAAAATTAAACAAATGTTGAAACGGATTGGTTAAAAATAAATTTTACTCTAGTCAAAGTAAAACTCAATTTAAGTTTTTGTTTTTCTATCTCTCATATTCTGGAATTAGGAACAAATTTAGAAAAAAATGTAAACAAAAAAAAAAAATACATTATTATCCATCAAGTAATCCTGGACAAAAAAAAAACTTAAATTCTTGATTGATACATTGTGTAAGTTTCAGATTTTGTATTTACAGATAAATAAAACATTTATTTAATAGTTCTTGTAAAAATTTGAATTTTTAAAAAAATTAAAGACTAAAAGCATATAGTAATTTGCAATATGAAGTAAAGTGATTAAAAATAAGAATTCCTAAAAGCAGATTATTCACAAAAGTCAAAAATGATTTAAAATAAATTTTTTTCAACCAAAAATTGTACTGAGTGGATAGAAACAGCAGTTGACTGCATTATTTATTAGTTATGATTGTTATTATTTTATTGGTATACTAAGATTACATTTTTTTAATCATGTGACATCCTAATTTCATGATGTCAGCCATCATTATATAGTTCATTTACTGTATTAGCATCTACATTTAAACACCAGAAATGATCTTTACAAATGCCATTAATATAATTATGTCAATCTCTTTGTTAAATTGCCAAAGAAAAATAAAATAATTTAGGTTGTTTTCTCAATCCTTATAGAGATGGAAAATCTGCTAAATGATTCAATTCAGAATGAACTTCAAATCAACTCAAAGTATAAACACAATCTCCTTCAAAATGTCTAATTATTAAATTCACAAGATAGAGTTAGTTTGTACTCATTTTAAAAACCTTTAGTAATTTTAATTAGTTATTGAATTAATAATTGTAAGCTAACACAATAGTGATATTATGTATAAACTTGTTCTTGGAAGGTTAAAATTCTCATAATTAAATTGAAAAAACTGAAGGAGAATACTAAAGTATTATATATATAAATACACACTGATAGGTAATAATCTTATATTTAATATTGAAATTTTAAAAACATTATTTTATTTTATCTTTTATTTAAATAAGACTGTTTAAATCAATTTTTTTCATGCATTACTAACAACATCAATATTTTTGTCACAACATGTATATATTAAGAATTGCCTTCAGCAATTAGCCTATTGACTTGAGAATTAAAGATTTGCTGACCAATTCCCAACAGAGAAAAATAAAACAACTACCACCAACAAAAAAATCTGATGGCCAAACAAACAAACCAATTACATAATAATATATTTTTTAACAAGGTTAAAATTGTTAATAAGCCCCCCAAAATTGGAAAAATATCTTAAGCTAAAAAAAAAAAAAAAGGGGGGGGAGGTAGAGGGATAAATGTTCAAACATACAAAATTTTGATTTTTGATCACTTTGAATGATTTCTAACTAGTAAGTAATAAACTTTTAAAAAAATTACTTACAACACTTAGAAATTTATTTACTGTAATGCATATTAATATTTCTGATTATAAGTTGGGTATTATTGTTTATGTATGCAAACATATACATATTTCTAATTACAATATGATAATTTATGACTTTATTATTTATTTTTAATAGTTTAATATATTATTAATTATATGTGAAAACATATAAATATATATTTTGACTTAAAATTTACACACTATATTTGATCAATTAAACTAATTGTGTAGCAGTAGTATATACACATTTTTCTGGATAATTCCAAACCCAAACAAAAATTGTGGAGATTGTATTTTAAAAAATATATAACAATTTATGTATAACATATATATATGCTGAAAACCAAAAGAATTTACAAGGAATTTGTGATTTTAAATGAGGGTGGGGAGATTTGGGTATATATAGTATGCACTAAATTACTAACTTCAATTTGGTTATAATATTACTAAAAAAACAAAAAACAAAACAACAACAACAAACAAATAAAGACATTTGATAATTTTTGTTGATTCTAGAATTTACATAAAATAGTTTAAGAAAACAATTTCATTTTCTCAAAGCCCCATCTCTCTCATTTCAACAAGCAATGTATATGTATATTGTTACTTATTAGAAATAAGCATCAATTTGAAAAAAGTATTAGGATTTTTAATTTTAATATATGTTTAATTAAAATATTTTTATTTCCATTTGCTATGTCTTATGTAAATGCTTTTTATCAAAATTTGCTTAATGGAAGAAATAATAAATTCTATTTAAAAAACAGACTAAATTTTATCTAATAAAAACACTTTATTATAAAATATAGTATATATAAAAATTGAACTGGATGGTTGGATGCATATGCCCTTTATTATCAAAAATGTTCACTTTTCATAAAACAATCTGTAAATTTTTTATACAAAACCATTCACATAGGATTTATAATAATATTAGTATATTATGAGTAAAAGAAATTTTGCAATTTCATATACATTTATAAAAATAATATTGAACTATACATGTTCTTATCTTTGATTATTTTCAATATTTGGTTTTAATTATTATTATCCAAAATTGTTTATTCATCAAAATAATCATGGAAAAACGATTCCTGATTAAATTATGTCAGTGTGATATAATCATTGATTTATACGTATATATAAAATTATAAATAAAAACAAATTTAATGGCAAAATGCTTTAGAAAAGTCCATATTTGTAGTCACTCTTTGTCCAGAGCTGAAATCCTTTTGTGTTTATATTCTATAGTTGAGTTTTTCTTACGATATATAAAAACTCATTTAAACGTAAATATGTAAACAAATTTATATATTCAAATGCATTTTTATGAATACGTTAGAAAGTGTGCATGTAAATATATGCCAAATGCTTACTAATAATGATATACGCAGTACTTACATACATGCATAATAATTGTTCTAAAATTTTAAATACTGGAATGTAAAACATATTTAGATAATTCTCAAAGTAAAATATAAAAACTAGTCAAAGATTAAAAACTATAACGATAATGATATATGTAGTTTGTTAAATTTGGGGTCGAATCAACTTTTTTTTTATTCTAATGAATGAATTCTTAATTCACTTTTTTTTTTAAATACCCAAAGGATGTTATTTAAGTAAATATTTTTGTATTTGATATTAAAACCTTTGTTCTGTTAATGCTTTATCCAATTATTTGAAAGATGGGCCTTTTTTTTATTTTAAAAGTTTATTAAAAAATACACAATTCTATTTGTTTTATTTAATAAAAGAAAAAATTTCAAATTTTCTAAAATTTAGAAAGCAACTTTTTTTTTTTTAAAAAAATAACAACATTAATAACTGATAAAAAATGCAAACTTGTGCCTCTTTCTCCATTCACGCTGAAAGAGATGAAAATTAAATTTATACTGCATAGAGAGTTTATTAAAAGATAATCTTGACGTAAATTGTACACATATCCAAATATCTTCCAATAGTCCTTAAATATATCTACATATACGTATATAAGAATAAATGTGCAAAATCTTTAATAAACAATTGTTTGTAAATATATTTCTACATTTATTATCATAATGCTTTGTTAGATAGTTTTTGGATAGTTTTTTTTTTTACAGAACATGAATATTATTTTGAATCTCATGCTATTTTTAAAAATTAGCTTTTAATGTATTTTAAAAATAACAGCCTGAAGTAAAAATAAAAAAAAATCTATTTTTCAATGCTTATGTTGTATTTTTAAACTTATTAAAATTTAATTGAAATATAAAAAAGTTAAAGTTTATTAAAAAAAATTGCCATTTAGATTTTTATATTGAAGAATTTAAAAAATATATACAATATTAGACTTTTAATAATTTAGTTAGTCATATACATAACTAAATACACACACACACACACACAGCTACTCGACATCTGATGTAATAAAATATGTACTTGTATTATTTTAAATATATATTCACAATTGATAATAGACTAAATAATATTTGGATTGTTTTATTAATTTCTAATCGCCTCCTTTGAGTAAAAGATTTAAATGTCACCCACAATTAGAAAATCGTAGATATAAAGCATCTATATTAATAACATTAATCATCAATATATAATATTGATAGATTTTTTAAGAACACGTTTATAGTTTACAAATATATACATATTCATATATAAACACCTACTTTCAGACCGAAATTCTCTATATATTTTATTACATAGATAGAAATTCGAATAACATTTTTATTTAGGTTTTTTTAATTAATTATATTTACCTCTCCCATTGTTTTTTGACTTTCAATGGACGTAACGATAAGGAATACTATTAAATATATGAACTACTTTTAATCTAGGCACAAAATTTTATATCTAAAATTATTTCCTTTTTTTTTTTTTGCCAAGTTAATTTTTTTTCCAATACTATAAGTTAAATTACAGTATATCCATTTGTAAAATTTTATTTTAGAATGTCTACTTAATTTTAGAGGCATTTTGTTTAATTACAGGAGATTTATCCAATATATTTGAAAATGGACTCATGAAATCAAATAAACAGTAGGGTTAGCAATGGCCGAAGGTTTTTTTTTTTTTTTTAAAAAAAAAAAAAAACAAAAGCAAAAATAATTCTCGGTTTAAAAAAAAAAGAATCAAAAGAAATATTTATTTTTTGTTATTAAGTAAAAAAAAGCATTCACATAATAAATGAATTATTATCAATGGATTGAATCAAGAGATTGTAATAAATAGAGGTGTATCTAAGCCTTAGCCATTAAAAAAAAAAAAAAAAAAATCTATAAGGCTACACATCCTTCCATCGGGCAGTTGAGCTAGCTCTCCAGCCATTAGATTAGCTCTGTGGCCGCTCACTGCCATTCCTATGAGTCATGAGTTTTCATATGTGTAACAATGAAGTGTCTTAGTGGACATCAGTGGACATTACTTGCGTGAAAGGGAGAGTTAAAATCATTGGAAGAAAACACGCTGATGGCAATGTTTAAAAGAATATCTAATTCTGTAATTTGATAGATTCTAAGAAATGAGATTCCAGCTTGTCTTTTAAAATAAATAGGTATCTAAGATTTATATAAAAGCAGAACACATTTTCTTCCAAATGTGAAAAGGAAGCTTATTCATGCTAAAAATATCTTGGTCACTCCGGCCTCGCCGAAGCTCTCTCTTTAGTATAAACAAATTTGTGTAATGTTTTCAATATGGAGTGTTTTTTTTTTTTTTTACATTAAACATATAAAAAGCAGGGGGGAAAAAGGATTCAAGTAAATTATATTTCAGTTAGCAATGATATTTACGTTAAATAGAAATCATTTTAATTATACAAAAAAATTATATTATATTTCTAAAAAAATATATATATATACTAGTTATTCAAAGTGATAATAAACAATATTTAATTTGATGATATAATTATTAACTTAGTATTAATTAAAATAGTAATAATAAAATGTCGGAAGAAATATATATTCACGTTCAGTTTATATGCAGACGAAGATAACACTAAAATTGAAATGTTGCAACAATTATTTTAAATATGTTTCTAAAATAATTACACAATCTTATTATTTGTGAATAATTAAAAATTTTGAAACCAAGTGATTTTACATTTATTATTAGTTTATATATAAGTATAAAGATTTATAAATTGTTATTATTAACTTCCACTAGAGGTCAGTCAATAATCATTTGAAAAAGAATACATGTTCCGATCTAAATTTGGGAAGTGAAGGCCTTACGATCCCGTTACGTGTCTTCTGGCTATGCTACCCAGGCCTATAGGGGAGGAGTCAAGTATTCTTTTTTTTTTTAAAAAAGAATATCCAAAATCAACTAACCCTGACCTACCGTTTTAAAAATATGCTTAATTGCTCCAACTAAAAATAAAAGCATTAGACATTCACAGAGAGACCGAGATTAAGTAAAAAAATAATAAAATAAAAACAATACATACACTCTCAGGGGAGATAGCAAGCTTAATTTCCTGAAGCTGGGCATGGTGGGGCTATCCGCCTACTGTAGCTTCCAGTCCTTAATAGTTTAGTGTTTCTGTAGACTGTAGTTAAAAATGAAATTTACGCTCTGCATTGCACATATCCAGGAGCACAAGCCTTACACAAATAGGCAAGCTATCAACATTTGACGGCTAGTTCTCAACTATATACGCATGCTAAACCCAACCAATGTGGGGGCTACTTGATCTGCGTTGTGTTGCTAATCCATCGGAGCACTTTTTTTTTGTTTGTTTTTTAATGTGTATATATGTAATTAAAATAAATAAAAAGTATAGGGTAGTCCTTCTAATTGAAAGAAGAGTACAACAGTATTTTTTATGAAATTTCATCTACCTCCACTCTCCATTGTACATGAGAAAGCTATAAATAAAAACGCGACTGTAGAAGGGAAAAAAATCAATGCTTTCTAAAGCTTACAAATGCAACGAGCCAATGGGAGACGGGTCATTTGCATGCTTACTCTTGGCTGTTCGCTAACAGTGATCTAATATCTCAACATTTGGTCACTTCGTTCGTGACCTCAACAAGCATCTCCGATGACCAGCCAGTAACAGCTTGGAGCTGATAAAAAAAAAATACCCCGGCCAAGGTCAGTCGGCCGAAGATGAGTATTTTCAGTGCAAGGAAAGGAGAGAGCCGCGGCTGAATGGATGAGTAAGGCATTCATAGCTATTGAAATTTTAAGAGGAACAATAGAATATTTTCCATCGGCTGCTGTTTGGACGTGTAAATAAGGTTGGCAGATGTCCGTTGCGCTCGGACGTGTGCGTGTTTTTTCAGAACATGATCAGGACAAAGGGGCCCTGTTCTTTGTCCGGTATAAATGGTCTGAAAGGGCCACTATCTTCTATTGTGGTATATTTGATTCTTTTAATAGTTGCTGTGGACAGTTTGTCCCGAACAACAAAGTGCGGACACTGTACGAGAGTGAGTACGCGCGCGAGGCTACTGCATTAACCGGCGTGTTTCCTCACAAATTTTGTTTGCCCAACTTCTCCAACAGCTTTTTGAAGCTTTTAAAAATAGTTCATTCCTGCAATATTAAGTAAATTTACGAAGAATGTAAATCAAAATAATTCAGAATGTTAAGTGAGAGGACTAGAAAAGCAAACAATATGTGAAGTATTGGTATTTTTGTATAATTAGATTGTATAATTTTTATCAAGAAAACCGGAAAAAGTAATATTGAAACAAAAGTAAAAAAGAAAAAAGGATGAACTTTTTTGTAATTTGTAGTAGCAACACTGTAATGGAAAGAATAGATTGATTACGACTTAAATCTTATATGTATGTGCATTCAATGGAGCATGCATATGTCTAAATTTAGAATCAGTTCTGTTAGAAAGAGTGGCGTGGGAGGCTTGCACGCTTCCGTTAATTGTTACTACTGTTTCAGAAAAAAAGTTGTAAATTCATAATCGTTTAATTTCCCTGAACGATATGTATAAAAAGAGACAATATTTCTTCTATCTCAGGCTTGTTGACTCAGAAAAATCTTTTGACCATAGGTTACTACATTAATGCCATATCATCATTGCTAGTAGTTTGTCATGGTTAAAGGTGATTTATTCTAGCATTTCGAATTTAGTTATAGTATACATTTATACTATGCCTGAAGGCACATTTTGCTTTTTTCCCCACATAAAAATAGGAATATAAATGCTAAATTACACATTTTATATTAACACAACTAAATAAGTGAAGATTATCTGCTGAATTAAATAGGTTTCATGTAAACCGTAAAACAACAACAACAAAAAAATCTCGTTACTTTTAATATTCACGTGGAAAATATTTTAATGAGAAAATAACGATGTCTAACAAAATGCGCCCTCTAGATAGATTTTTTATTTATTTCTCAAATTAAATGCAATTGTAATAAAAATGTTAATGAAAATACAACGAAGCGCTGTATTTGGAATCGCTTAAAAAAATCAAGATAAATAATATAATTTTTTTAATCACAAGTACTATTTACATGTGAAAACGTCTACTCAAATTTTTAAGCAGGAATTATTAATATTTTTTAAATACATTTATGAATTAATTATCTTTAATAATTGTAATGTTTAATCTAGTATTAAATTATATATATTTGCCTATAACTATATTATTTTTACTCTACTGTATTCACTTTCATTAGAAAAAAAAATTAAAAACATTTTTATTTTATCATAATTTTTTATTAGTTTAGGAGGAAGGGGGAAAAAAATAAAAAATTAGATTACTTTTATAAATATAGATAAAAATCTCAGATTTCAAATACATGCGATTCATTTTTATAATATATAATTTTGGTGGGCCGGCAAACTTGGAGGCACTATTTTTAAAATTATTTATTATTCTAAATAAGATCTAAATTCATAATATTGAAATAAAATTTCTGTTTATACTTCACCTTTGAGTAGTAAGTTACAAATTGCACTTTACGCAAACAAGTGAAGCTCAATTTCAAGAAAATTATAAGTCTGAGTGCTTTCAGGAACCTTTAGTTCCCATATTCATATCCTATCTTAGGAGTGTTAGTCTGAGTTGAGATTTTTAAAAACTGGGTAGTAATTTATGCAAATTTATTCAAATTTATTCCATGTCTTGTAAATATGGTCTAATCCATAATAATTTATGGGAAACATAAGTAATATTTCTTAGTTATAAAGCTGAAAAACATCATATTTATCATTATTTATTTGTTTGATTTTTTAATCCTTGTTCTTAAAACAGGCAAAACTCACTATATGTATTGCCATTCGAAATGGTGATCATGTGATGTTTATTGGCTTAAAATCATTGTTCTTCATGTTGACTTTTTTAAAAAATAACTGTTCATCTCATCTCATATTATGAAAATGTACGACTTATAAGCATGAGCTAAATATGAAAAATTAATTTACAATTAATTAATAATTATTTAATAGTCATATTTATAAATTCATATTAGATTGTCTTGTCTAAAAGAAATTAATTATAAAATACAAAAATATTTTAGAAGTATTAAAACAATAAATTTACATCCACAATAACATGGAAGTTAGTAAATAATTTTTATTTAAAGATGTGTAAAGCTAAAAAGTTTTGATTAGATCTTTAAAATCTAATGCAAACCAAGAAGACAAAAAAAGAGCCTTCTATAAGAGATAAATTGTAAAAAGAGTTTAAAGTTATTAAAAAAGGTGATTCAATATCTGCATGCATATTAAATGTACCTATAGAAAAAAAATGTTGAAAAGAGACAAAGAAAGAAGATTGATTCATCATGGAAACAATATTTATTAAATTACAAAAATATTTCAGGTCCATATTTTTGATTATTAATTATGGATATTAGTTTTCTTGACTAAATTTGGTTAAAAAAAAAGAGACCAGTTCAATTAAAATATTTTTTTCCATTAATGATCATTAACTTAAACTTTGAATGGTGTTATATCAACTTGTGCTTTGAAAAATGAAGAAGTAATTGATTGAATTTGACTGATTTTTTTACAAAGTACAATTGCATATATCTGTTTTTTGGTGTTAATATAAAAATTTTAATACTTTAGGAATAAGACTGAAAATTAGTTACAGAGGTTAGAAAGTTTTTTCTAATATTATAGGGGCATTAAAAAATTGCACTTATATAATTTTTTTAGTATAAAAAAATAAAAATTTGATTAAAATTATATAAAATTTATAGATTTTGTAAATTATTGAAGAAGAAGATAAATATTGAAAGTCTGCATAATTGTATTATAAAATGTATCTCTTGTCTTCAAATTTTAAAAGAAAAATATATTAAAATGTTCAGTTTTATTGATAATGTTTTAGCAGCTGATTTAAATGAGTATAAATTCAGAACAGAAGTGCACTTTATTATTGATGTTTATATTTTCAAATAATAGAAAAATGGGCCATCATGTTTTATATGTGGTCATGTTAGTGGATTTTAGATTTCTTGGCATAGTCATCACAGAATCCTTCCCTAGAGGAGTTTTTTCCCCTTGGAACTGGAAGGGCTATACTTATTATGAGTGACTGTTATAATTATCAATAAAGCAAGTCATATATAACATGACATTGCTTTTATAAGCTTGTATTTACAAAAATGAAATACAGAGAGTGTACCAATGATTTCTAATGATCATTTAAATGGTATTTTGCTTTTTTTATGTGCACTTTAAAATGATGCTTATATAATTGCTGCCCATTATGAATTTAGTCATAAAACATTTAAATAAATAAAACAAAACAGAGAAAACAACAAAGAAACAACAAGACCCCCCAAAAAAAGGCATACAATAAAGAAGAGATAAAAGATATAGGTTTTCCATTTGGTAAAATGGTTAGAGGAAAGAAAATAAATTTCTGTAAAGATATGATCATTAGATGAAAAAAATTGACACCTAGTTATGTCATTTAATTTGTACTAAACCCATACAAACTCTTTAAAGCCCATTAGAAGTACTTTTATATATATATATATATATATATATATATATCTATATATATATACATATTTACATATATATATATATATATATATATATATTAAAATGTAGTATACTAAGATGGCTGAAAAAAGTCTTTGCTGATAACTGAAAAGAGATCCTTTAATTTCTCTTTGATATCTAAAAGGAACTAAGCAAGGAAAATTGCTGCTATTACTATAAGATTATTTACATAGTAATCTAACTTAGAGAGAATGCTCACTGGCATGCAGCAACCAGAATGGTGAGTTTATTGGCTTTTAACCTTGAATTTAAGATGAAGAAAGACCATAATCTTTTTTCTTAGTTGACTGATAATTCTTAACTAAAATATCAAGTGAGTTTTCTTGAAGGCAGAATGAATCCGTGTGTGAATGAACTAAAATCATGATAAACAAAATTAAATTATGGCTTTTATTCTCAGAAGACTGTAAAGTCACTGGCTGAGTAAGTGAGTGGTAATTAAAGGCATAGGGTCTAAGAATCCCTATATTGTATACCCAGACTACCATTCAATGACAACCTTTAATGACCATAGAGTGAAGGAATATTGTACAAACTGGAAGACAAACTGTTTATAATTAATATCAAATGAGACATAGAACTTTGTGGAAATTAGAAAAAATGTTTAAAAAAGTAGATATGTTCTCTATTACAAAGACACAAATTTTGATAGCTCAAATAGAATTCATTATAAATAAAAGCAAAATAACAGTTTTGGGGAGTTTTCTGGAATACCAGACCCAATGGTGAGATTACTTATTCAAAATAATGGAAGATACAAAGTGCAGATAATTTGAGTTTATATCTCAATATGTTATTGTGATGAAAATAGAGAGGGTTTTTACATGGGTGTGATCAGACCAAACAACATTTTAAATTGTCATAGAAGAGTTTAATTCTGGAATTGGTAAACAATTGAAAGATGAAATCATTATGGATAAATTTGTTTATGGTGATAGAAATAAGAAAGGATAGTATGAATTCTTTCTTTGAAAAAATGGGAATGAACATAAAGGTATCTTTAACTACTAAAAATATGTATTTCAAGATCGTAATATTCTTAAGAGATTCAACATAATGAGTTGTAAAATATATTTTAATGCAAAATATAGATTTGAAAACTTTTAAGAAAAAACGTATTAAAATAGGCAAAACTCTTTCTCATTTATGAAAGCCATAAGCTAGAAACTAGTTTGGAAATGTTGGATGAGTAGAAAGGGATTTTATGCACAAATCTTATTGCATCCATTGATCACTTTGGCTTGTGCTGTGTGGTACTACTGTATGGAGAGTTTTGCCTGTTTAACAGCTTGAGCAAGCATAAAAAATGGTGATCATGTTATGTTTAGTGGTTTAATACCAATCATGCCTAATAGGATAGTCGTGGCTATGGTTATAAAGTACCAAATATACCAAAACATATGAGTACTGAACTGAGTTTAGACCTATAAGACTATATAATCTAATGAGCTTGGACTGAAAATATTATGTTTTCCAAATTTAGATTCATAGTTTTGTAGTTAAGTAGAGATAAAAGGTCACTGCTGAGGGTTGCATTAGATCCTAAGATCTAGATGCAGCGCTCTCAGATTCAAGGCTCCTCAATGATGAAAGTCACAAGCTAGAAACTAGTCTGGGTATATTGGATGAGTAGGCAATAGATAGGGATTTTATGCACAAACCTTCTTGCATCCAATGATTACTCTAGCTTGCACTATGTGGCACTACTGTGCCAAGAGTTTTGCCTGTTTTAACAGCTTGAGAAAACATAAGAAATAGTAATCATGTGATGTTTAGTGGATTTTAAAAACAGTATTAACAGTGTTCCTAATCTTAAGAAACATTCCAAAGAATTTAAATTGCAAATCATTTAGAAATATTAACTGATTTTGAAGATGGTTCAGACATGAATGAAATCTATAGGAATAATTGATCCACTATTAAGAACTGCAAGAAAGATAACTGTATGAAAAAGTAGCAATGTGCCAGTAAATGTTCTACTGAGATAAAAGAATATATGGAAAAAAGGAATATGAGATTTTTTTTAAACGATTCATTATTAAAAGAACTGAATATCTAGAATTTGATAAAATTGTATGAAAGAGAGTTAATAAATGATATAAGAAAATATGAAAATTATCAAGACTAAAAAGAGAGATGACATCATGAAATGTGAAGAAGAATTATATAAAGAATTATTTAGTAATAAAGAAAAAGAAAAAAAATATTCCTATAGTTATTACATCTTTATAAATATATTAAACAACCTCCATAGTTCCACATTCTTTTTAAATTCATATAAATAAAGATACAATAAAAGACAAATTATCTCTAAGATGCATTTCATGCTGAATCAGGTATTACACCTTCTGAATTGCCCAGTATTTTAAATGAAGAAGTGAGACATGCAATCAAATCTATGAAGAAACAGAAAGCTCAAAGATATAATGGAATTATAATCAATGTTTTCAAAGAAGCATATGAAGAAGTCAAAAAATGTTGGTCTTTTATATGTCTACATGATAAAGATAGAAAGGTAGTGGGAATATTGATATTTAAGAAAGTAATAAAAAATATTCAAAATTACAGACATATTAGTCTTTGAGTAGTTCTATACAAAATTTTTACCAAAATAATTACAACTCGTTAGAAAACTTTAGATTTTAAACAACAAAAGAACAAGTGGATTTAAATATAGTTTTAGCACAATGGATCATATTTAAGTATTGGAAAAAAATATAGAAAGACCAATGGATATGAGTTGTCATTATGCTTTGGATTTAAAGACTACAAAAATATTTGATTCTATAAGAATTTCTATGGTGATTAAAACATTGGATCATCAAAACCCAGGATATTATCATATTCTGAAGAATAAATCAAAATGATTTCATATTGCTAAAAGATTTTATAGCAGTTTTACAAGAAATATTTTGAAATAAAATACTAGTTTTCTACTTCACCTTTGAGTAGTAAGTAATTTAAACTGTGTGCTTTACATAAAAAAGTGAAGCTTGCAAAATATTATTAAAGAGTTATATGGCTAAGCACTTTCAGAGAACTTAAGTCTCCATATTCATAGCCTACTTTAATTGAAGCATGAAAGAAAATTTAAATAAATTTTGCATAAATCACCGCTAAACTTCAGTTAAAGTAGGCTATGAATATGGTGACTTAAGTTCTCTGAAAGCGCTTAGCCATATAACTCTTTAATAATATTTTGCAAGCTTCACTTTTTTGTGTAAAGCGCAGTTTAAATAAATATTTTGTGGATTAAAATGGGAAGTTAATTGAATAAAAGTGAATGGAGATTATTTAAGACATTTAGATTTTGCAGATGATGTAGTTGTTTTTGTAAATAATGCTTCAGGAAATGGTGCAAAAATTATTATTTGAAAGTAGAAAATTAGGATTTAAGGTAAATGGTAAAATGAGTAATGTTCAATGGATTTTCTCAGAAGAAAATAAAGACTAATAATCATGAATTAAAGAAAGTTAACAACTACAAATGCCTTACTGTATTAATACTGATGAGAACATAATGAATGAAATTAATCACAAAATTAAATTTGGATGGAATGGTTTTGATAAAAATAACTTAATATTAAAAAAGAAATATGCCCACGAATTTGACAAGGAAAGTTTTTCATAGATATATTTTACCTATTCTTATTTATGAATCTAAGACTTTGGAATTTAACAGAAGAGCAATTCAAAGACTTCAGACCACTCAATGAAGTATGGAAAGATATCTGTTAGAAATAAGAGTTCAAAAACAATATATGTACAACAGAACTAACAAGTATTACTGACTTCATTGAAAAAATGAAAATTTAAATAAGCCAGATTTAGAAGAGATGATAATAAATGGATAGTTAAAATTTTAAATAGGATCCCAAGACATTGTAAAAGATGTGGAAAGAGAACACATATGATGTGGATGGATGAAAGAAAAAAATTGATAATGTGATGGGAGAAAAGATTCTTAAAGATAAAAAAAAACTGGATCAAACTCGGAGAGACTTTTATTCTGCTGTGGATCAAGGCTAATTGAAAATAATGGTGATAATGACTACATTATGGTTAAAGGATCTATTAAAGTTTATAATAATATAATTCTAAATATTGAGATCGAATAAGTTGTATTAATGTGATAGCAAATTATTGCATTTTTCTTAACATGCAAATATATTTATTAAAATAAATAAAAGATATACAATAAATGAATTAAATCTTGAAAAAGTTGAGAATTTGTTTAATTATCGGGTGTTTCAACAACAAAAACTTGTATATTAATTTTTCATTGATTATTATTTTTAACTAACTACTGCAAATAGAGGAAATTTTTCTGGCAAAAGAAAATTATTGTTTTATCTCTTGTATTAGCAAACTACTATTCTCATGATTTAACAACAAATAAATGATTTTCAACTTATATATTTAAAAAATCTCAAAAATATTTTCAGAAAATATAGGTAATAATTTTTAAATCATTGTTTAAAAAATGTTTTTTCCCACTTTCTCTAGAATTTAGTGTGTTTGAAATAAATAAGGAAGAAAAGGTAATCTTTAAAGTATTCTAAATGCCATACGATATAATCATGATTAAACATAAATGTTGAAGAAAAAATAATAGAAGAGGTGGTAGTGGTTGGTTTTGTTTAAAATATATATAGTACTTTATTCTATATGTAATGTAGAACTGATTTTAACAATTTTTGAAAAAAAAAATCAGATTTTTAATTGTATATAAGTTGTTTTAGCAGTATATATTGTTCTTTTACTACCTCTGCACCACTTACTGCAATATGCAAGTTAAAATCATGTGATAGGATTATATGATTTTTTTTTTGTAGATAAGTTAATAAAAAGTGATATAGTAATTTTATATAACTACCTTATTATTTTACAACAATTTAGAATAAAAAAAATTATTAACAAAATATTTTTTTATATTTAGATAACACATAATTAATATATTTTGATTAAAATTGTGTTATACTTAATTGATGGGATAACATATTAATAAATTCTTCACCTTAAATCTGATACTATTAAACTATTTCTTAAACTATTATTAATTTCAATTGGACTAGGTTTGTAAATAGTCATAATATTTGAAACCTTTTGATTCAATATGTTTGTCTACAAGAATAAAAATAATTCAAGTCTATTTTATATTTTAAACTTGCTTGAACAATGTAATCTTTGTTCATCTTTTCTCCATGATGATATTTAATTACTTTGTAAAGCTTAATATTTATGATTTTAATAAAATAAAATAATGTAAAATATTTCTATCATTATTTTTATCTGTTAAAAGATATAAATTCATATACAGAATGTATTTTCTAATAATAAAGTCCTAGGAAAATCAATGAAATGGATTATATTGATATGTCTTTTAAATTTATTTGACACTTTGTGTAGCTTAGTATAGTAGTAAAATGGCAGACTTTACAGAATGAGGGCCATGAAACATAGCTCTCATTTGTCATTTCTGATGCTCAAACTTTGCATGAATTCCTGAGCAATAAACCAGTTGATTCCACATATTTATTTGATAAATTATCAATTTGATATCCATGCTTACCAATATTAACTACTTAATTCAACTATGCTATTGTATATTTGTTTACTTTTTGCATGTTAATGATCACTTGTAAAGTTATCTTCACTATGGATTTAAGAACTTGCAATTTATCATCATCATCATCATCAACCATTATCAATCTACTGCAGGATAAAGATCTCTCCAAGTTCAATCCATCTCCAATTTTTAGCTTCTCTCCACATCACACCTGCACACTTTCTAATTTCTTCCATCTCACATGTGGTCTCTTTCTGGGTATTTTACAATCTATGCAATTTATAGTTGCTAATATATGATATAGGATACAAAGAATCCAAATTATCTTAATAATTAATTTTTTTTTTACTTTTGAAACTATCAGATATATTTATTCAATTTTTAAAAATTAATTAATTAAATTAAAAAGCAGTTTAGTTATCCTAAAATTATTTTTTTCATTCAATAAATCAAATAAGCATAATTATTAATATCAAATTTGTAAGTTCTCTTTAATCTCAAACATTTATATAAAAAATATCTTTTTTAAATTTCAGAAAATCAAACTTTCATAGTACCATAATTCTAAAATTATATAGAAGATATTTATAAGATTGCATTTGGCTCACCTTATAATTAAGGATTTCAAAGTTTTTGATCTGTGACATAAAATATGTACATTAATGTCTAAATAATAACTTACTATAAATAGATCAGCATTAACTTCCTTTTATTTTGAATGTCTTTTCCCAGGTAACCTATATAACTTCAGTAACTATGCAGTATTTCTATTACTCATCTAATCACAAATTCATTTTTTTACAACAACAACAACAACAAAAAAACAAGTTTAATTTAAAGATAAAGTTTTAAAGAGTTAATAAATGTGAACAAAAGTAAGCACATTGTAATTATGGTATTATAATAAAAATTTGCCAAGGAATTACATGAAAATTAAGTTTATTTTTAGAATCAAATGAAATGATAGTTTATACATAAATGAATTTTAATGGTATAGCATCCTGTAGTATTTGGTGCACTGAAAGTCCATTGATCATGGTTTAATCTGATATTTTTGGTGATTAAATTTCTTAAGTACTCTAGCTATAAACCACTTAAATGTTTTTTAAATAATATAATTGTTTCATGATGCTAGAATAAATTGCAACAATGGCATAAAAAGCAATAAAAAATTACCAATGGTAGTAATATTGCAATCAATCTACATGATAGAGCATTTAACCTGCATTGTGCATTCAAAAACTAAATCTAAAATCTTATTTACATATATATTTAAAATAAAATAAAATCTCAATAAAGTTGAGGCATATACATTTATATAAAAAAGTAAATGGTAGTTTACATCTACCCATTTTCTTTTTTCTAGCAAAAATATTTATTACCTCATTATAGTCACTAACTATTGTAAAATTAGTTTTAATAGATCAGGCTAGTTAACAGTTTTGTACATAACAATTACTTTGGTGATCTGACAATTATTTATATAGTAGGGTATGCCATAACAAAAACAATTGATTCCAGAAAGTTATTTGTTCATCACATGATCACCATTTCTTATTCTTGCTCATAACTGTTATTAAAACAGGCAAAACTATCCATATAGTAGTGCCACTCAGTGCAAGCCTTCTGGCATCCACTGATTACTCTGGCTTGCACTGAGTGGCACTACTATATGAAAAGTTTTGCCTCTTTTAATAACAGTTACGAGCAAGCATAAGAAATGGTGATCATGTGATGTTTAATGGTTTAATAC
Organism: Epiperipatus broadwayi; assembly: GCA_028023455.1. Lineage (NCBI taxonomy): Eukaryota > Metazoa > Onychophora > Udeonychophora > Euonychophora > Peripatidae > Epiperipatus > Epiperipatus broadwayi. The sequence continues at coordinate 10,767,683 of JAQFVV010006204.1, forward strand.
CAATCCTGCCTAATAGGATAGTGGTGGCCATGGTTATTTAAAAAACAAAGACACCAAAATGAGTGGCACTACTGTATGGAGAGTTTTGCCTGTCTTAATAAAATTATTTGTTATAACATATATTCATTGTAGTTTACACTGAAATGCATGCATTTAGGACAAATCATAAAATAGAAACATAAACAAATTTATCCTATGAAAAATACACAGATTATTGATATCAAAAGTTCTGTTTTCTAGCTTGAAAATTATTGTTTCTTGACCCTACATTTTGCTTTTTTATTTTATTGATATCAAAATAAAAACTAAACAAAGTTATGATATTAAAAATAATTTCTTTTTAAAATTAATAATTATTATTTTTTTAACTTTACATTCTAACTTTTTTTCTGACAGCATAATGAAAGCTAAGCAAAAAATTAAAAATAACTTTTTTTTCATTTTGTTGCTTGAAATTTTTATTTATTTATTAATGCTTTGTTCTAACTCTTGTTTTTGGCACATATCAAAAAATAAAGTCAATTTTTTAAAAGCATAAAGAAATACTAAAAAATCACTTTATTTTAGTTTTGTTCTTTCATTTGGAAATTATTTCATTTTGATAGCATTAATCAGCTGTCTAACTCTATGTCTTTTAGTAAGGGCAACAATAAGCTAAGCTAGTTTTTTTTTCCCCATGTGTCATAGCATCAGCTGGGAAGTGAACCCGCTAACTGCGCAAATGATAGTAAGAAGTAATATTACCGTTGTTTACCTTTTTAGCAAATATCTGCTATCAAATGCTTATGAAAAAATTCTATCAGATGAAACATAGATAGTAAATAATAACTACCAATGAAGTCTAATGAATGTTTCTCTAAAAAATCATTAACAGACAGATTATAAGTCATAAAAATATAAATTAAAATAGCATATGTAAGGGCGTTGTAATAAGAAATGATTACTTGAATATCCAAGTGAATAGTTGATAAATATCTATAGATATGTAGAGCTTAATAATTTCTTTGATAAGTTTATGTTTGACAAGATAGTAGTAATACATCCATCACTTTTAGATAAATTTTAATCAAGAAAACATCCTGCATTACATTCTTGATACTTTACATAAATTATTGGAGAATTACTTTTATTGGAATTCAAATAATGTAATGAGTAACCATCTTCTTAGAAAATGTATAAACACCTGGCAACTCAACATAATAAGGGTACTATTTTATTCAAGAGTTAATAAGAAGTTTGTACACTAGAAGTAATAGACAGAGGCTAAACTCTCCATACAGTAGTGGTACTCAGTGCAAGCCAGAGTAATCAATGGATGCAAAAAGGTTTATGCATAAAATCGCTATCTATTTTCTTCATTAATTACTCTGGCTTGCACTGAGTGAAACTACTGTATGGAGAGTTTGGCCTCTGTGTAAACAGCTTGTGTAAGCATAAAGAATGGTGATCATGTGATGTCTAATAGAAGTAATAGAATAGTAGAATCTCCAGATTCAGACATTCTATCACATAATTTTCAAAACAAAAACATACTGATTTAGTTTACTAAATGAAATGATTAATTAAGTTACTACATTGAGACTAATTTTTGGTACTGTATGCTGAACTCACTTGATGGAGTTTCATACTATTCAACATTAAGCAAAAATAAAAAATAATTGAATATGCAAATACAAAAAGAATATTAAATAAAATCAAAAAAATTATATTATGTAATGAAAATAATTTATTTATCAAAACAATACAAAATGTACTGCAGCGATAAATGTATTGATAGACTTGATTCTCCCAGATTAAAAGAATATATAGACTTGAAGATTACAATACTATTATTGCAGAAGAATTTATTGATGTAATGCCATTTCTTCTCTATCCAGACAATAGACAAAGAATTGACTTTAAAGATCATTTCAGTTATTGTTTTTATCAAAAACAAAATTTTCCAATTACATTCAATGTGGAAACAAATTTAAGATGCGAAATTTACTTAGAACAATATAAATGCTTTCATTAACTTGCTTGATTTTATGCAATGGTAGAGTGGCAGGTCTATGGATCATGCCTGTTTGATTATTTTCTGCCTCTTGTTCATATGAATTCCTGAGCAATAAAGTCATTGATTATTTGATTTATTTAATGCTTTCATTAAATCATCCTGAATGTATACACTCATATGCATACCGCATGTATGCATGCACATGCAGAGATGCATACATATAAAGATGAGTAGCTTCTTTAGAGATTCAAACTTAATGACTAGCATTTGAGGAATTTGAAATTTGGCATACTGAATACAGACACTATTAGTTAATGATTATATATGTAAGAGAATTATTACGATGAAAGAAACTATATTATAAATCTGTCAAGAGATAATATTAATAAAAAGTATTCACAGATAACAGCCTTGCTGAGGTTATCAAACATACAGGAAGTTGTCTGAAACATTACCAGCTTAGTTTTTTATTGATGATATTCCATTTATATCTTGATATATATACACAATGATATATAATATTTTTTTATTGAATAAATGTAATGTCATGTAGTAATTACAAATTCTGTTTTAATTAATATTTGATCTATTCTCTAATTTTTTACAGTTGGAAAATTATTTTTTCTATTGTATTTTAGATCTTTATACATAGGGAATAACTCCTTCTACATATAAAGATCTAAAATACATTAGGAAAGTCATTTTCTTAACGTAAAACATTATTGAACATGACAGCTAGAAGGCAGTTTAAATATTAATACAGTATTTTGTAATTACAATACATAGTATACACATTTAAATGGTAATATTTTAAAAGAATTTTTCTTATATTTTCATAGATCATTTTCAGCCAAAAATCTTATTTTGGGAAATTGTCTCATATTCACTTTTTACATATATGAAATATTGATATTCAATTAATCTTTATATAATAATCCTAGACAATAAGCTAAAAGTGAATTAACTTTTAGTTTAAAGTCTGGTATAATTTCATCTTTGCAATATCTATTTTTAATATAATACTTTATTTCATTATATCATGATAGAAAATTGACCATAAGACCATAAAAATATGTTTAACATATATATTAAATACAGTAGGTTTTTTTTCCATATGTCATAGCATCGTCCGGGAGGCAAACCCGCAACAACAGTCTGCAAACAACTGCTTGCTTGCAAGATAGTTGCACTGACCTCTCGGCTAACAATGCTTGACTTCATTGCAGTAGTTATAAATACATACACCATTGTATTTGAATCCATTGATTTATAATAAATTTTAAATATTACATGTTATAATATTAACAATAATATTTAAACAGCATTAAACTGTTGCACATGCGCTTTGGATTTTTTAAATATAAAATGAATAAATACTAAAGACTTTATCATGTGGTTGAAGTATTAGTATTCATTCATTTTATATTTTAAAAAAATCCAAAGCAGATGTGCTACAGTTTAATGCTGTTTAAATATTATTGTTTATAAAAAATATCGCGCTATATAAAATAATTGACTTATTTACATGCTATAATATTGAAAATAAAATGAAAGTAAATGGTAAAGTTACAACTGATGATGACTAAATCTTGTTATTTAATAATAAATATATTCTGCTAGTAGGTTCTGTGGAGGCTACAATAAATTTTATCAACGAAAATATATTTTATTACAATTATAAGTATTTATATATAAATACATCATGGTATAGTAATTTAATATAAGCACTTACCATGTTCATGATTTGGAGTTCAAATAAAGATGCAGGTTGGACAATTTTCCAGGTAAATTAGAATTTTTATGCAAATTTAGGATTTTTTTTTTGCTAGTAGCAAGTACATAACCAATTCACATCCATTCAACTGTTTAGTAAATAAATGGATATCTAGCTGTTTTTATTTAGAAGGAAAAGAAGAAAGGAAGTCTACAAAAACAGTTCATCAGTTTGAAGATTATTTTCTTCTTCTACAATATTCTTTTGTGAATAAATTTAAAGAAACCTTTGCCTTGCAACAGGTGATTTAAAGCCTCTTTATCTTTTACACACACATATGTATATATACAACTTTATTTTTAATTATGAAATTTTAATATAATTAATTTATTATTGTATTTAATTGAAACGGAAGTAACTGACTCTAACACTGAGTTACGTAAACGTCATACAATACTAAATCAGTGTTATTATATTTTCTCTATTTCCAGCCATCTCATTATGAAACACATATACAAGTTTTAGAAAGATTTTTATGAATACTTAAAACAATTTTTTTACTCCAAATTTTGTATTATTTTTATTATTATTTTGCATAATATGGTATTTGATGTAAAACATTTATTATGTAGTCAGTTGCTTGAGAGAACAGTGATATTTGAGCATAAAAGCAGCAAGAATATAAAAACTATTAAATAAAATAATTGATCTTATAATCAATTATATAGGGGGTTATATAACATTTGGACACTCAAGTGATAAGCTGAGCAGAGAAGTTTGATCTATTTTACAAACCAAGATTTTAAAAAAAAACTTTTGTCAGCTAAGCATTGATCGAGGAAACTTTAGCTCTTAAGTCTGCCATTCTAATACTAAGATGAACTGCACAGGGTGATAGTTTCTTTTAATTAGTCAGACTGATACTTTTTGCCTACTTTCCTCAGTCAAGAATTTATTCAGGAATCTTTGACTCCCCACCAAGATACTCTACGTCTGCTTAGAGAAATGGGTATTAATTTTGCTTTTCTATTTTTCTGATTGTTATGTATTTATAAAAGAATTCTGAGTCTAGATATAACCATTGAAAAAGTTTGTACAATTATCCATAGAGTTAAGAATAAAAAACAAGATTAATATATATGTATATATGTGCACAATTAAGTATACAATTAGGCATATGTATATGTTTGTGTGGACCTTCACATTGTAGTAATATAGCTTTAAAATTATTATGCTAAATCGTATGCTACTATTTTAATAGAAGCATGCAGAGAATATAAGTGTGCTATTAAGAACAAAGAAAGTGAAAATGATATTAATGCTAAATGGGGAAAGTGCTTAGAAAAGAAGCAGTTGGGTAAAATAGATAATTATAGAGAGATGATGAAGTTGAATATTAAATTGTTGGTGGATATTAATAAAAGTGGAAGAGATGGGAGCAAAAAATTTTGGAATTATATTAGAAGGAGAAATGTAGGAAGGGGGAAGATAGTATTAATAGATGATGAGGGAATAGAGTGTGGCTCTAGAGAAGAGTTAGAGAAAATCTTAAATAGATATGTAATGGATATAGAAAAAATGTTAGATGTGAAGGACTTAGTGATAGAAAACTTGAAAGCATTTAGTAATGGAAATATTAGGCTCACAGAAAATGAACTGAATGAGGCAGGGAAGAGATTGAAAAGTGGAAAGACGAGAGGTTTAGATGGATGGGTAGCAGAGTTGGTAATAAATTTAGGGCATAGAGCAATAGCAAAGTTATTATCATGTTTTAATAAGTTGGCACAGAAGAGAGTTTTTCCGGGTAGTTGGAGTAATACAAGAGTTAAGATTATTATTTAAAGGAAAAGGTAAGGATCATAGAAAGTTAAATAATTATAGACTGATAGTGGTAACATCAGTTTTATATAAAGTTTTCTTATATATGGTGGCTAGAAGAGTTGGAAAATGGATGGAAGAGAATAATGTAGTGGGGGAAATACAAAGAGGTTTTAGGTCAGTAGGCATATAGGAGATAGTTTATTTGTAGTTATACAACTTATGGATATGAGTAGGAATTCAGCTAGATCATTATATATGAATTTTATAGATATAGAGAAGGCATATAATAGAGTAAATAGAAATAGATTATGAGTAAGTTTAGCATATTTGGGAATGGATAAAGCTTTAGTAAATATTATTAAGAAATTATATGAAAATAACTACTATATCTACCAATTAGGAGATATAGAATCAGTTAAAGTTAAAAATGGGTTGGGATTAAAGCAAGGATGCCCTATGTCACATATTTTGTTTTTGTTCTATTTGAGTAAAATGGAGAAAGCAACAGAAAGACTAGGAAGAAGGATAGAGATACCATTAATGGGTGGCAAGAGAGTATATATTTTGTTGGGTCTTTTTTTTGTGTGCAGAAAGAAGATATGGAAGTTATGCTGAGGATATGTGCAAGGGTGGGTAAAGAGATGGGGATTAAATTTAGTGAAGAAAAATCAAATATAATGATGATTAATAATGGGGAAAGAGAAGATGTAGAATTTTTATTGGGGATATAAAGCTAAGTGCGGTGATAGATATAGTTATTTGGGAATCATCTTAAGTAATCAGGAAAATTGCTTGGTTGAATGGGAGAAAAAATTGGTAAATGAAGCAAAGAAAAGAAAGGGTTTAGTAAAGAAATTAACAGTGTTTTCATATAATAAATATGATGTAGCTAGAATTGTATGGAAGGGAATTGTAGTAGCAGGGTTGACATATGGTAATGATGTGTTATGTGTTAGTAAAAGGGTATTAGATTACTTTGAAAAAGTACAAAGGAAAGTAGGAAGACATGCATTAGATGCAGAGGTATGGACAGCAAAGGAGGCAATTCAAGGAGAAATGGGATGGTCAAGTTTTTATATGAGAGTAAAAGATAAAATGAAAATGTTTGGTAGGTTGCAGTTTATGGATAATAAAAAAAATAGCCAAAATAGTATTTAATTGGGTTATGAGTAAAAGGCAGGCAACAAGATGGGTGAAAAAGATAATGTGGTATGCAAAGGATTTGGATAAAGAATTTATATCAGTATACTTGTATAAAAGATGAAATAGATTGTGTTAGGAGGATTGTTGAGTGTTATAGTGGTAAGGAATGGGATAAAAGAATCGATGCATTAATAAAAAATAAGGAGTTGGAGAGATGGAGAACTAATATGGAGAGTAAAAAGAGTTTAAATATATATAGAAGTAAATGAAACATTGTTTGTGAGTTAACTTATGATAATAGTAAGGAAAGTAGCTTATTGTTTAAGGCTTGAATGGTATCTTTAGAAACAAGAGAATACACATGTAAATGGAAAAATATGGGTGATTTAGTCTGCAAATTGTGTAAGGAAGATATAGAAAATATTAGGCATCTATTGATTGAATGTAAATGTTTGAAAGCAGAAAGGGTACAAATAATGAAGTTATAGGAGAATAAATATGAACAAAGTGATTATACAGAAAGTGGGTTATTGGTTTTTATGCTGGGTTTGGGAAAAGATAAGGGGGATTTAGATATAAAGACCATAGAGTTGACAAAGATTATGTTGTGCAAATGGGATAGAGCAGATTATGGGAAAGCTTAGGGTGGGGAATGGAAGGGGAAGGTAAAGTGGCTAACAGGTTTCTTTGGGCATAGTTACTAAGAGATTCCTAACTCTGTTTAAGGAGAAGTCACATTATATCACATCACAGGTATAACTATTTAGAAATCATCTTAAATAATCAGAGAAATTGCTTGGATGAATGGGAGAAAAAAATTGATAAATGAAGCAAAGAAAAGAAAGGGACTGACAAAAAAATTAACAGTGTTTTCATATAATAAATATGATATAGCTAGAATTGTATGGGAGTGCCAGTAGCAGGGTTAACATATAGTAATTATGCATTATGTATTAGTAAAGGGGATGTTAAATTACTTAGAAAAAGTATAGAGAAGTAGGAAGACATGTATTAGATGCAGATGTGTGGGTGGCAAAGGAGGCAACTCAAGGAGAAATGAAATGCTCAAGTTTTTATATGAGAGATGCAAAAAGCAAAATGAAAATGTTCAGTAGATTGCAATTTGTGAATAATAAGAGACTAGCCAAAATAGTATTTAATTGCATTATGAGTAAAGGATGTGTGGATGGCAAAGGAGTCAACTCAAGAAGAAATGGAATGCTCAAGTTTTTATATGAGAGATGCAAAAAGCAAAATGAAAATATTTGGTAGATTGCAATTTGTGAATAATAAGAGACTATCCAAAATAGTATTTAATTGCATTATGAGTAAAGGACAGGCAAAAAGATGGTTGAGAAAGGTAGTATGGTATGCAAAAGATTTGGATAAAGATTTTATGTCAGTATACTTATATAAAAAGTGATATGACTGTGTTAGGAAAATTGTTGAGTGTTATAGTGGCAAGGAATTGGACAGAAGAATAGATGCATTAATAAAAAATAGGGAGTTGAAGAGATGAAGAACTAGTATGGAGAGTAAAAAGAGTTTAAATATATATATAGAAGTAAACAGACTTGGGTATGAATTAATTTATGATAATAGCAAGGAAAGTCATTTATTGTTTAAGGCTCAAACAGAATCTTTAGCAACAAGGAAATATACACATAAATGGAAAAATGTGTGTGATTTAGTCTGCAAGTTGTGTAAGAAAGGCATAGAAAATATTAGACATCTGTTAATTGAAAGTAAATCCCAGTAAACAGAAAGGGTACAAATATAAAGTTGTAAAAGAATAAACATAAACAAAATGATTATACAAAATGTGGGTTCTTGGTTTTTATGCTGGGTTTGGGAAAAGATGAGGTTTCTATATAAAGGCAATGGAGTTGACAAAGATTATGTTGTGGAAATGGGATGAAGCAGAATAGAGAAGAACATGGAAAAACTTAGGGTGGGGAATAGAAAAAGAAAGTAAAGTGGTTAACAGGTTTCTTTGGGAATAGTGGCTGAGAGATTCCTGACTCTGAACAAGGATAAGCCATAGCGCATTGCATTGCAACTAAGCAATTAATATGACCTTAGATAACTCACTGACAGTAGCAACACGTATTTGCTAATTGTAACCACACTTTGTTTTGTTTTTTTGAAATATCAAAAATTATTTTGATTTTAATACTTGCTAATTACAGATAATATTATATCCATTTACTATTCAAAAATGAACATCATAAATATGTCTCAAATATTTTTTTTTTTTTAAACTTTGGAAGACATTTGAAACTATATATTCTGCTGGTATACTTTTTACCCCTACCTTTCTTTCAATAAAATTTGAAATAACAATTTACTGGTACTTGTAAAATTGTTTTGATTTTGATATTTATAAATTATAAGTAATATTATATGTATTTACTGTTCAAAAATGAACTATATAATATAAAATAAATCACTTTTTTTTAAATTTTTGAAATTGTTTTTTGTTTTTTTATTGCTTGATTGTATCAATGGTTGTTCAGTAGCTTCCCTAGTATCAAAAAGGCATAAAGCATCTAATAAAATGATATCAATCATATTGTATTTAGGGAATTGGAAACAATGGTATGCTGCGATTGATGATGATCAAGTGTTATTACTTGGTCATACTGTCATCTAATTACTTTCTGCATCTGGGCAGTAATCTTACATTCTCAGAAAATGTATTGTTTTAATTTGCAGTAGTTAAATAATTTCTAAGCATATTATTGCCAAATGCAATTTTAATCAAAATAATTGTATTTTTTTTTAAAAAAATAATTACAATTATTAAAAATGTTAAATGTGCAGATTTTATTAGACCAAATAATTTGCACACAAATTAAATTATCTAATTTATAAATGGAAAATGCTCAATTTTTATTGTGAACCTGTAAGGTTTTTTTTTTTTTCTTTAAAAAAAAAATAATACAAGAAAAACATGACGAACTTTTATTTATAATAAATTCACACTTTATTTTTTTCTCTTCAACTCATCAAAATAGTTTTCATTTATTTGTAATAGGAAAATGATTTTTTTTTAAAATGGAAAATGTGTGAATAATAAAATGTCTTTCAAATCTTAAGTGAAACAAAATTAAATTACTAAAATTTGCAAATTTATTTAATAATAATGTTATATTTTATTTCAATAGATAATTTATTAGAATTAAAAAAATAAATGAAAACTTGTATACAAATTACCAATAAATCATTGAATTAAAGAGACTTTTTAAAATGATTTAAATAAAATACAATATAAATAAAATTATTTTTCTTAATTTACTAATACAAAATTCAATTTTAATTTTTTGTTTTAAAAAGTAATTTTAATTATACATTAAAAGACAAATTTATAACATAAATTACAAATAATGAGACTTCATGCTAATAATAAAAACAGAAAGATAAAATAAACCAAACTTTTTTTTTTTGATAGAACAATATATAGTCAACTGTAGAACTAAATAAGCAAAAAGATTACAAAATGTCAAACTTTACTTTTGAATTTCAAGTTAAATATAGTTTTTTTGAACATCAAACTATACTTCATCACTGCTAATCATTATATCATTTTTTTCAACATTGCAATTTACTTATCTGATTTATCTATATACTGTTATCAAAACTTACATTGGGGGGGAGGATCTATTTTAAGACTTCAGTTGATATCTCTTCTAACAATATCTAATCTAGTATCATTTTAACCTTTCAATATTTACAGCAACATCTATTTGTTCTCATATAAATATAATTTATGACCTCTTTATTAATTATCACATATCTTTACATATTTTAGCAGATGGTCTATAATCTCTGTGTTGCTTTTTTATTAGTATTTAATTTTCGTATTCATAAATATTTAATAAAACATGTTTTATTTAAAAAATATTTCCCAAGCTCAAAGGCATATTTCCTTTTAAAATTAAATTATTTTTTACAAAAGTTCTCCATTTCATTAAAATTAAATTATACTATTCATTTTATTGTTTCCATCTACATTAATATTTTGACAAAAGCATTTACAGTAATTAATTACTAATTTATTGATATCAATCTTTATTTATTTAAATATAATTTATCCAAGCTTCAAACACTTTTAGCTAAAAGTGTTTGAAGTTTGGATAAATTATATTTATATGATATTACGGCATACATAAAGAAAAGTGTGATTTTGGCTTTATTTATTTATTTGTTTTTTTAAACTCAAGGAATGTTTGTATTTTAAAGTTTTAATATTTATTTTTACAAATAATTTTTATCACTTTTTGTAACATTTCTAGCAGCCTCCAAAAATTAATTACTGTGAATCCAATTGAAAATGATATATTTTTTTCTTTACTTTTCATTTTAATTCACAAAAAAATCTTATAAAATTTCTGTCAAAATATTTGGAAAAATTAAATCTTCCTTTCATGCAGCCTTACCAATATCAATATTAGTATGTAGTTTAAAGACTGTTGCTCTCATTTAGATAAATACTTTTCAGAATTTGATATCCTGACATATGTCATGATGATCTAAGTGTTAGTTACAGCAATTAAATGTCTTCTTGTAATTTACAAATTTAATAAAGATGTGAAACAAATTTTTAATGGTTATTTCTATAACGATAAAATTTAAATAGCTTACTATAGAGCAAAGTCTTCCAACAGACAAAGAAATAGTAAACATCACATGATCACCATTTCTTATGCTTGCTCTTAACTGTTATTAAAAGAGACAAAACTCTCTATACATATTGCCACTCAGTGCAAGCCAGAGTAATCAATTGTATGAGTAGGCAGTAGATGGGGATTTTATGCACAAGCCTTCTGGCATCCATTGATTACTCTAGTTTGCACTGTGTGGCAATACACATAGAGAGTTTTGCCTGTTTCAAAGGAATAGTAAAAGATATGACAGTGTTTATTTTATTCCTATAAATAATACTTACAAAAATAAAAACCAAATTTTCTTTCTTATAATACCTTATTGTAGTTTTTTTTTAAAAAATGCATTCAACTAAACTCAGTTGTGAGGCTAAAAAAATTTGTGATGTCATTTTTTGTGTGATATTGCTGCATAGCTTTTATATGTATGTTTTACTAAAAAATTTCAGCTCATTCTTTAGACTATCATGTTTGACTAGTTTGTAAGTAAAAGAAAGTGTTCTAATGATTCAAATTTCTATAAAAAAATATGTCTAACTGATCCTGATTTTGAAGAATTGTAATTGAGAATAGCGGATAATGAAGATGATGATCATCTTGCTGAAAGTATAAAAAATAATAACGACGTAGAAGTAAAAAATGAACATAACATTGATAGTAAGTGTCTGAATCTGATACTGAAGAGAACATTAGTGCTATAAATTTGACAAACAACATATTCAGCTGTGATCCTAGTAATAAAAAAATAAGACAGCATATTATATTGACAGCTTCACCAGGTTTGGCAAATAATGCAAAAGCTTTAGAACACAGCCCAAATCCTAAACAAATATGGAACTTAATTCCTGATAACATTCCAAGTACAATTATAATGTGGACAAATAAAAAACATAGAACAAGCAAGAGCAAAATACAATATTCAAAAGCATACTCATCTTTGTAATATAGATTTATTAGAACTGAAAGCATTTTTGGGGCTGCTAATCTACATGGAAATATTTATATTGGGCAATAAAAATCTTAATTTGTTCTATGCAACTGATGGAACCAAATGAGAAATTTTTTGAAAAACTATGCTGAAAAGAAGATTTGAATTTTTGCATTGCTGTCTTCATTTTGGTTATTTTTATGATTAAAAAGATATAATGAAAAAATGATGTTGTAACTGCTATCAAAGAATTATTTGAAATGCTTATCAAAACTGTAAAAAAAATTATGTCATTGGAAATGTTGTAGCATTTAAAAAGATGCAGATTTCCTGTGATATATAGAATAAACTTCTACCTCTTATTTATGCTTTAAACAGTTGTCATCTAAATACCTACACACACACACACACACACACACATATATATATATATATATTCAGGAAAAAGTCTGACAATAAGATATTGTTTGAAAAAGAAAAATGTTTCAGCACCTTATCATTTTAATCTGTTATTGGATTGGTGAAACCAATACAAAGTTTCAACAGAAATATTACAATAGACAAGCAGTTTAGCTATGTAGAAGTAGTCATAGAGTTAAACTAACTTATTTGGAAATGTTGAAGAAAAATAAAAAATAAATTACAACTTCTCTTCCATCAAGGTGAAGAGCAAGAGAAAGCAATCAATATAGATTTCACAATAACATTACACTGTTATCATATATCCCCCAAAATATAAAGCTGTATTATTAATTTCTTTTATACACCTCTCTAACAAGATATATACTAGCACTGGAAAACCTGAAATAATTGTAGTCTATAACTTGATAATAGTAGTGAATGAATTTGATTAGAAATATGCTAATTATTCACCTGTAGAAGAACAAAATTCTGAACAATGACAATTTTCTTGCAAATGTTGAATATTTTATTTGTTAATGCATTAATTTTATATCAAATTATAAGCAGTAAATGAAAATTCAATGCATGGCTTTTAAAAATATATTAGAAAATTATTTGCAAATTCATACATAGAAGCTAGGCTCTTAATGTGCAATGTCTGAAATGAACTTTGTATTCATATTTTAGGAAGACTTGAAGTTATTGATAATGACATTAATAAGAATCCAGATGAAAAGAGGCTTGAGATAAAGAAAACTTGCAACTAGTGTTCTACACAGTTGAAAAAAAATACTTTTTTTGTTTGCAGAATACACAGCAAGCTGATTTGTGTGGAGCACATAAAAATGCAATAAATGTATTATTTTTATTCATTTACTTATTATTAATGCCAATTTCGAACCTTAATTATACCATAAAACAATACAATTTTTATTAGAGCTATCACATACTGGTTGTAGTCTTAACATTACAAAAATGCATTGTGACCATTGCCAGTTAAGACAGAATTAACACTAAAAATATTCATTATATTATATTTTCTGATAATATGGTATTATGAGAGCAGAGGATGACCTTAACAGAATGCTAAAGCAGATGTATTGAATATGAAGTAAGTTTAGAATTAAAATAAATGCCATTAAAAATGAAAGTATAAAAATGGTAGTTGAAGAGAAAGTTATAAAGCAAATTAGTGCTTCTGAATATTTGGAATATTGGTTAACTGTTAATGAAGTAGAAATAAAAAAATAAAATGAGGATTGTAACAGCTGTACAAGCTTTTAATAAGACTAATAGATTATTGTATGTTATTTTATATTAAATTTATAATTAAGAAAGGGACTTGTAAAACATTATTCAAAATGCTTCTTTAAATATTCAAAAAAGTGAAGAAAATATTAAAAGTTTACATGTGAATTTAGAAGATAGCAGAAAAGATAATGTATGAGGGCAAAATTAGAAGCACAGAGATAAGAAGCTTAATTAAGAAAAAATATTTTATTGAAAAAATTAAAAAAAAAACTTACCATTTAGAGGTATTTTAATAGATATTTAAAGGTAGAAAAACTTTGAAGAATATGTTGAAACGAAATGTAGAGATTTGGGGGGGGGGGGAGAGAAAAGGGAATAGAAGGAAGAAATTGATAGACAATTTTAACAACAGAGGTGGCTATATTATTTTGTAAATTATAACTAGTAAATAAATTATCAAATGGTTTGATGATATTCAAATGACAATAAAAATATTTATCTAGAAAATTTCAGCTTTTGTAACAATCATTCTACCATTGCTAAAAATAATCAAATGGTTAGTTTCTCAGAAGGTCATGTATTGTTTGGGAACAACAATGACTGAGTTTTAATCCAGAAACATTTAGCTCTCAAGTCAGTTGTATTAAAATGAAGATTATGTGATGTTTAAATATTGGGAGTACCAGATTAAACCATAATCCAATAACCTTTAATTATCAAATATATCACTCTTCCACAGTGCTAAATATCACAAGATAACATAGTAAGAAGCCCTTGAAGAAAATAATCTACATTGATATGCAGGATCTGCATTTTGGCATCTTATTTTCTAATTGAAATTATGTCTAATTTTTTCTTTAATGTGCAAAAATGTGTATATATAAACACATATATACATATATAAAATATAATAAAAAGAAATGTTAATTAATATTAAATTAAGTATAAACAATGTAAGTGGTTTAATAAATATTGCATTATTTCATTTTTTGAAACTACACAAAAAATAAACATTTTTGGGGGGATATTACAAGATGTTCATTATACTACTGTTAAACATTATACAGAGATTTGTCAAAATAATGAGAAATTTCTGCAAAATATTTTAATATGATATTTGAACTGAAATTTATATCAAGACTTCCATATATATTTTAGTATTGCAATCCAATTTGTGTTGAAAATAGTTTAAGTTTTCTCAAATTTGGCTGAAAAATATGAATGTCTCATTCACTGTTAAATAATGACCCACAGAATTAGGAGACCAGTTCAATCTCATGTTTTTTAAAATAATATTTAATTGATAGGCTATATAAATTGAAAAATTATTATTTCAGAATATGTTAAAGTCTATATTAAAATGAATGGGTTTTCAGAAGTTTTATTTAGATTTAATGAAACATTTTTCAGAATTCTGCAATTTAAATTAGAATTGATTTCAAATAAAAAAAACTAAATGTAATATCACAAAAAATTGTGAAAACATTCTTAGAATGTGAGTCAAGATGCACAAAAATTAGTTTCTCATGACTTAAGGTTATCCTGAATTAAATAAACAAAATTAAGATTAAGTTAAAAAAACTATAATAAAAAAAGATGTAGCTTCAATTAGAACTGTATATATATATATATATATATATATATATATATATATATATATATATATATATATATATATATATATATATATATATATATATATATATATAATCATTAGAAACTAGCCAACACTTAGACAGTTCCAATATAGATAATAATCAATAATTTCAAACTGTTGTCAAGGCAATATCCTTTAACAATAGAGGTGGAATCCCACCTCCCTTAATGGTCTTATATATTTATAAAGACACTAAAGATTGAAACTTGACTACAGAGATTGAAATTATTGATTGAAAAAAGTTTAAATAAACCTTCTTAAATAGGTAAATATAACCTATTCTGAATGCTGATTAATAAATAGTCAATTATAACATATATAAATAATCAGAAAATAATAAATTCCTTACAACAGCTATATAAATATATATAAAAAAAATTTTAAAAATATATATAAAAAGCATTTTCAGCACTTGATTTGGTGCCCTTTTCAAATGTTAATAATCTATTACATTAATAAACTATTTCAGAAATAAAATCATCTAGTGTTCAATAATGAAATTAAAACAAAGAATGACAATATAAATCATTAAAAAAATTATCAAAACCTACATATATAAATCCAGTAATTACAAAATAATTGACTATATCATAACAATACAATAAAATAAATTACATGCATTTTTATGTATATTTAAAAAAAAATTGATATTTATATAGCTGTTGTAAAGAATTTATTATTTTCTGATTATTATTTTATGAAAGAACAGCATAAAGATATTTATTCTTTTCCAATTTTGGTGATATTTATATACCTAAAGAGAAGATTTAGGAAAGAGACTATGTAATATTTTGACAGAAGAAGCACAATTAGAAATTCTGGTAATAATAAAATACATTTCATAACAAAGAGATTAACCAGGAAAAAAAAATTGTATAGTAACACATTTTGAACATGGTTATTAAACTTAATGTTAAGCTTGAAAATTTATATGTAGATGTTAGTTCCAATTCAGATCATCCGACTTTGATAATTAAGAACTTTCAGAACACTATGATGTTGAGGAATTTCAGAAGCTAGATCTAGATGATACCACTGAGGACCACTCCCAAATTTCAAACAAATTGTTATCACCAATATTGAAAAAAAAACAAAAAACTTTTAGATTAACAGAAAAACATATTGATAGTTTCCATAAAAAAAAGTGATTCATGAAAATTTGGGAAGAATAATATTTTAATTAAAGTGTAGTCATGTTATCAAAACTTAAAGAATATGTTGATATTCAATTTTATTTTTGTCCAATCAGATTCAAATACTGAAACATCACACTGAATGTTATACTTCTGGAAGTAGTTGATGGAATCAAGAGAACTAAAATCTGGATTGATCTGACAAAATTTTTATTAATTTAAATAAATGGTGTATAATAATTTCACATTGCAAAAGAGAGATTATTTCAATCTGTTTGAGTGAAAACAGATTTAAGACAAAATACTTTATTTTTACTATTATTATTTACAATTGTTTTGGATCTGAAAAATTATGACAAACTTCTTATGGGAATTTAGTTATTATGTAATAAATGTCTAAAAAATTGGAATAATGCAAACAATGAGTATCTGCACACAAAATATTTGAGAATATGTTGATGTGGATTAATTATCAAATTTATAAGACATGATAAACTCATCTTAAAATAAATATCAAAAATGTTGAGAATTGACAACAACGACACCACACAATTAATGATTAGAATAACGAAGAAATGAATGGATTCATTTAGATAGGAAGATTCATTATTCAAAATGAAAGTATAGGAAAAAAATTATTAAAACTAAATAAATAAGGATAAATACAGGTTTAACAGGTCCCAGAAGAAATGAAAGTTCAAATATAATTAAAGATCTTTGACAATAATGTCTTTTATTAAAAATATGGGAACTTGGAAAAATAGATGATCAAACACTTCACAAGTTATTAATATTTATCAGCTGATTGATACCTTGTGGTACTTTGAAGGTAGTTGAAAGTAATATGGTGGTGGGGGGATGGGTACTTTGAAGGTAACTGAGAGTAATATGGGAAAATACAAAATATGTCCAACTTAAGATGAAACAGTGAAGATTTATGAACAATGGAGCATATTTTATAAAGAATGAAACATATTGCAATAAATAGATTATTTAGAAATAATGGTAGATGAAAATTCAGAAACTTGTAAAGTTATGAGAATAAGATTAAACAGAATAGTAGAAGGTTGAGTTGTATAAAAATGTATTTTAACTCTATTCTCTAAATATAGACTAAAGAACAATGATGATAGCTAAAGATAATCATGGTTTTATCACAAAGAGAAGTATGATTCAGTTTTTGCCAGCAGTAAAGGCCCTCTCATAGTGCATTAACTCTCATCTGATCAATTCATATTAATTAGGATCTCTATCTTCTAATTAATAATAATTAGATTTTAGGTGGGTGGATTGGCTATGATAAAAAATTTGAAGACTTTGAGAGTTGATTAAGTTTCAATGTTTGATTGGTTTGGACTATTCCATGTATTAGTATTCAGCAAATGCACCGCCATTAATAGATAGATATACACACGCACATATATATATAACAAATAATTAAGACACTATTATTCTAAAAAAAAAAAAGTTATATAGTTTTTAAAAAAATGAGATGCGATTTATTTCTGTTCAACTGTCCAAAACTAATCCATCAAGAATTATTTGTTGGAAATTAAATAGGACTAACAGACAAATTAGAATCATATTTCTGCCAAATAATATTCCACTAATCAACTAGATAATTTATGGATTAAATTGTTTGAGAATAGTTTTTAAAAAAAGAGATAGACGGATAGAAAGCCATTTGTTTAAAACAGAAAAAAAAAAAAAAGCAATTATTTGAAAACCATTTCTCAAAATTAAATTCGTTCTCTGCTAATCCTACGGTTTTAAATTTTTATATTAATTTTAGTCTTGAATAAATAACTAAGGTTGATTTTAAATGACTGATGCGAATATTTCATTAATCATTTATTATAAAAGATTAAAGTAAATAAATCCAAATATTAAAAATCTACATAATCTTTTGATTTTTTAATATAGTTATAACATTTCAAGATATAGCTTATATAATTATTTAAACATTAAAATTTTTTTTAATAGCAAATTTTATTTTTTAGTAAATACATTTATTTATTTTTGCATTTTTTTTTTTTTAAGGCATAAATTTAATTTTGCATAATGGATTAACTATTAAATTGGAAACGTTATTTTATTTATTTATTTTATACACACACACGCATACAAAATCAATAAGATTACAGCATAAATGTCTCTATGATCCTTGCGTTCTATCCATTAGTAAAAATTATACTTATTAAAAAGAAAAAAAAATGGCTTGGATTTTATCAAGGTAAGAGCGTAATTTTTATTAAAAAGCTTTATTTATAATATTTCATCTATCTAGCTATATATATATGAAAATCGCTCAATCTAAAATATTAACAAAATTTTATTAGAAAAATTACGTTTTTAATCTTAGTAGCTATAGCCTTGGCTTGCTTCTCTACGCAATTACTGTTAACATTATCTCTTTTTTTTAAATATTGGATCAAGTGTTTAAAATTTTATGTAAAAAACTAGAAATTTATGATGGTATTCATGGATCAAGATTCATCAAAATGATTCATCGAACATTTGGCAAAATTTGCATGGATATTACATTATTCCAATAAATTTCTTGTGATTCCAATTCATAAAAACATCACATGACCACCATTTATTTTTCTTGTGCAAGCTATTAAAATAGCTACTCTCTCATGCATTAAAGCCACCTAAACTTTCCACCATCGATTAATTACTATGGCCAATAGATGGTCAAATTGTATATTGCTACTATTTTAATTGTAATTTATAATAAACCATAGTCATTTATACTAGTTTGTTATCTCTGGCACCATCAACAATCAATATACTATCAGTTGTACTAATCAATGATCATTCATTATTTTTTTTCCATTATATATTAGTTTAGTATTCAATGACTTAAAGTTATTGTTTAATAATATACACTGGTTTAATGGATTTGTATGGTAATGCCAAAATCTCTCTTTTTTAGCATTAATGCTGATATCTAGGACAAAACTAATTGAATTTATCCAAAACATCAAGATAATCAGAATAAGCTAGCCAAAAACAGTATTTACTCTTTTGTAATGAAACAATAGGTTATAACCACATGGAAATTCTCGAATATCATCGCTAATCTGGACATATCACATTCTAAAGCATCCTTCAAATTTTTGATTATTTTTAGTTTTCTTTTTTTTTTTTTGGTTTAATATTTTTATTTACCACATTCCAATATTTTTTAAAGAGATTTTTCCTATTTTTCTTTCATTTTTATCTTCATAACATAAGTTCTTATATAACTGAAAGTTTCTTATGATTTGGTATTATTCTATTTCATGGTTAGTTTTTCATCTATCATGCTCACAATCTTGGTTTCACATTTAATTGGAAATTTTTTTCTTATCCAGGTAGTTAATCAATAATCAAACCATTTTTTCCAATCAATTATTAGTTAATAAATAAGTATCTAGAAAGGATAAAACAAAAAGAAAAAAATCTTTACCCAGCAGTTGATGAGCCAGGGGTTTTTATAACTATTTTTCTGTGAAAGATTTCATTTTTATGTGGGCTATTTAAGGTTGTTATACATTTAATTATGATAAAAATCTTGTCATGTGTGCTTTCATTCTTAAGTTCATGATATATATATATATATATATATATAAATATATATATATATATATATATATATATATATATATAGTTTTTATTAGATATTTACTCATCATACACATTAAACATCACATGATCACCATTTCAGTGAGTTTTTCCTGTTTTATCAAACACATTAACATTTTAATTTATCTCACTGCATATTTTTTGTGCTTAAATCAAAATAAAAGTAAATAATTTTAAACTTTATGTATATAAAGAGTTTATATCTTGAAATCAATAAATATTACACTGAGTGACAGACATTTTTTAGTCTAGTATTCTGATAATAAAAATGTGAATAAATAATGGTAAAATTTAGTATTTGGATTATTATTTTATTTTATGGGTAAAGCAAATAACATGCTAGAAGCCTTCAGAAAATAGATTTTTGAAATTAAGCAGTAATAGAAACACTTGGATGTTGTCAATGATAGTTTCCCTTAATTTTTAGAAACATGTTTATGGTAATTCAGACAGTTCTATTTCACTATGTATGTAGATATATGAGGGTATACCAAAAGAAACCAGAATCATTTCTAGAAGAGGGAATGCTCATAGGGAAGCCTCCCACCACTAGGTTAATGTTTGCAGAATCCATCTGAGTCAGTATGCCATCTGATGTTGTTGGAGTAAGTTGTTTTGATTCCAGTGATTCTTTTTCAATGAGTTGTTAACTTTTTCATACATTTGTGAGACTGATTTACATGAGAAATGTGATGCTATGAATTTTCCATTGGGGGAGGGGTCATCAAACAGTTATTATGCTAAGAACAACCTATAAGAAAGCTGACATTAGTAAAACACAAATTTATGAATGGTTCATTTAAAACAAGATGAAATATAAAATGATGATTAATCTTGTTCTGAATATGTTTTAGTCATCTAAACTGATGAAAATATGTTAAAAATTCATCAAGCCATTCTAGAAGATTACCACCAATCACATGGAGTTGACTAAGATTCATGAAATTCTATTAGTGAATTTTAAAGGTGAAATTAAATATACAATGAATTGCAGCAAAAATGCATCCCTCATCTGCAGAGAGACATTCATCTAGTTACATGCCATTCTATAAAGAAATACTCAAAGATTACCCTGGTTTGCTTTTTAAAATGATAATTGGAGATAAATCTTGGCATTATAATTATGATCCAGAAATAAAACAGCAATCCATTTAATAGAAAACTTTCACTTTTCCTAATCCCCCAAAAAGCAAGATATGTGAAATCAAAGATGAAAGCAACAATTCTTTGTTTCTTTGATGTTAGAGGAATTGTGCAGACAGAATTTGTACCTCAGGATCAAACAATCAATTAAGATTCATATTTGGAAGATTTAAAAAGGTATTATAATTTGTGGGGAAAATGTTCCAGTTTATGACAAACAGTGTAACTGGTTTTTTTTACCATAAATATGCATCTGTCCACACAAATACTGAGTGATAAACAATTTTTGACCAAAAACAGCACAATGTCCTTGCATTATCATCTATCCAATCTTGCCCTGTATGACTTTTTTTTATTTCCTCAGATGAAAGGAGATCTCAAAGGAAAATGTTTTGCTGATGTTAAAGAGGTAAAACAAAAAACAACAGACATATTAAAAGCCATCAACAATGATGACTTTTAAAAATGTTTTGAGCAGTGGAAAATACATTTGGTCAAATAAATTAATTCAAATGGAGAATACTATAAAGAAGATTAAAATCTCAAAATGTAAAATAAAAACACTATTTTTTTTTTATAAATGAAGTTTAATGTTTTTTGGGTATCCCCTCAAATGAATTACAAACATTTCAACTGTTTCAACAATTTTGTAAACATTCATATTGAGTTGCATGTCTAAATAAGAAATATTGAGTGGTTGGGATCTATTTAAGTATTATATAATGATAATATATATATAATTCTATATTCATTAAAACAAAAACACAATAACAAATAGTCAATTCATTATCATGTATCAGTTCTCTACCAAAAGCAGATCCCACACACCAAATTAGACCACTGTCTTCAAGGTTTCTTTCTTTTTGCTTTATTTCTCAAAAAAAAAAAAAAAAATCACAATGACTTTTTCCGGTCATTTTTTTTTCCTACAATTCCACTCACCATATATTTTCTAATTCAATTGCCTCTAAATAAATATCCAATTTAATTTCTTTTTCACTTCATAATTTCCATACAATCAATCTTTTTTCATTTACTATTTTCATGAAACACACCAACATTACTGATTTTAGTCTTCTAAATTAATTTTTTTATTTTTATCCAAATTCATATCTCTAATGACTCTAATTTTTGTGTTTCATTTTTTTCCAATTAACCAATTTTTGTCTCCATATAAAACTATATTTAAGTCAAACATTTAGATTATCTTTATTTTTAAATATAATCTTCTATAGAATAATTTTCTAACCTTATTAAAATCATTGCAACTATTATTCTAATTTTTTTTATCATTAATACCATCATTAATTCAAATGAACAAATATCTAAAAGCACTAATGAATTTTATAAACTGCTGTCCAATGGTTGCTTTTAATCTTTCTTCACTCTATCTAACTTCATTGATTTAATTTTTATTTGTATTTAATTCTATTATGAATATCATGCAAACTCTGTCAAGATTTCCTTATTTTCTGTATCTGCAATCAAATTTGATACAATGAATACTCCAATTTGAAATGACATTTCCATTCTTATCAAAATAGTAATGATTAACAAAACAACTCATCTAAATCTCTATAAAAGAGAATAGACAGATTTCCTTCCTTACAGTTCTTCCTGTATCTATTTCTTTTGTAAAAACTTTTTAACAGACGCATATCTTTTATTTCATATACAAATTTTTAATAAACATTTTCCCTTCCTAACAAGATCTTTTTAAATATGCCCACTCAATTTACTCCATCAAATCTCTTTCAAGGTCAATAAAACAAATATTAACATTCTTTCATTAATAATTTTCATTATCCCAATTGCATTTCTTTTTTATATATATATTTTCTAATTTCAAACTGTTCTTCAAATAATAACTTATCTAATCTATTAGAAATACAGTGCATCTATTTAAATACCATAACAAAACTTTAATTGTATGGGAAATTAAGGTAATTTGTTATAAAAATTCTTACATTTCATTGATTTGGGCCTTTTCTCTGTGGATTCATAACTGTTGAAAGAAAATCTATTGGTCATAATCCTGAATAGTAAGTTTTACTACAAATACCAAACAATTTTTTTTTTTAACTTTTCAATCAGTCTTTAATAATTCAACTGAAATATCATTAATTCTCTGTACTTTGGTAGACTCATGTACTTCATTTATTATTATATAATTTAATCTTATCTACATAATTTTCTTTAGATTTATTATTTATTATCCTCAAATATATAAGTATATGGAGAATACTCTCTAAAACTGATTCTTAAATAATTGGTCTGGCTTTTAGATACAATATTTGATAATTTATGCAATATTAGTGTGATTATTTCATATCATTTCTGTTGTTATAGAGATGAATATTGTTAACAATTTGGTGGTATGAAGCCACACTCACATTGCTTAAAACATTGAATGCTGTATAGAGGGTAGATAAATTATTTGACAAGTCATTTTGAGATTATTTTTGGATAACTATATAATCAATGCACTTACTTTCTTTATTAATAATATGCTATTTTTATTTTCAATTACTATTTCATTTCCTACCTTCTGCTTTTTCCGCATAAATGGTATTATTCAACTATAAATTAAATCAAATTTATAATTTCTTTGTAATTATTCTATTTTCCTAGATCATTTCATTACTAACTCAATGTTTTTTTGTTCTTTTATATCTTTTATAACCTACTGAGGCAAATGACATTTTGTCAGTATAACCTTCAATTGATTTATAAGCACAACACTTTATTTTATAGTTAGAGATAGTAAAACAAATTTACAATATCTGTATATATTATAACTGGATGCCGATTACAACTTACGAAGAGGATGCTCATAACTGACACATTGATTCAAAATGAAACAGGCACCCCTTTACACTACCATGATCAGACCATTCTTGAACATGATTGAACTAATATATTGGCCCAATCATTAACTATGATGAGCATACTGAGGGACATTATCAACGTACAGTCTATTGTTGATAATGTTAATTCCACACAGTAATATTTCCTGTTCATCATCTGAGTATAATCTCATACTACTTAGATATGCTAGAATATATATATATATATATATATTCTATATAGTAAACTATTTGATATATATATATATATATATATATATATATCAAATAGTTTACTATTCAGAAGTTCAAGCACTAAAATAATAGAACTGAATTGTGATCTATGATCCTTGAACTACAGATATGTCATCCACCAAACCATAGTGGGCTATTGTTCTCATAATGATAGAAAAAAACTATGCTATTTTGGAATCACTCATTTATGTTTTTGTAAATTTATGGATTGTAAAATTATTTTTATTTTGAGATTTTCTTTAGAATCAAGTCTCTATTTTTTAAGGGTGAGGAGTAAAATTTCCCAATAAATCAATCATGATGAAAAAAAAAGATATAAATCCAGGTTTTGATTTTTGTATGATTTAGACACATTTTTTGTCTAAAAACACAAAATGTGAGTCTATTACTTGGCTTACGGTAATTGATATGATGTCTTTTAAGTAAGTGACATTAACTCAATATTGAACATTCTTTTTAAAAAGAGAATTCATAGATAAAAATGTTTTTAGAAAACAAAAAATTTACAGACTCATGTTTTTTTAAACAGATTTTCTATTTCACAAAATTTTATATTTATTTATTTTTTCATTCGTTTCAGTAGTCTTTAGTCATTATATTTTTAGTGCTAATGAAAAATCTAGAACTGCATAAAAGCATTTATAAGAGAACAATTAATACTATGATATTAACAGAAATACTAGCAACTATAATACTTCCTTTGTGCTTAATAAATAATTATAACTCAGATCTCAGTTCAAAATCAAGATTTTAGATTTTTTAAAATAAAACACTTAGATATTGTAATCACTTGGGTTATATGGCATACAACAACATAGTTGTGTGTGTGAACAAATATATATAAAGTTGAAAGGAAAAGTAAAAATAAACACAACCAAAAATTTTGTAGATATTTTTCTACATTTTCCTGGAATAAGTAAAAGATTAAATAATTTTGAATTTAAAATAAAATTTTATTATAAATTAAATGGTTTAAAAAGGTCTAAATAAATATTAATATGCTTTCTGATAATTGTAAAAATGTCTATTATCTATTTTTAATTTTTTTTTTTTTTATAAAACTGCCAAACTTGTTTTCAAAAGTATTAGAGAGATAAGAAAAAAGTTTTTAATTAATGTATTTTTGTCACCCTAATAAAAAAAGGGTGGATATAAAAGTAATAGCAGTTTATTGTTTTTAAAATAGTTGGCTAGTAATATTTTGAGAAGAGTTGGCAGAGTAGCAGAGTTGGTTTCCAGAGTTATACAGAAAACTACCATGAAGATGTAAAAATGCAAGCAGGGCAAGGGCAGAAGCTGCTCTATAGTATATGATGATGGAGTTTGAATTTGCATGGAAAAAATGGGTCAACACCAAATGTTTCACAGCTACAAATGTATTCTATAAAATGATTTGCTTGCCTGAAGTCTACCAACCCTAGACAGAAGGAAACTGATAAGTGCCACCAAAACATCTGGACTATATCTTTCCCAATGAGACAAATTCTGGACTGATTCAAACCATCAATTGATGAATTAGTATATGTATGCTGCTTTATCTATATGCAAGGAACC
This sequence comes from Epiperipatus broadwayi, assembly GCA_028023455.1. NCBI lineage: Eukaryota > Metazoa > Onychophora > Udeonychophora > Euonychophora > Peripatidae > Epiperipatus > Epiperipatus broadwayi. The sequence continues at coordinate 10,793,820 of JAQFVV010006204.1, forward strand.
ACAGATAAATGTATCATGTTGTATTTATATAAAGTGAGTTGTTTTAAAATAATTCACTTAAAAATGACACTTAAAAGTGATACATACATAAAATATTATTTTAAATCATTTGAAATCTCTATTTTTAAATTTAAAAACCTTATAATTGAAAGTGGCCTGCAATGGTATTATCTATATTGTAATGGGCACATACGCCATTACATTTTTTTTTTTTAAAATTAAACATGAAAAATAAAAGTTCGCAAATAAAAACTTATTTTTTAAGAATTAAAAATTGAAAATTAAAAATCATCTAAACTCTAATATATAAAATCGCACAGATGAAAAATTATTAAAAAAAAACTTTATTAAGAAAAAAGAAAAAGTTTTAAAACTAAATATTAAGAAAAAGACTTGAAAGATTTAAAGATAAAAAACATTGTACAATAATTTAATTAATGCTATTGTAAAATGGAAATGATTATTTTAATTAGTTAAAAGTAAGCTAGCCCTTGGGCATTTCAAAATGTATAAGTGAAGGTCAGATAGGAGGAAAAAACCCAATAGAAACTAATAGCCAATAAAAGATCCCTCAGGAAAACAGACCTCAATGAAAGGGTCATCATCATCATGATGTAATGTTGAGTTAATCTGCAAAATTAATATAAAAAGAAAAAGTTTGGAAATAAATTTTAGTGAGTGAAGAAAGATTAGAGAAGATAGAGGTGTGCTAGGGTTGAAGGAGAAGGGATTGGAAAGATGCACTCTTCAATCCCTTCAGTTTTGCTAAAAGGAAAGAGAAATGACATTGTTTTTCCTATATTGAGGACCACAGGACATCGGGGGAATTAATGCTGGCTCCAAATGGTAAGCAACTGCTAATCATGGATTTTTAAAACAGTAAGAACTCTAACTAATGAACTTTAATTTTAAAAAAGAAACTTTTCCAGTATGATAAAACCTTAAGAACATTGGTTAATTAATGAACACTAAGTATAAACTTTCCCAATATTTAAATTATTGCAATAGAAATTCCTATCTGACCAGACTTAATCAGTTAGTAATAATTGTTTTATTGAATGTATTATTATTTTTTGTAAATCATTTCCATTAATTTATTTTTTCTGTTCTTTTAAGTTTTTATTATGATTTTTTTTCTTTTAAATAGCTTATATAAATGTTAAATTTAAGTCAGGTGTGAATAGCTGCATAGATTTGTAAAGTTATATATGTTAGTTTAAGGGAGGGTAATCTTAGGTTATTTGTTTTGTAGTTAAATTGGGTCAATGGATTGGATATATTGGTGTAATTAGTAGATGTAGTATGAGATTTGCTATGTGGAGGATCGTATCATATGCCGCACACCCCCTTTTTGCCTATGGAAGACGGAAACGCAGTCCCTTCCTATGGAGTTTTTTTGTTTATTGCTCTTTTCATCAGACAGATGTAGTATTCCTGTCTGGACGAGAGTCAATGTCTTCTATTAACCATGCTGTTCAGATGTGAATTCCTGATGGTGTGGTATTTGTGCTGTCGTATTCGTGCTGCATTGAATACATCGATATATCAGATAGATTGGTGTTGGTTTGACTGCGAACTTTTGGCCTAAGATTAAATAAGGGATAGAATATTTTCTTTTCAAATGCAATCTATGTAGTCTATTCATACTCAACACTCTAATAAAATTAAACTCATCTGTGCAAACTTTTAAAATAAAATAAAAAGTTAAATTGTAAATTAAAATCTAAAGTAAAATAAGTTATAATATTTGTAAAAAAATAAAAGTTAGACTAAAATAATAATGCTAAATTTTATATATATTAAATAAATGTTTGTGTGTGTTATTACTGGCAGTGGCTTCTTTTATTTTTTAATATTAAAAATATTTTTAGATAAGAATTCATATTTTATAAATCTCTGCATCTCACTGAGCTAGTGGCAATGGGCTAACGGTCAAAATAAAAATATATGTAAAATAGGATCTTAACAGTGTGTATCTTCCTATTTGTAAATTTTTTAGGTTCAAGTAGCCTAGTGGTGCTCTGTAGTGTAGATACGGAAAGACTCATTTGATCTCTAGAAACCCCGATCATTACAATATATATATAGAGAGAACAATATCATTTAAAATTTTAGTGATTCCTTAAATGACATTTAAAAATGCAAGTAATAATTTTGCTTGGATTAAAAATAAAAAGTAAAGAATAGATAATTTTATATTATTTTAAAAGCATAATAATTAATTAACACAATCTGTTAAAGGCTGATAAAAAAATTTTAAAAGAGAAAAGAAATAAAAAACAACTCTTTTTAGAGTAACCTGTTAAAAAGTAAAAAAAAAGAATATACCTGATGGAGGATTTAACTTTATTTTTTTTTTTTAAGAAAAAAGAAATACTTTGATTGACTATAAAAAGAGAAACTAAAAATTATAATTTCTATCTATATTTTAGGTATACATATGTATATTTGTGAATTTTATGTATATTTTCCAAATGGAATTAATTGTGAAAATATTTTTTAATAATTTTATGTTGACAAAATGAAATTTATGTTATAAATGGCAGTGTGCACATACATTTCTATCTGCATATATATATATGTTAAATATTTGTATCTTTAAAATGTAATAAATTAAATTTTTAATCATTTATTGTATTTTATATTATATATATATATGTGTGTTTTAAATAAACCTAATATGAGATATTTATATTATTTAACTGAATTTTTAATCATTTATTGTGTTTTGTATGACAATTGAAATACAGACATCAATTGTATTTCACATCTATGTGAAAATACCAATGCGTGTCAGATAGACCCTTATATGTAAATTTTAATCATTTTCTTTATTATTAAATGTCAATTCAAACATGTTCATTTTATATTTATGCCACATGTCTGCATGCTGAATGTGTTTAAGTAAACCTATTGGAACATATACGTAAACTACAATATAATAACTTGACTTTTATATATTAATCATGTAAATCACATTGTGCTAATTTTTTATTTTGTATACTAATCAAAATCAGAAGGCTTGATATATATGAATAGCCATCTTCTGCAGACTTTATTTTCATTAAGAAACTTGTATTTCATTGTTAAAATTATTCCAGTGAATTTAATTCTCATGTTATAGAAGATTATTATATTGCATCATCTCTTGGTCACAATACAGTGATAGAGCTTGTGTTTTCAGATTTGAGCATAATGGTTTTATATATAGAAGGGATGTATATTAGCATTTTTGGGCATGCAGTAATGGTGATGATATTGCCATCAATCATCATCATCACTAAGATTATATTCTTTAAAGCCCATGCACTACATTTCATTTAGTTTGGTCTATTAGAATTTAAGTTTATAGATGACCAGTACATCAAAGGAACTAAGTGACCAGAGCACTGATAATAATCAGTATATTTTAATATTCCAGCATTATTATTTTTGGTCATATTCTTATGGATTAACACTTAAGTTTGTGCATCCAGTAAATGGTTTCAATGATCTGTTCCAAGCTGGCAAAGTTAAATACTTAGCTTCATATATAGGAGACTAATTTTAAATCCAGTCACCAGATTGACTGTTGATTTAATTTTATTGTTGATCATTCATGATGATGAATGACTTATACTTATTTTAATACTGGTTAGTTAATTATGATTTTTCTTAAGATAGTTAGCTGTTGATCTCTTAGAGTGATCTTTCATGCTCATCCCTTTGATATTAACATTTTATACTTTTTTTCTTGATGATAAACAAACAATTTCTCAAATCCCTCATGGTTTAAATCCCAATTTTTCATAGAGTTAAAAATGGTTACCCAACTTTGGGTGGTTGATGATAATGTATTCATGGTCTGTCACATCAGGTACAAACTCCTTATTTCCCTGTAGCATTACAATATATATATATATATATATATATATTTCTTAAAATAATGTATAGTAATATTAACTAAATTTCATTAAAATTGTTGCAATAAAATAACTTATCTTTTATTATAAACAAAATAATATTTAATAGACTTTTGATCATAATTTTTTTTTCTTTTGCTAACATTTATTTTTAAATAGAGAGATTTGAACTCAGGATTTTTCAGTCTATTCATCTTCCACTCCATTTCAAGCAACTAATATATGTGACCACATAATGCAAAAAAGGCACACGATCCCCAATTTACATATTTTGTGCAGAACTAGTACTCATAAGTTGGGCCAGTTCACAATCTCCCTCACATACATACAATCAGTGCTTGGTCTATATTAAAATGGCAATTCCTCAATCTTTAATGGCCAGACTTCTATCTTCTCACCCTTCCAATTATTCAACCATTCATTTCATTGGAAAAAAATATTAAGGGAATGTTCGAAACCCTAATAGTTGAATAGTTGGAAGAGTGAGAAGATTGAAGCCTGTTTATTAAAGTTTTAGGACTTAATATAAACTGAGCACTAATTGTATATATAATCTGACCCAACTGATGAGTGCTGATTCTGCATATAATTCATATATTGGAGATCATGTATCTTTTTCACATGTGTGTGGTCATGTATATCATTTGCATGAGATGGAGTCCAAAGAGTAAGCTTGTGGTTTAAGACCTGTAGAGGTCCCTTCTATTGCATTTTATACATATGTGCTTGAGGCTACAGCCTTAATGAATATTATATACTGTCTTAGAGTAACATTTATTTTATATATTCACTTTAAATAGTCTTTATAAAAATATGTTTTTATAAAAAAAACAACTTTTAAATAACTATTTCTTTTTTTTTTTTTAAAAAAAAATTAGCAATATAAATATTAATGTGCAACTTAATATTAATTTGATAAATAAATATTATAATAAAAATATAAGTAAGGAATAATTAAAGTTATATTCATATATACATTTATGTTCTCTGCTTGAAGGCAGGTTGAGTAATAAAATAATAAGACTATTACAACTAAGTCATAATACTTAATCATAATCAATGATAGTTTGACATTTCTTGTGAATTTCTTAGATAGATGGATTCATTCTATCTTTTCCCAAAGACTTTATCTTGGGTTTGAAAAAGTGGGAGTATTCATTTATATAGAGACATCTACAAAGTGCATGTGCATTAGCTTATTGGCTTATTAGTATTACAGTTTATAAAAACATCACACTATATAAAATAAATGTTTTGTTTAGCAATTTAAGTAAGTTTAAAAGTATATATCAAAATAAGCCCTTACATTGTTAAGATACATTAGAACTCGTACTATCAAAAATTTTAATAAATCATATATATTTAGCAATTAAATCATTATTTTAATACAAATATCAATATTAATTTAAAAATATTAATATAAATTTAATAAAAATAATATCATTTTTAAGCATTAGTGATAATCATAATATATAGAGTGTTTTTGGTAGAAATAACTTGATATAAAAGAAAATTTGTTTTGTATTTAAAAATAAAAATTGCCAATAAAGATTTTTTACTATTTTTTACTTATTAGTTTTAAATGATAGTCTATTCAAGTTTCTGTGATATATACCTTTTATTCACATCACTCCAGCAATTTTTTTCATTCTACTCATCAATATTATATAAGGTCTCTTTCTAAATCTTTTATAATTTCTTGGGATAGAGTTTAATATTTCAAATGTCTATATATTGTTCTTTTTTAAAGTATTATCAATCTAGCTTTATTTCAGCCTCATAAATTACATCTTTTTGTATCCTCACCCATGTATTTGACTTTCAATTATTTATTGTTACTCTCAACATACAACACTATGCAAACAGAAAACTGTATTGCTTCTTTATGAAGTCTTAGATGCATAAGTAAGCAGTTGTAAAGCATAATTATTAAAAACCTTTTTAAAATATATTAGACATGTCCTTTTAATATTAAATTATTTCTACCAACTTGTTTTGTAGATTGTACAAAAAGACTACAAAGAGAAATTTTTTTTTCTTCTCATGTGTCATAGCATCAGCTGGGAAGCAAACCCGCTAACCCAGGACAACTGCTTGTAAAGCAGCTGTCACTGACCTCTCGACCACCAATGCTTGACAAGAGAAAGAATTTGTGCATTCAACTATCACATCCATTAAATGGGATTTGAAACTAGGTGAGTAAAGTATAATTTTTTTTTCAAATTCCAAACAAGTTTAAAAATTTTCAGGTAGCTGGTTTATATAGAATCAATCAAGTTAGTTATTCAAGTCTTAGTTTGGGGGAGGGGGAACAAATATAAAAAAATTGCTCAAACCACCATCACTTCAATTAATTAGCTGGGTGAACAGTGAATTTTTTTCTATTATTTTCCTTTGGAAATCTACTGGAGGTGTTTCTGTCATGCGCAGGTTTATTTGAAACATGTTTTTCCATAATTTGCAAAATTGTAATTTTTTAAATACTCATAAAAGTCTAATTATTGTATAATTTTTTATTTATAAAAAAATAACATATTTAATATTTTTGAAATTACATTTAGATTTTTTTTTAACCATCTTTTCCGCGTTTCGCGTGATCTTATTATAAGTAAATGGAAAAAATTACTATGTTGTAGGATTTGTCTACTATAATCATATATATAAGATTTATTTATTTTTTAGTACGTAAATATATATATAGTTATTTAATAAACATTTCAGTAAAAATAAGGATTTCATTCTTTTTATGGAAATCTAGTTTTTCAGCCAAAAACACAGAGACACACAAGAAGTAGATCTTTATAAGTAATAACAATTTTAGACTTCTTAATATTGAATGACAGGCTTTAGAGCAAAGCTCAAATAAATTAAAAATTTATTGTGTTTTAACTGCATTACTATTGTAGATCTTTGTTTTAAATATTACTTTTGCATTACATTATAGTATCCCGGTAAGAAAGATTATAAGAGAAGCATTAATAACACTATTTACTAAAAAAAAATTGAATTATTTGATTTCTTGATATGATCATTTTTTTGATTATGTGCATATAAATTACTAGATTTTTTTACAACAGTAATCTACTTCATTTTTCTACTCTACAATCATCTATTATTATCATGGGTAATCAATGCATTTTGACGGTGGTGTCAACTGTTTATTAGCCTTTATTAGTGACGAACATTGGAGTATACAAACATATCAAATAGCCATTTTTATTCCATCAGAGATAAGAAATTAGAAGTTTTAAAAACTCTAAGGGTTTGAAACCAAACCAGTTCATTTGTATAGCTATATAAATTGGGTATTGGGTCAGAAGTTATAGATTCCTTTGATTATAGATAAACTAAAAAGATAGTAACGACTGTCTCTGCTAAGAAATATTATTGAAAGTAATATTATGTAATGATTTATATATATATATAGACGCACACACAAAAGGCCATTTGTAATATTAGACTTATTGTATCTAATAATATTTATTATACAGATTATTAAATAAAAATGTGTTTATTTCGAATTAAATAAAAGTGTTTATTTTAAAATATTGGAACGTGGAGAAGCATATCATTTGTGGGACCAAAGTGCTTGCTATTACTTCTAAAAACAACAACAATATGCCTTTATATTTATAGTCAATGAGATTTAACTATTCAGTTTATATTTGTGAAAAATGGATTTTTATTGTAAAATAAAAGGCTTAAGGAGAAATGTGTTGGATATAATAAGAAATATTAAAAAGAAAGAAATGAAAGAAGTTTGAAACCCCGATTGATATTCATTAAGTCATCGTATACACTAAACAGAGTTTAAATGGAAATAAGTTGAAGATTCACTTGACTATATAACTGACAAATATATTAATTTTTTGATATCAATTAATTCTGGAATTCATTCCCTAAAGAAAGAAATAAACCATTCAAAAATCAAATAAAATAAAGTTATATTGAAAACAACAGTGCAATTAATAGTAGATTAGATCACAAGGTAGAGCCACACTGGATTTTGGTAGTTTCTGAATGAGTACCAAGAGATAAGAAATGTCATCAGAAAAGAACTAGGAAAATGGGATAAGAAAGCTTTTTTTCTTGTAAACGTTGAAAAAAATTTTGGTAGGCCTTTCCTTAATTGAGGAGAGGTGAGACGGAGGCATTTTATTTAATACAAATATGTGCGTGGATTGGTGTAAAAATGGAATCGCGGACTCTGGAGTTGTCATTTCCGGTGATTGAACTTATTATGAATTCTCGAGTAATAAAGCATTCAATTACTATATATCACTTCAATTATTAAATTCTTCTAACATCTTTATAAAATAATTTACAAATTGCTTTTTTTTTGTTTTAAAAAAAAAAGGAAATTAGCAAGTAACAAGAACGAAAAGATATTACAGATATATTTATTAGTTATAAAATTCTCATAATAATCAATTCTTTGAGTCTCTTTTAGAATTTTGAAAATCTTTTCTTTGTATCTACTTTAGAATTTTGAAAATTTGAACTTCCTCTCGGTGACATAAGAGGAGGCAAAAAAAAAAAAGAAAATGGATTGGGGGATAGGGTGTTGAATGGTTCCTTGTTCTTACACTTCCATTATTCTCTTTAACTAAAATCTTAACTCAATAGTAAAACTTTCATTTACTATCTTTTTTTACCCCTCCCCCATTCACAGGTCAGAGGTCAGTTCAGGTATTGTTTTTCTAACACCTCTTTATTTAAACAATTCTGTGGAAGATAAAAAAAAAGTTCTGAACAGATTTTAAATATTTTGTTGAGTACTGTACTAGGTGTTCCTATGAAGGGGACAATGCATTTTTACCTTAAAGAAAGTATAAAATTAGAAATCAAGCTTGTCAACCCGAATAAGTAATTTTGATCTTATTGTCTGAAACACTATTTTTAAAACCAAAAATATTTGATGAGACTGAGAAGAAACTTTTAGTGAAAGAGATAACCTAATTATAAATGTATTTATGGGTTTTAAAGTCCCGATAAAGCAAGTTTCAAACATTACTTATATAAATCCATAAAAAAAAAGCAAATTTTACAGTAAGCAATATAAAATAGATTCATATACTATGTAAATTAAAATAAAAAAGTTTAATTAATTTTCATATACAGCTACTTGATGAGTGAAAAGTAAATTTATGACTTTGAAAAATCTCCTATCAAAGCTTACTGATTATTGTTAATGGTTGTCATATATCTCAGTATAACTGTAATAGAGGCAATCTAAAATGCTAAAAAATAATACTAATTTGCCAACTGAACAAATGTATTTACTTCTGATGGTCTAAAGCAGGGGTGGACAATTGTTTTGGCTCGGGGGCCACAGAGGTTGTCAGAGGGCCGCATCGAGGGCCACTTTGTGGAAGTGAAGTTCAGCAGAGGGTTGCACCTTTTTTTCATGACACAATAAACACACTGCTTTATTTCCTGTATTACAAAAGAAATATTTGTTTGTCCATTCTTCATTAAACACATGACATTCATCACTGATTTTTCATTTTTTCAGAGGGTTTATGGTTTCACTAAAGTTGGAAATGTATATATTTGCTAATGCAAAGACAAAATTGAAATTAACCAGATCGACTGGAAAAGCACTGCAAATCGTATCTGCACTGCACATGTTTATTGATGTGGCCACCCTAGTGGAAAATATGAGATGAATCTTTGGTCACACATGGGAAGAAAATCTCAGTTCAATGTGGATTTTTCTGATTGTCTTGGTGGGCTGCATAAAAACTCTTAGTGGACTGCATGTGGCCCTCTGGCCACTATTTTCCCAACCCTGGTCTAAAGTTACATGACTTCACATGCGACTATCACTCAATTATTTTATTTCACTGAAATTGTTGTATCTGGTCTGTTACTCTGGGGTGCTCAAAGGCTTTCTGAACAAATAAACATATGATTACTTATTTATTGGTCACATTTTTCCTCAATCTTTAAAACTTTTGGCGAAATTCTAAAATATTAAAATGCTATAATAAATTGTTAAAAAAAATCAAGTAATGACAATGTTCCTGTTGTTGAAAATGAGAAAGTATGACCACTTGATTATTCTACCCTTTTTTCTAATTAGTTCAACTATTTTAATGTTAATAATTTGTATATACATACTACACAATAAATAATCATAACTTTTTTAAGATATCTGTCATTGAAAAGCAGAAAAATTATCTCCCACTGAGTTATATAACATCAAAAATCAAGAAAAGATAGAAAACCATTTTATCTTTAAGTTTTGTTGCTATATAAGTTTAGTTTTTGATTTGATTTTTAAATTATAGGATGAATTTTGTCTACTGTTTTAATTTATTACGTAATATTTACTAAGGCAATAAACCTAAAGCATGTGCAATTGAAAATGCGAAGGTAGGAACCTCTACAGGTCTTAACCACAAGCTTACGCATTGGAAGAAAAGAGCTTGTGGTTAAGACCTGTAGAAGTCCCTACCTTCGCATTTTCAACTACACATGCTTTAGGTTTATTGTTTTAATTTATGTACAGACTACATGCTCTGAAATTATCATTAACATAAATTAAAACAATAGACAAAATTCAGTCTATATTTTGAAAATCAAGTCAAAAACTAAATTTATATAATGACAGTACCTAAAGATAGAATGCTATCTATTTTTTCATGGTCATTAACATTACAAATTTAGTGAGAGATGGTTACTTCTGCTTTCAATTATAATAATTTAAAACTGGAATCATTCAGAATAAATATTAATGAAATACCAAGTGAATAAAAGATTCTCCCATTTTAAGTAGTCAGTAAAATTTAAATTTCTTAGTAAACGTCTTATATTTTTAGCACCATTTTGACAATCCATATTAGTAAAAGAAATACAATAGCAGTGTATTTTTATGTGGATTCATGCAGATATATATAGAAAATTACAAAATACTGGAACTGTTTTTTTTTTTTAATCGTTTGATAAAATAATTGCTTTATTTGTTGAAAGTGATTTATTAAAAAGAAGAGTTAATGAAGTGTACTTTATAAATATTTTAGTATTTTAGATAACTTATAAAGAAACAATTGAACTATATAAATTTATATAAATGTTGAAAGTGTGTCATTGACCATAAATAAATTGTTATATAACTTTTACGGTTAAGAAATGTAAAAAGTGATAGTGAGATTTCTGAAAAACATTTTTAGAAAAATTTAAATATTATTTGCTGCTTAAAATGGTAGATATATCATAAGACAACTATAACATTTTTATAATTTATTTTATTTAATTGGCATTTTATTAATATGTATTCTCTATAAAATTAATTCTTACATATAATTTGTGTTTTTATATTATATATGTAACAAAAACTACCAGCAAAGGTATAGATGATGTGTATCACTTAAGATTTTTAACAATCTAAACACAAACTTGAATCTTAACCAGTGCATAGTTTATTCTGGTTATTAGTCTGACTGATACTATGATCACCGAATTGCTTGGCTGATAATTTTTATGGAATGATGTTATTTATGTGTCTGTATTTGTTTTTTGTTAATATGCTTGTGAATGATTTTAAATTTTTTAAAATGGATCCATTGTAAAAAAAAAAATACATCTATTTACTACTAACTTTTAAATAATTTTTTTAAAAAATAGTCTTATTATTTACAGTTAATTTGCAGGATTAGGTAATTATAAGAATAATCTAGAATAGTAGGTTACATATATGGAGAAAATAAAATTGAATGTAAAATAACTAAATATTAAATTGAAAAAAAACAACTTAAATTTGTGCACTCTTATCTAATATTAAAAAGGAAGATTTATTCAAATTTGCCGTTTAGCTCTTAATTTGGACATATTCATTATCTTCTTCTTTTAGAATTTTTATATACATTATCTTGTTATTATTTTTATTATTATTTGTGTAATGAAAGTGATAGAATGAAAACTGAATGAAAAAAATCATGTACTCACCCTGTTTTTTTATTTTTTAAATAAATTAAATAATTTTTTTAACCAAATTTTATTATAATTATTTTATTAGTGATTCAAATCTGCATATGTTTGTTCAATTGCATAACAAAGTGATTTTTTTCTTCTTTATAACCCCTAAAACTAAGTGACTTTGTCAAGCGTTGTTAGCTGAGAGGTCATTGCTTCTGCCTTGCAAGCAAGTAGTTGGTTGCAGACAGTTGTGGGTTCACATCCCGGCCGATGCTATGACATATGAGAAAAGAAAACTGAGTGACTTTCATGAGGTTAATCATAATCATAGAGAGCTATGATTATAAAGTAGAAAAAAACCCCACTTTATTATGCAGGTGAGCAAATATATGCAAATTGGAATTATAAATACAAATGAAGAGAAAAATTAATATTATTATATTAGTGATATGTATTAGATTTGAGTTATAGTAAGTTTTGAGTATAGAAATATGTTCACTAATTATGATTAAGTTTATAATTTTACTCCAAAATTACAAAATGTAATAGAATGATTGGATGATAATTTAATAAACATAATTTATGAAAATAAACATTTTAGGTGGACCCTTTTATCGATTGAAAAAACCTTATGTTTAGTTATTGTCATGTATAAAATACAATTTTAGTTGATAAAATTAACCAGACAAATGAAAAAAATCTCCAGTGGTCTTCATATATATAATATTCAAATATAAGTATATTGTCTATACTAAATTTAATGTAATTAGAAAGAACTTGAATTTGGACTAACAAGCTCTCTATAGCTCAGCACTGCACCTTATACAACTGAAACACATGACTACATAAGATAAATGATCTCCAATATACATATTTTATGCTGAACCAGCACTCATCAGTTTGTCAACATCCCCATCTCCCACACATATATACAATCAGTGCCCAGCTTATATTAAGAAAGCAAATCTTTATACTTTAATGAACAAGTTTCACCTTTTCCACTCTCCAACTCTTCAGCCATCCATAACATTAAAAATTGAATAATAAAACACTTAAAGCTCTTGTTGATGCCAATATTAGCTGACTTAAGTCCCTCTGATTCCTCACATATATGACTTTAGTATGTCTATTTAGATACAGAAAAATGAGCAGAATATAGACTGAATATGCAATATTCAAATATAAGTATAATGTCTATACTAAACTTAATGTAATTAGAAGGGCCTTGAATTTAGATTTTCAAACTCCCTACTGTTATGCACTACATCTTATACAACTGAACACATGCCCACACACATGTGGAAAAAATAAATGATCTCCAGTATATGCATTTCATGCTGAACCAGCACTCATCAGTTGGGCCAAATCACTATCACCCACACATATGTACATTCAGTGCTCAGTTTATATTAAGATAGCAAATCTTCATACTTTAATGACCCAAGCTTCAATTTTCTACATTTTCCAAATCTTCAGACATCCATATCATTGACAATCCAATGATGGAATGAACAAAGCCCCTTTTGATGCCAATATTAATGTCATAAGTCAACATGGGTATGTCAATAATATTGGCATCACCAAAGGCTTTGAGTGTTCTATTATCAGATTTTCAATGATATGGATGGTTGAAGAGTTGGAGAAAATTGAAGCTTGTCCATTAAAGTATGAAGAATTACTATATTAATATAAACTTAGCACTGATTGTATATGTGTGTGAGAAATGATCTGGACCAACTGATGAGTGGTGGTTCAGCATGAAATATATATATATATATATATATATATATATATATGTATATATTGAATATCATTTATCTTTTTCACATATATGTGGTCATGTGTTTCAGTTATATAAGATGCAGTGCATAGCTGTAGGGTTCTTTCTATTTCTCTCTCTCTCTGTATTAAAGGAAATATATACAAAAAAATAATAAACTATAGGAAAAAATTTACTTGTATATATTTTATATACAATTAAATTTTTCTATACTTTATTATTTTGTGTGTGTATATATATTAATTTTAATATTCTCATGGATAAATGATGAATTTATAATATTATTTTTGGGAACTTCCATGTAATAAAAATATAATAGCTAAATGGCTGATATTTCAGTACAATAACAAGAACTTTCCTCAGAGCTTCTTTCTCAAATCATAGGAACGTGTGATGAGATTTAAAACAGTTATTTTTTTTCCATTTTTATTTTCTCTTCATTCTCAAATTCTATTGGTTGAGAAGTTTTAAAAAATATTTTATCCTCCAATAGATTTTCCAAATATTGTTAATTTTCTTCATACTCTTCATTTATGCTCTTAGGCCTTTAAAAAACCTCTATAGTTTCCCTTAGCAGTTCTCTGATCATATTGTTCAAATTTTCCAGAATATGTATTTTATTAAAACTGTGGTCATGGTTAGTTAATTTAATGGGTGAATAAATGGCTGATGTAATGGATTTGTCTCTAACTGCCAAAATGTATTTTTCCTTTCTTATGTTTATTCTATAATTGGTCTGCCCAATGTATGAATGTAAATAAACTTCACATGGAATTTTATATACACCATGACACTTCAAAGGAATTTTATCTTTAGAGCATGGAAATACTTCATTAATTTTTTTTAATATAAACTGTGTGGATATTATTTTTCTTTACAATTTTACCAATTTTATCAGTTACTCTCTTTATATATGGTAGAATAGTCTTAATTTTTGAAGAATCAAAATCTTTTTTATTATATAAAAAATTATTAATATATATATAAATAAAACAGTAGAATAGTCTTAAATAGTTATTTATATAGTCAGTCTGAAGCAGCCTCAAAGATTAACAGACAGTGAATAAGAAAGTATTATTATTAGTTTAATCATCTGCAGTATAATGAAAGTTTAAAATTTTATTTTATTTTACTCTCTAGAAGATGTACTTTTATTAAAAAAATACTTCACAGTAATAACAGAATACTATCTAGATCCTCTGCCATTTAATGAAGCCATTTTCCATCCACACATACACAAAATAATAAATTAGCATGTTATTGCTATTATAGAGAATAGGTCAGAACTTATTTTAAAGTAACATTATTTTATTAGCACAGTTATGTTTTATAATTTATTTATGTTTTATTAATTACAACATTTCATTATCTCAATTAAACATTTATAAATGAAATTTAAAAGAAATTTAATATAGTATTACTTCAAATATAAGACACACATTTTTTTCCAAATTTTGAATCCATAAAGGAGGGGTGTATTTTAAATTAGGAACAAAAACTTTTAACATCTTATTTCTGCACATCTTTGCTTTACATGCACATTTTAACATCTTATTTCTGCACATCTTTGCTTTACATGCACTTAGTATTATGATTGTTATCTGTATAGAATAACATGTCAAATCTTTTTTAATCAAAATAAAAAACATTTAACATTAAATATCAATATTTTTAGATTAATTTTGTAATAGCTTTAACTCTCTCTCTCTCTCTCTCTCTCAAACCACTATTTTTAACATTATTTTTCCAACTTTACCATTATTTTATCAAGAAAACTTTACTGAATAATCTTTATAATTTTTTTACAATTAATAAGTTAATACAATAATGAGATAAGAACCTGCCTTCACTCTGATTAGTTGCTTCTTGTTCTCTATACAAGAAAGTGACAGTTTTGATATCTTCATTTTGATTTCAAAGTGAAAATGTATGTTTTAGAATTTTTTTATGTTGCTGATTTTATCATTATTTTACCAAAAAAATTGTACTGAATAATTTTTAGAATTTTTTCCCAATGAATAAATCAATACAACTATGAGATGAGAACCTGCTTTTACTCTGATTCTTGTTCTCTACACAAGAGAGTGCCTTCCAATGATTTTGACAGTTGATATCTTCATTTTGATTTCAAAGTAAATTTTTTAATTTTACTATTATTTTATCAAGAAAACTGTACTGAATAACTTTTAGAATTTTTTTACAACTGATAAATCAAGAATAATAAGATAAGAACTTGCTTTGCTTTGATTGGTTATTTTTTGTTTTTCAAAATGATGCCAATTAGAAAGAGTTTTATTAAAAGAAATAATAACTTCCTTATCCATTATAATTAAAAATTAGAGAAAAGCATAAAGGTGATGAATCACAGATATCACCTTGCAAAAAAAAAAAAAAAACTTCAACAAATTGCTTAAAAATTTCTATAAATCACTCCTTTAAGGATATTATTTTGAAACTTTCATGAGTCTCAAATTTTTCAAATTTACTTCCAATATGAAGACTTACAAGATTGAATTATGTGCTAATATATTTTCACTAAAAGATAAGAATTTCACCATAGCAATTGAATTAAAGGATTGTATTTTCAGTAATAATGACTTACAACACTATAAAAAGAGTGAATTAATTGCATCTTAAGAACAAAAAAAAAAGAGCAAATTCTATGACAAAAAGGAAACATTATATAGGATTCCAAAGAGAAAATGTTAAAATTTCTTTATTTTCCTGACAGTTTCAACAGTCCAGCAGTCTTCATCACAGATTTCTCAATTTCCTCTCCCTTTTAAAATGTTATTGTCTCTCTGATGGAAAGCCATTAAAATATAATTCTTTTTTAAAAGTAAAATATTAATTGATAGACAGTGAAGCAATAAATTATGAATCTTAAAAAGTGACTAAATATTTACAAATATAGTATAATCAGATAATGAATCACAATACTAGTAGTAATTTGAGTGGTTTATTGCTCAGGAGTTCATCAGAAATTGAAGCATTGGAAGTAATAAAGTTTTACAAATGTACTGCCAATGATTAAGACTAGATAAAAAATTTTGGTTAATGATATGCATAATAATGTCTGGACTCTGAATATTTTTGTTGTACATTCATTAATCTAAATACATTTGTAATCACTCTAGTCAAGATTATTAATAAAGGTGATTGGCAATTAATGCTCCTTCACCTGGATCTCAGTGCCAAATAATACATTCTCAACTCAGATTTCTATACAGGTAATTTCTTAAGGAAATTTTTAAATGGCATTGAATACTAATCAAAGCTCAAAGGCTATCCATTAAAGTTATAAAAGAAAAAAAACCAAAGATGTAAATCCATTAGTCAATAGATCAATTATTCATATAGCTGTTTCTTTAAGTCAAAATCATTTATAATACAATAGCAACAATATTGCAAAACTCATAAATTTACACTGCGAAGTTGCTTCAGATATCTCTTATGTAATGTCATTTAATTTTTTGAAATATGGGACAGATGTGGATAGATCATTTTAATCTTGTCAAATAAAAAATTAATAATATATCAGCTGATTATTGACTAGCAAATAAAAATAATAAAAAAGATTTTTTTCTCTATATCTAAGACTTTTATTTTTTTATATAGCTTTCTTTGCCATTTCACATCATCTACTGTTCTCCATATTTTACAGAATTTCATATATTGGGCTCTTTTAAATGGATTTTTAATTTTTTAATCCTTCTTTCTTGCATTCATCTTCTCATCTCATAAGAAAATTTACTGTTAAATTGGTACTATTTTTCCTACTATCAGTCTAACTATTTTTAATAAAAATACCTGTCATTTTTTTTATTTGAAATGCAAATTATCTTCATACTGTTTTAATAATTTATCTAAGGTTTAGGTTAAATTTATTGGAGTGTTTTAGAAAGTTAAATAACAATATTACTAATATAATGTTTGTGTCTATACCATAGCATTAGTATATTGAATTGACCATTCTTGTATTGAATTCATTAAGTATCAAGCATTGGTGGTTGAGAGGTCAGTGACAGCTGCTTTACAAGCAGTTGTCCTGGGATAGCGGGTTCGCTTCCCAGCTGATGCTATGACACATGAAAAAAAAAAAAAATTTTAATGGCCAAAATATAATCAAGTTTTGCTCGACCTTCATTGCTTCTTATATATGCAATATTTTTTTGTTGAATTTAAAAAAACAAAAAAAAAAACAAATTCACAATATAATTTTTATTTTCAGAATATAACCCCCCCCCTCCAACACTCCACCACAAACTTTACAAGTCTATGCTCCCTATAATTTCTGTTTCCAAATTCAAATTTTAACTACTGCACTTTCTTCTTTTAAATATCTTCCAATTCTAGAAATTAAAATCTCTCACGGCTCTTTTAATATATTTGCTCTTTCATTTTTTTTTTACTTATAATAAATCCCATTCCAGTTGTGCTTCCATTATTTGTATCTTTATAATAAGATAAATGTTCACTTTTAAATCAGTTAGTTTTCATCTCATAAAATCTGGCAATATCTCATTTAATATTAAACAGTTCTCCTTCCACTTCATACAATATTTCATTATTTAAAGATGAACTTATAATTGTAGATCTAAAACCCAGAGAATCTTAGTGTCTTCTAACTTTAATTATAAGCAATGATTTGGCTGATGATTTTATTTTTGTAATTAAATGTATAAGAAGAAATCAAGTATTAATACACATGTCAAGTGTTGTTAGCCGGGAGGTCATCGCACCTGCTTTGCAAGCAAGTAGTTGGTTGCAGACGAGTGTGGGTTCATGTCCTGGCTGATGCTATAACATATGGAAAAAGTATTAATACACCACATATATATTCATTTAGCTTTTTAAAAAAACCGAGTCAATGATTCATGCAAAAACTATCAGGCTTCTGAAGTAGAAAATCGTGGTGCTTTTTAGTATAAAATTAAAAAATAAAACCCAATCAATGATTCATGTAAAAACTCTAAAGTTTATGAAGTAGAAAATTGTGGTGCTTTTTAGTTTAAAATTTAATAAACTCATCTTGATAAAGCTTGTGCATTGATGAGCTCACTTGTACTTCTTTACTAAGTGAACATTTGAATAACAATAACAACTATAATAACAAGAATATGCCAAGTGACCAGTTTCTGTTTTTCAGATAACAGCAAATCTATTTTACAGACCATACAAAGTGAAAAAAGTAAGTCAAGGAAAAGACCATTTGATACCTCATTTGAAATAAAACCAAACTATAAGGATAACAACCATAAGGGTATGATGCCTTCTTTATAAGGGACAATAGTTGCATTAAAATTTTAGTTGCATGTTTTTATAGCCAATGCATTGAAGCTTATGTGATCAATTTAAATTGTTCAATTATGGATAAAAATAGCTTGGTACTCATTTTATTAATCAATATTGGATGCCATCTAACTTAAAAAGAAATTCAAAGATAGATTTAAAAAACTTTGGAATTCATCCTGAATTTAAATTACATATCATGAAGATTACAACAAAAACTCTTTAATGCAATGATTATATATATTTAATATCATGAGTTAGATTTTATGGAAGTTATCAAAAATGATTTTACCTCATAAAAATATACTACATATTATAGTTACTAAAAAATAAAAGGTTTTTTTTTTTTATTGTGTTCTATGTTTGAGAAAAGTTCTTTCATTAATGAACCAAAAGTGAAGTTTAAAATGCTTTAAAAACTTAAAAAAAGTGGATTTCCTTATGCCTTCAAATCCCCCCCCCCCCATTGTGTCAATATTAGTTTTGAGCTTTATTAAGAATGTCTTGATAGAAGAAAAATTAAAAAAAATATATATCCACAATTTATAAATTAGTATAGATATAAAACAAACAAAAATAGGCACATAAGGCTAATCCAAAATTTAAAATCATGCAAGAAAATACAAGAATTAAATAATATAAGATGCCACATACAGTCTAAATAAATAAATAACAAAAATTGAAAAATGATGAAATTTATAAAACAAAAATAAATCCTTCAATTCAAAGGCATATAATAATGAAATACTATAATTAAGCAATATCTCTTGGCTGACGAAGATCGAATATTATTAGCATTTGGTTACAATATTTTATTGTTTAATGACTTGATCCGCCTTTGGGGAAAGACCTTAATATACATTATAATTAAACAAATACTAATCTCAGTTTCTCATTTAACATTCAAAATAAAATTACAAGTTTGATAAATATATATACTAAATATTATTTCAACTTTTATGAATATATATAAAAAAACATTCAGTACACACATGGATATACAGAGAAAATGAACATTTTCTCTTTCCTCAAAAAAAAAAAAAAAAAAAATCAAATGATATTTGATAATTTTTTTATAACCTTTAGTTTTTTTAAAAGATAAAAAGAATTTAACTCTTGAAACAATAAACTGCTGATCAAAATTGATTTGCAGCAACTATTGAAACTAACCGATAAATCAAATGTTTAATTGATTACTTAGAGTATAAGGAAAAACTTTTCTCAGATGTCAAATTGTATTTTATAATATCTAAGACCCTATTTTTAACATGCGTTCAGTAATCAATCTTACACTAACAAAAACCTTATTTGTTAAAAACAATACAAAAATCTCCGATGTGAACATTCTTATGATCTGATATTTAGATAAAACTCTTCCCAGAGTATCAAGATGAGAATGCTTACCAACTTTTATTCAAACACAAACAACTTGTTAATTTTCACCACATTCAGATATTGAATTAGTCTTTGTTTTATTTAGAACTGTTTTGCTTATCTTATTTTTTTTTTAAAGTTAAAAATAAAAACAATATTCTGCAGCAAAAATTGTAAATAAATAAGAGAAAATGGAATAAAAGTGGAGTACTATATAACAGGGTTTCTAGGAAGGAAATTTTTGAAACAGACGAGTTATGGTAACCAAAGTGATTTTTATTATTACAAATTAATCAATATATAAATAATATTTAAATTAAAAAAACTAAATTAAATGTTTTTTGAAAAACGTAATAAGAGAAAAAGGATTAAAGCTATATAAACTTCCTGCTAATAAATAATTCGCATTGTATCACATCAAAAGCAAGCCATCCTATAAATAGTAAAAGTGATTTCATAAGGCAATATTTCACAAAAGAAAAGCACACAAATATTTTATAAAAATAAATAATTTTAATAAATAAATAAATTACTTGATGTAATTCAGAAAAATAAATAAAAGCCAGAAAGAGAGAGAAAAAATGAGTTTGGGTTACAAAGCAATGAATAAACTACAAAAGTATCCCCATACATCACAAAATGGTGACTTTTATTAATTAAAGTGAAATTTTGTGACATTGTCTTTTAGTCCCTTTGATAGCAAACCCTTTTTAGAAAAAACCTCAGTCCTTTAACTAATTTCATATTTCCATTATATTCTATCTATAATCACATTCTATCAAAAAAAAAAAAATCAGTAATCTTTTTAGAGTGTCTTAAAATAATTTTTATAGCAGACATTAAGTCTTATATTCCTATAAAACCATTTCATTACAAAACGTTTTTTTTCTTTTTTAAAACATAAGCTTTATACATTTTCCATGCCCAATCCATAAAAGTTATGCTTTTACGGTTGTACATTCAATATCACTACATCTAACAGGTGGAAGAATTTAATAACTGATTTTATCTTGTTATAATATTTTCAGAATATTAAGACTATCCTTAAAAAATGTTCTTATATTCTTATGCCAATAGGGATCCATATTTCACATACATACAATAAACATATCACCAACAAACATTCCACCACCTCTGCTTACTTATTATTTTTTCATGAAGTAAATCTATTCCTATTTTAGTTTTGTGACCTAGGATAAACTTGGCTAATTAATAGATTACAAGTGGTAACGCATAATTAATCATTATTCAGTGCTGTTCAGCTGGCTTGTGGAAAGTTCCTGTGATGTGATGTGATGTATTATGGCTTCTCCTTAAACGAAGTCAAGAATATCTCAGCAATTATGCCCAGATAAACCTGTTAGCCACTTTCTTTTACATTCCCCACTCTAAATTTACCCATAATCTGCTCTATCCCATTTCCACAACATAATTTTTGTCAACTCTATAACCTTTATATCTAAATCCCCCTTATCTTTTCCCAAACCCAGCATAAAAACCAATAATTCACTTTCTGTATAATCACTCTTTTCATATTTATTTTTCCACAACTTCATTATATGTACCCTTTCTGTTTTCAAACATTTACATTCAATTAACAAATGCCTAATATTTTCAATTCCTTCCTTACATAATTTACAAAATAAATCACCCATATTTTTCCATTTACATGTATATTCTTTTGTAGCTAAAGATCCCGTTCGAGCCTTAAACAATAAACTACTTTCCTTACTATTATCATAAATTAACTCACACCTAATATTCTGTTTATTTCTATATATATTTAAACTCTTTTTACTCTCCATACTATTTCTCCATCTCTCTAACTCCCTAGTCTTTATTAATAAATTTATTCTTTTATCCCATTCCTTACTACTATAACACTCAATAATCCTCTTAACACAATCATCCCATCTTTTGTACAAATATACTGATATAAATTCTTTATCCAAATCTTTTGCATAGCGCATTACCTTTCTCACCCATCTTGTTACCTGCCCTTTACTCATAACCCAATTAAATACTATTTTAGCTATTCTTTTATTATCCATAAACTGCAATCTACCAAACATTTTCATTTTACTTTTTGCATCTCTCATATGAAAACTTGACCATCCCATTTCTCCTTGAATTGCCTCCCTTGCTGTCCATACTTCTGCATCCAATGCATGTCTTCCTACTTCCCTTTGAGCTTTTTCTAAATAATCTAATATCTTTTTACTAACATATAATGCATCATTACCATATGTTAACCCTGCTACTGCAACTCCTTTCCATATAATTCTAGCTACATCATATTTATTATATGAAAATACTGTTAATTTCTTTATCAATCCCTTTCTTTTCTTTGCTTCATTTATCAATTTTTTCTCCCATTCATCCAAATAATTTTTCTGATTACTTAAAATAATTCCCAAATAACTATATCTATTCACCACACTTAACTTAATATCTCCCAATAAAAATTCTACATCTTCTCTTTCCTCAGTATTAACCATCATTATATTTGATTTTTCTTCACTAAATTTAATCCCCATCTCTTTACCCACCCTTGCACATGTCCTCAACATAACTTCCATATCTTCTCTTTTTTCTGCACACAAAAATATATCATCTGCAAAAAAAAGACCTGACAAAATATATACTCCCTTACTACCTATTAACGGTATCTCTATCCCTCTTCCTAATCTTTCTATTGCTCTTTCCATTTCACTCAAATACAACACAAACAAAATAGGTGACATAGGACATCCTTGCCTTAGTCCCACACCATTTTTAACTTTAATTGATTCTATATTCTCTAATTGATATATATAATAATTATTTTCATATAATTTCTTAATAATATCTATTAAAGCTTCATCCATTCCCAAATTTGCTAAACTTATCCATAATCTATTTCTATTTACTCTATCATATGCCTTCTCTATATCTATAAAACTCATATATAACTGTTCATCTGCATTCCTACTCATATCCATAAGTTGTGTAACTACAAATAAACTATCTCCTATATGCCTATCTAATCTAAAACCTCCTTGCATTTCACCCACTACATTATTCCCTTCCATCCATTTTACAACTTTACTAGACACCATATACGAGAAAACTTTATATAAAACTGATGTTACCGCTATCGGTCTATAATTATTCAACTTTCTATGATCCTTACCCTTTCCTTTAAATAATAACCTTACTCTTGTATTACTCCAACTACTTGGGAAAACTCTATTCTGTGCCATTTTATTAAAACAGGATAATAACTTTACTTTTGCCCTATATCCTAAATTCATTACCATCTCTGCTGCCCATCCATCTAAACCTCTTGCCTTCCCACTTTTCAATTTCTTCTCTATCTCATTTAGTTCCTTTTCTGAAAAACTAATATTCCCATTACTATATTCTTTCATATTTTCTAATATTCTATCATTCACATCTAACATCTTTTCTATATTCATTACATAACTATTTAAAATTCTTTCTAAATCTTCTCTAGAACTACACTCAGTTCCCTCATCATCTAGTAATACTAACTCTCTCTCCCCTACATTTCTCCTTTTAATATAATTCCAAAATTTTTTACTTCCATCTCTTCCACTTTTATTAATATCCTCCAACAATTTACTATTCAATTTCATTCTCTCTCTATAAATATCTATTTTAGCCAACTTCTTCTTTTCTAAGTACTTTTCCCATTTAGCATTAATATCTTTTTCACTTTCCTTATTCTTAATAGCACACTTATATTCTCTACATGCTTCTTTCCTTTCTTTTACACTTTTACTAATTTTAATTTTTTTATTACTTTTATTCTTTTCAATATTCTCACCTAAAACCCTATTTGCAACTTTTTCTACTTCTTTACACCAATCCTTATACTCATCCCCAACCCACTCTTCCATTATTTCTTCAACTTGTATTTTATACTCTTCCAACTTATTCTTATCATTTACTCTCCATCCACATCTTTCACTATTATGTCTACTTTTATTTCTATTCTCCATCACATTACTAACCATTTCAATTACAATGAAATTATGATCACTAGTGCATACTTTTTCTTCATTATCAAATACCTTAATTTTCCGTATTTTATTTATTCCCTCTTTCTCTACCAATACATAATCTATTGTGTGAAATATATTATTTCTGGACCATGTGTATTGTCCCTCATAAATATTTAATAAATTTCCAATACTCAAATTCACTTTCTGACAAAAATTTTTCAAAAGCTGTCCATTTTTATTATCTACATCATCAATTTCTTCAATATGTCCATTCATATCCCCTATAACCATTATTCTCTTCCCCTTTTCTTTAAAACTTTGTATATCCTTAACTAAACATTCGTATATGTTACTATTCCACTCCAATATCATTTGACTATCTCCAGTAGCTATATAAACTATAGCCACCATCCATTCTTGTCTACCCAACCTTATTTCAAACCACAAGTGTTCTTGACATTTAACAATATTTAAATATTTTTTTGATATAACACCTATACCACCACCCCTTTTTTCTTTTTCTTTTCTATTTACACCCTGCCATACCAACTGTTCCAAAATAGGTTCTTCTTCTTCTCTTAAATGTGTTTCCACTACTGCTAATACTTCAAGCTCTTCATTTTCAATTGTTTTATTTAATTCCATCGACTTTTCTGGTTTCCTACCACCTTGCATATTCAAAAACCCAATTTTAACAATTTCTTCTTTCCTAACTACTCTTTTATAAATTCTTTTAATTCTTTCTTCTCCATTACATTTATAAATTACTTTCTTACCATTAATTTTACAAACCCATTCCTTCTCCATATCTATATTTATATTAAAATCAAATTCCTTTTGCTTACTTCTTATATTCCATCCATTCTTTTTAATAATATTACAATTTAAAAACCCACCTCCCTTTATAAGTTTCCCGAAAAAAATTCTTTATAAATCAAACTCCCTAAAACTTCACTTCCTTGCTTTCCTAAATGCAACCCATCTTTACTATATAACTCTCTCTTTCCAATAAAACAATCCCACACATCCACAAACATAATATTATTTCTCTCACACAATTTTTTCAATCTCTCATTTATAGAACATGCCCTATCTAACAAATAACTCTTGTCAAACCTTGGTAATAATCCAACTACTCCTACTCTTCCTTTAATCATAATCAAATTCTTAATCAAATCTACATACTCATCCATTATTCTCTCTAATGATTCTAATAAATTATTAGTCCCCACCATAACATATACATCTCTACTACCTTGTTTTTTAACTTTATCTGCTACATCCCTAATTCTAGCTCCAGGCAAACATACTCTTACATACCTACTTCTATTTTCCCTTGCAATTATATCCCCACATTCTCTAATTAGTGAATCTCCTATCAATACTGTTTCATAATCTACTTTTTCTGCTCTATCCATAACATTTTCTAATACCTTCTGGTCCTCCTTATCTATTTCTTCCTTATCATTCCTACTCAATAATTCCTTTATCTCCTCACATTTTATCTCTAATGATTTTAATTTTACTTCTACATCCTTCAATTCTTCCTCTATCTTATTTATTCTTTGACTAATCATCTCCATTACACTATTACTTTCTCCACCCACTATTCTTCGACTATCTACACTTTGAAAACACTTTCTCACTTCTTTTATCATATTAATACACTGACTGCATAACCATAAACCTTTTACATCCTTCCTAGTCTTATTTAAATATTTCAAGTGATATACCCCATCACATATAGTACATTCTACTACAGCACGCTTAATTTCCTTTTCCCGATTATATAAACATTTTGAAATACAAATATAATCCATTTTTTTTATTTTACGTTTTTCGAACGTTATATTTTTCTTAAAAGTAAATCTTTTAATAACAAATTTACATAAAACTAATCAACAAAATAACTTTTAAAAATAAAAAAATAATAATAATTCTATATATAAAATAACAATATATAAATAAAACAAAACAGAAAATAAATAATAACTTTTTAAAAAAATTTCTATATATAAATAACGTTTTTCGAACGTTATATTTTTCTTAAAAAGTAAATCTTTTAATAACAAATTTACAAAAAACTAATCAACAAAATAACTTTTTAAAAATAAAAAAATAATAATAATTCTATATATAAAATAACAATATATAAATAATAAAACAAAACAAAAAATAAATAATAACTTTTTAAAAAAATTTCTATATATATAAATAACAAACTGAAAAAACTTTAAAACAAATAAAAAACACAATTTTCAATCTTTCAAATACTCTTAACCACTAATTACACTTTCACACACAATAATAATTAATAAATATTAATGCTCTCAGACTAAACAAATTAAAAGAAAATTTTTTTGTTTGCTTATCTGATAGCAGTGAATACACATGATGAACAGCGCCACCTAACGGCTGGAACAGGCATGTCTGCTTTTTGGCCCCTACTCTGGATATTTCTGTGTGTTTACACAGAAACAGCGCCTCTAGTGGCTGGGGTACAGCTAACCAAACACTACCTTAGTTTTTAACTTATAGCATTCATTAGTGAAGAATTTTGCATTTTGGGAATGGGACACCTAGATTTTTGATGTTAGGTATTCTTCCTGCAGTATTCATTATTTAATGCTTTTTTCAACAACAAATTGTAAGCTTAAAATTCAAAAGCATCTTAATCAGAGCCAATTTGCTTGCATAATTAGATAGACTCGATAGTTATCATCTGGCATCTATTGAATCAAGCTTACACAAAGTAGCAGGACTAAAAAAGAAGAAAATAGATTTGATACATAAAATTAATAGATAAAACTTATGTAATATTTTATTACCACCAGGGCAATCACAGCTAAAAAATATAGGTATCTACAATTATTAAAAAATGCAGGACTCCAAAATATGTAGATAATGAATTAGTGCCAATCTATATAGTGAGACGGTAATATTTCATAGCATACAATAACATAGTGTGTGCGCGCATATACTGGAATAACAAATTATTTGTTAAGTAATAATTTTGATATTTAAAATTATTATAAATTATTTAAAATCAAACAAAAATAAAAGGGTCTATATAAATGTTTTATTAAATTTTGATTTTGATAAAGAAAAACTAAAACAGACTTGCTTTCGTTATAAAATTTTGTTACTTATTTTTATTATATTAAGTAAAAACTTAATTAAAGCTAATTTGTTTTGATAAATGTAAAATATTTTGGAAAACAGATTATTTTTAACAATGTATTTTGATTATAATTAATTCTATAATCTTTTTGTTTGCAGAATTAATAAAATCTTTTAGATAAAATTGGCTTTAATTAATGTGAATCGGAAGACAGGGCGATGTAGTTAAATTATCAGTTTTTTTTTTTAAAAGATAAAAAAAAAAATTGCTTGGGTTCTGTTTTTAAATTCCATTATAAATTATAAATAGTGGGCTCAAATTAAAGATTATTAGTAAAGCATTAAATTATTAGACTACAGAGAATGTTGTAGTAGTGTGTGTTAAAAGCCATACTTTGGCATAATCATTTCAGATAAATACATCAACGATTATCACTAATCATTTATAAAATTAGAGATTAAAGATATATGTAAGAGGTTGTAACCTGAGCCCAGATATGGGTGCTGGTTCATCATGAAATGCATCTTGAAGAAGGTCTTTGTCTTTTCATGCATCTTTATTCCTATGTTTCAAAAATATGTGGTAGAATAAAAATTATTAAATACATCTATAATATGAACTTTTTTCAATTTCTGATTATAACATAATCCATAAAATACAATTCCTTTGAAAACAAATGCATAACTTTTTTTTATAGTGATTTCCTGTTTAAATTGAAGTGTTTGTAATATGCGAACTATGTATGGTGTAAAAACTTTTTGTTCCCATCAGCATATACTTTAAGTATCCAAGAATAAATATTTGGTCTTATTAGAAATTCATACACAATTCTATTTAATTGCAAAAATATAGAGGATTTGAACACAGACTTTCAAGCACCTTTCAACTATCCACACTATCTCATACCACTCATACACATGACCACACACATATTTTCTACATGTGTGTGGTCATGAGTATCAGTGGTATGAGATAGTGTAGATAGTTGAAGGGTACTTGAAGTCTGTGTTCAAATTCCCTATATTTACAATTAAACTCTATGTATATGAAGAATACCTGTATTTCAAATCTTAATAGCAAAAAGAAACTTTCCTCTTCAGAACTTTCTAAATGTTTAACATAAATACTGAAAAAATGAATACAGGATTTCATTGTATGAACTAATTTTTAATATCATTAAACTTTGTTAAGAAGAAAATTAATGCTAAATTGTAGTAGTAAGAGAGCAATTCTAATGAGAAAAATTTTGAATCAAAATAATATTGACAAAACAAATAATTTATTGTTAAAAATAAATGTAATAAATAATTAAAAACTTAGTAGAGAAGTCTTGATTATTTCATTATGTATTATTTTGGAAACTCATCCTTATAATAATAGATCATGAAGAGATTTCAAAACAATTCATAATGAAATAATTAAAACTATTCGAATTTTTTAAATGTTTTAAGAAAGCTAAATGTAATAAAAGATTATTATATAATATTAAGAAAGACAATCAAATGATAAATGAAATTTATAATGAATAGTCTAGAATATATAAGAATGATGTATATATTATCTATCTGTTAAACAAAAAGTTGAGAGATAATTATAAAAACTTTGATTAATACTAAAATGATTATAGCAGTAAAAAAAACAAAACAACTTAGAACAAAAGAAGAACTTCATAAATTTGGAATTTATATGTATAATCAATATATAAAAAAAGATTCACTAAGTCAAACAGATTTAACATCGCTTAAAAGTAAAACCAAGAAAGCCGAAAATTTTAAAAACACAGAGGGCACTAAACAAGAAATGGCTGCTATTCAATGCAAAAGTGTGTCTGATGACTTTAACAATAAAATACATCATTTTTCCAAATTAAATCAAAACAAAACAATTAAAGATAGCATTCCTGATCCTAATTCTGATGTCCTAATGCCTCCACAACAGTTTTCTAGTGTGCCTTTCTGTGAAAATTGTAACAATACTCACAATTCTAATAAAATGCAAAGTTCTTCGCATATGTTATGGGAGGAAAAAGATATGTTAGATGTTGAATTTCCCAGCTTGAATTCTATCTCCAAGTCTACAAATACAGCTGCTCCTGCATCTAATCAAACATTTGCTTCCATTTCTCAATCACAAAACATAATAAGAGCTCCCAGACAAAAAAATACACAAACTTACACTGTGGCACAGGGTAAAAGTATTAACACTAAGCCAAAACACAATATAGATGAGCATCATATTAAATACAACATAACTAACTTCCAAGAAAATGAGGGCTCTTTTATTGTGACAATAAATGGTTTTCTTTCAAATTAAAACAATTCTTCCATAAACTTGGAAAATTTACCAATCTATTAATCAAGAGTTCAATTCCAGGATGCCTCCTGTACTATATAATTCCTTCCTCAATTACCACAGTGTCCTAACTCTCATTATAAGTACTACTAATAATAATTGTAATCTCTTTACCTTCCTTACTGATGAACTTTTTGAGCTATTTAAAAGTCATCAGCTTGAAGATGCAGTTAAAAGGGTATATCACCACCCAAACAAAATGTACTTTATCACTGAATTTAATGATATAATCCAGAAGGAGCTGTTTAAAAGGAATCAACTACTACTGAAACAAAGATACCTTGTGATAATTGACATGAACTGACCTTGAATGGCATATGGTCTGGCTAGGAATTGTTATCTAAACTTTGCCCACACTGACCTTTAAAGACTACTATCCAAATATGGAGTCATAACCAATTTCAAATATCTTTCAGAGAGAAGAGCCAAAATAGAATTACTCTCCAATACTGCAGCATTCTCCCTCAAGCTGAATGCAGACATGTCACCACTTAGTATACTATCCATATTAGAACAAAATAAATGCCCAATATACATTTCCATTTGAGGAGTACAGCCACAATGCTTTCTCTGTCAAAAGTCTATTCACCCAGCAAAAGAGTGCCCCAAAAGAATATGTCAAAAATGTAATACAAAGAAAACCAGAATACACATCTGTGCATCAACTTCATCAACCTCTCAACCATTGTCTCAATCAATAACCAATGAAACATCTTTCATTACACAATCTCAGACTGGTGAAATAACTACAAATAATACTCACTCAGGTCAACACCATAACTTATCAGATGAAGAAATGGATATTTATCCAAGACTGTAATGCATATACACAACTAGATACTCAAACAGCTGGATATTTATCCAGACTGTGATGCATCTACACAACTAGATACTCAAACAGCTCAACTCCTCCCAAATCAAAATCTGCACAAAGACTCAAAAATATGAATGAATATCATCAGCAATTTAGCACTCCAAATTTATGAAATACATACTCAACAAGACATCTGCAACCCAAGAGTCATCCACAAACAACCAATAGTTGTCTCAAAAGAAAAATAATAGACTCTTCTAGATCTCAGCCTGAAGAGGCAAATAATACATCCTCAGACTCCAACTCAGAAAATGACACTGAACATCAACTGATTGACAGATCCTCCATTCTTAAAAAGAAGATGGATAAAAGAAGATCCAAATCAATTAAAACTGAATCCTCCATTCTTAAAAAGAAGATGGTTAAAAGAAGATCCAAATCAATTAAAACTGAATCAGATACAAATCCTAGATAGTAATATGAAACATCAACAGAAGACACCAAACATGAATTACATTCAAACTCAATCCAGGATGAAAAGTCTCAATTAAACACTGTGGGTCAAATATCCTTCTTAACTGATCATCTTGAAACTCAATCAAGCCCTCAACATGATTTACTGGGATTAAGTAATGTTGATTGCTGAACTCTCCATGGAGCACTAATTTTAATGTGTGCATCTCCCTCTTTCTTCCCTCTACCTTATGCATTTTAAAATAGGTAAAGTAAATGTCAGAGAACTTAACTTTCTTGACTGTGCTGTAGCCATCAAACAGTGGCTCAATAAAGTAGACCTACATTTAATATGCCTCTCAGAAATCAAATTGCATTTTCAATCCAATCATTTAAGGCTTGGTACTCATTTTATTAATCAATACTGGATGCCATCTAAAACCAATATGATACACTTCATTACTTACCATCCAACACAGCATCTTCAGGAGTAGCCTTCATAATCAATAAAAAACTTGCCTATGATAAATGCCAAACTCTGCACCTAAGTAAAGAACTAATAATATTTCATCTAACTATTGCTAATATACCAATAACAATTATATATTTATATCTCAGAAATAATCCAGCTATCATACATTCAATCATGAACTGCATCAATGCATTTCTCACTTCTATATCCTCTTCTGCAATATGTTTTGGTGATTTTAATTTAAAGTACCAACAATTCAATACAAAATATTTGCAAATAGAATTCTTTTATGTGGAGAAGGCTGTTTCCCACCAAATTCATTTTCCTTCTATACATTAAACAAGAAAACCTTAATTGATCTCCTATTATTCCCCTGACCTACAATATGACATTGAAGCTAAACTACAATTTGTTCATTTTTCGAATCACCTGTCCTTACTATTAACAATACATCTTGATCCCACATCCCTACACCTTCCCAACACACTCACACTATCAGGCTATTAAACAAGGCAAATACTCCAGTATGGCTTTTTTCTGAAGTTTATATTTTCTTACACAAAATTCAAATACTCATACTTCCCCCACTACATGCATGATCAGCCTTTGTTGGCATATTAAGTTCTCTGATCAACACTTTCACTAGAAAGACCAAAGGTCTCAATCATCTACTGAAGGAATAGACCTAACTGGATATCAGATCTCTCAAAACTTGTCTACAAATGTGACCATGATAGATTTAAGGAACCTTCAAAACCAGTACCATGACAAGCAGAGGGTACTTGTTTAATACCTAGTGACAAAAAGAACAAAGATTTTTCTTGCAACAACACAATTGGATGCAAAGTTACATTCACTGGAAATTGATGCTGTCAAGTGACCTCCACCCTCCATGATCACTATTGATCAGAACAACTACACAGGACCTACAATGCTAACACTCATACACGGATACTTTCAATCCTAATTACTGAGCCATCCTCTTGACATTGGTAACACCTGGGAAGATATAACACCCTTTGACAGTCACAACATAACAGAAACTCACATAACTCAGAAATTACAATCTTACCCTGAAAACATCCATACTGGTATGCATGGAATACCTCACTTTGTTCTGCTGCATCTAAGTTATTTCACTGCCCCCATAATTGGAGGTTAATTGACATTCTTGTGGATGAGTTTCAAAACATTATGGATCTCTACCAATCACATTAGTGCCTTTCAAGAAAAAAAAATCAATCCTTTAAAATTCTCTAACATACAGCCTATATCTATGACCCCACTACTCATCAAGATCACTAAGTCCATCATCAAGGACAGGATCCAAGACCAGCTACTATCACACATCTCAAAGCATCAATATGCCCATAAGGGCTGTTCCACAACTCATGCCATTCATCATTTTATGATTCTCAGATAATATATTAGACAATACAGGAAAACTATGCCCATTGCAAAGCAATTAGCTTTTGCATCTGCTTTTGACACTCCATCTTCACCTCCCTTGATGGTAGCCTTGCCCCTGGATTTAGACCCCATCTCTCAATTCCTACATCTTCACCTCCCTTGATGGTAGCCTTGTCCATGGATTTAGACCCCATCTCTCGATTCCTCAAGGATCTCCACTTAGTACTCTCTGCTTTATAACTTATATAGACTCCCTCCTTAAAGAAATTGAAAGTACCTGGAATTTATATTCCTCTTTTGAGGGAGAAAATACATATTTCCTATGTCGATGGACATCACCCTATTTCTTTCCTCCATCAAATATTTACCAAGCTTACAATTGATCTTGGATAAGTATTCCTCACAATATAATCTACACATCAACCAACTGAAATCAGCCATTTGGAAAATCTGCAATGGCAAAACCATCCCCTCACTTACACCGCCAAGCCTCAAAATGTTTTCAGCTTTCCCATTGCATTATCAGCCACTGCAATGAGAAAGCAAATGCAGCAGTCCATTCTAGACAAAACCAAGCAAATAGTAAAATCCCTTTCTTCAATGTCCTAATCATTCCCTGGAAAAGCAACACTTCTAAATATGAACATCTTTCCAGAATCAATTATTTTCTACCCATTATCAAACCAACTAATGCCTTTCAATGAAGTATAAATTCAATCTGTTCTAAGTTATTTTGGAAAGGGAAGGTTGTTGTCATCAGCATGATTAAAATGCAGTGACCCACAGAATTAGGTGTGAGTCTGCATTCTATAGCCATTTTCTATATGCAAAAATCAATTGGATTATCCCACTCAATCTACCTTGAATTATCTGATGCCAATGTCAATTTTCCTTTTGAACTTATTGACATGCCCCCACCATTTGCAAGTAAATGTATTAGTGATCTATTCACACACATTAGCAGCCTAGCTAACATCACAGAATGAATTCTACAAAACAAGAAGCCTTATTGGGAGACATATAAGCTTATAAATCCAACCAGACTACTTTGCTTTCCCAGCTGGGAATAAATAACAAGCATTTCATCAGATGTTCTAAGAACTTGGCTCTTTGAATCCAAATATATTGACTTTGTACTCAAATTCAATCTCTCCTCACTTTCCACCAATCATTTTTTGGTTTGCAAAAGAGGATTCATAAAGATTAATCCATAGTGTCAATTATGCCAGAATGATGATGAGATGATACAGCATCTCTTTTATTCCTGCTCCTTTGTAGCTCCACTTCACATTTTCATTGTTATGAATGTGGCACCTGAAATAACAGATGCTTTTTCCATTAGCAAATCCATAGAAAATGGCACTTTTTCCATTATCAGACTTTCCATTTTTCTTCATTTTGCAGTTTGGCTTACTAGATGTAAGCTATTATTTACCCAAACCAATCATGACATCTATCTTGTTTTCACAGAATTAATCTCTAAAATTAAGAAAAGAGACCAACTTTTGGTTCCAGACCAATTGTTCTAGGAAACCTGGACAAGAATTAACCTTAGATATAAAACACTCATTGAATAAGACTAACTACATCCTTGTGTGAACATTAACAACTCAATATTCAATTTATCATGAACTAATGTTTTTCTAACTGACTACAATGTTATTGTATTTTTATTTTCAAGAATAAATTTTTCCTTTGAATAAAAAAAAAAGTATAAAGAAAAACTTGCTTTTTGTTTAGTAATATATTTTGGTTATCCCAATAATTTTTTTTCCTGTTTTTTGTTTTGTTTTTGATATATTGTGTGTTATGAAATATATATCTGAATGATTTCTATTTGACAAGTTTAATGTTTTAAAATCTTTCTCAAAATAAATTTCCTGTCAAGCGTTGGTGGCCTAGTGGTTAGGATAGCTGCCTTCTAAGCAGCCAGCCCAGGTTCGCTTTCCAGTCAATGCTTTGACATATAAAAAAAATTAAATTTCCAGTCTTCTGATAAAAACCTTAAAAATTAAATACATACTGACAAATCACAATTGACATTTTTCTAATAAAAATATTATTTTCATAAAAAATTGCACTGTGGATATGGCTTTTGTTGCAGGCAAGTGCAATAAAAAAATGCATGGAATATAATTTATATATTATAATTGAGTTGATCAGAGCATTTGATTCAGTTAATAGGACAGATATATGGCCTTATTTAAAATTTACTGGTTGTCCACCAAAATTTATTCATATCTAGCTTGCCATGCATCCAAAGTAATTGATGCCAGAAGCACATTTGTTTAACAGTTTATCTGTTCAATGGTACATTTCTAGACCAGAATTACCATACAACACAATTATTTAAAGAGAGAAAATATAATAAAATCAAAAATACTAGTGTAAAAATAAATACAAAATTAATTTTCTATATTCAATTCTTATATATTGTGCTGTGCATGTAAATTTGAACTTAAACAAACTTTGAAAAGCATGAAATATTTACATTGACACTACCACCTACTGCTTTATTAACCCATGTTAGTAAAAATAAATTACTTTCATGACATTTGTGTTTTTAATTATATTCTTTAAAAAGCAGAGTCATATTCAGCAATTAAAATCTCTAATTATTTTATCATTCTCTATCTTGGAAATCATTTCTTTCTTGGTGTTTCTGATATTGTTTTTTAATTGCATTTTTTTTGCTCAGGCCTGAAATTATTATGCAGTATAAAAATAAAAATATAAAAAAATATAGTATGTTCATTGCAAAGGATACAAATAAATAAAATTCTTACATAATATAATTTTTTTTTTATGAACAAGCTGAATGAAATATTCTAAAACATCACATGATCTAGCATCTGTTGACTACTCTGGCTTGTACTGAGTGACACTACTATATGAAGAGTTTTGCCTGTTTTATTCTAAAACATCTTGCACATGTCAATGCAATATCAGCAAATAGCATTCATTCTTTGTTTTCATTAATTTAACAATTTCATTTTCAGGATTATAGTGAGAATAATCTAAATTAGGAAAGCTTATGAATAACTTCTCAGAATAATTTGTTGTTTCTCAGAATAATTTATTGTTTTAATATATTTTTATTATTTCTACAAAACCAACAAAATATTCTATGATCACCATTTCTTATGCTTACACAAATTATAATTACTAGATAGGGATTTTGAGGTGCAAACTTTTAGCATCCAAGAGTTTCTACTATTTCATTATTTCTAAAGATGTTTTTAATAATAATAAAGCTAAAAATAATTTTATTTTGTCACAAATTTTATTTAAACTAAAATCACTTATATCAAGTATATAGTTTATGTTTTGGTTTTATGAATTAATTTGATATTTGAAGTTATCCTTTTTCTTATCTTATTTGTAATTCGTCACCAAAAACATTTCTAACATTGACTAATGAAAAAGTTTATTTCATATCTTTATTTATTAACAGCAGTTGAGCATGCTTTTAGCTACAGAAGCCAGATTCATTGTATCATAAGGGGGCTAAAGTAGCCATCTTATAAATTAACTATTTTATGAGTTTATAAATCTGTTTCTTTATCTGAAAGCATGCACAGCTACTATAAATAAATAAAAGATATGGAATAAACCTTTTCTTTAGTCAATGTTAGAAAGGTTTTCAGTAACTAATTATGAATTAATTTCATAATTAAATTGTATGATTAAATTGTCATTGTTTGAATCTTTATTTGCTAAAAAAAAGTGTATATTGAATGATTTGTATATTGCAGAAGATAATCATTGGATTGAAGCCCACTATATTTGCAGAAGAAATATTTGTGCATGATTTTAAATTTAGACTATTTTGAAGTTGATAATATTGAAATATTCATTACTTTTGTTATTAAGATTTGAAATATTTTTGAATTTTGTTTACCAAAATATATATTAGTATATTTTTATTTAGTTAATTTTTTTCCCATTTATGCATTGAATTTTAAAAATTTAATATTAAAAAACAAACAAACAGATTACATTATAATTAAAAAAAAAGATTTTAAAATGCTGAAAGAAAAAAATCATATCAACAAACAAAACGATTAAAAAATATTTATATCTATCCCCTACCCCTACTCTCTGTACATTATTAATAAACAATTAACTTAATGATAAGCACGATTTATATTATAAATATAATTGTGAATTCTTGTCAATTATTTCAGCCATACACTGGACTTTATGTAAAGTAAATTGAAATTATTAAAAAAAAATCGAAGATGGATAAAATAAATCAATCAAAATAATTTAAAAGAGTTGAAAATTAATAAAATATATTATTTAATTCATATGTATATGTACAAGCATATATAAATGTTTTTAAATGCTTTATTATCAATTGCTTAATAATTAGAGAGCATTTCATATACGCGCAGAGACTGATGTTCTTTGTTTGAATGATCTAAAAGAAAATGTAACTAAACAACTTTTGAAATGTGACTGTGAGTGAAATTAATTATATAAAAAAATGATAGAGCAGATATTACAAAACTTCCAAGTGATTGTGCAAAAGTCTTGAGTTGAAATATTATTTTGATTACAAAAAAAATCACTTATAAGTATTGAAAAAATAATATTTAATTTTTGATGAACTAAATGTAAACAATTTTGAAAAAAAAAAAAGGTCTGAAATGCATTTGATGATAATATGGGAAATTATATATATAAACATCCATTTTTGTTTCTTCTCTATAAGAAGCAACCTTTTGAATGTTGTTAGCTTTATTTCCGCAGCAAACATTTCTTTATATTGTTTGTTAAATTATTTGTAAATTTTTACTAATCGTATAATAAATAATGTAATACTGCATTTTGCTTTGAGATTGTATGTTAAATATTCATATTATACGTAACAACAGTTTTTAACTTGTCATCTAAAAGTGTGTGCATTATTGATTCCAACAACCTCAAAACCTTCCTCTGTGCTTTGTAAAATTAAAAAAACAGATCTGTTTTGATACAGCAGAATATTTTCAATTGTTTTTTGGGATATTCCAAGCAAATTGATTTTATGCATTGTTATTGTAATAAATGTCTTCCCTTTCCCCACATATTTTAGTGATTATTTAATATTTTAATTATTAGGGTTTAAAACAATTTTCTGCACTCAAATGTGTACTATGTATATATATAATTATCACTTGTCATAGAAAAGGCATATGGCTTTGTTGCTTAGGTGCCAGACCTGCAAGTGCTAGAATTGATCCTGGAACCCCCATTCCTATGTTGACACTCGACCAACTACACCAAACTGTGTGCAGGACATATCACTTGCCATAATTATAGAAAACAAACAGGGGAAAAAAACCCATAATATTAAAAAAAAAAAAAGCAAGGCTTTGTACAAATAGTGCAAAAAAAATCAAGTGAAAATACTAAAATCAATGATTCTGAGCTTATGGAAATTTACTTTTGATTGATATGCCACTAATATCACTATAAAATACTACATGCTAATTTAAGAATAGGATGGTGTGACAAATTATGTTATTGAATTGGAGTCAAAAGGCTATCTTCTTTTTTTGAACATTTTAATAATAAATTAAACAAGGCATCTACATCAACAGTGAGTAATCTGTGGGTCATGACTCTTCAAGGGTCACAGAAAAATTGTTGAGTTGTGAAAATGTTGAGAAGTTCTCATGTTGGATAAAATAATTGAAAAAACAAAAGCCTAAGCACTATTAAAAAGTACATGAAAACTGCTCAACTCATTATTGTGTGTTGACCAATTTTGTGTTTAAACACTTCCTTCTTTATATTCCAATCCACTTTGGATAAACAGCTTATCACAGCAGCACTTCACTTATATTGCTCTCATTTCTCTTGTTTACTCTCAAAGTTTTGTTCATCGTTCTAGTATCCTCCTAACATTGATATGTGGTACTACATTCTTGAATGTACACATTTTATAAAACAGCTAAAAAGTTGCAATTGCTTGCAAATCAACTAAGAAACAACTATTATTATACATTTATCATATTTATTTTTGTCACAAGGTTTGCAATTAAATATTTTTTAAATTCTGTTTTTCATTTTTATATTCATGATAGAAATTAAAATTTTTTATGGATAAATGGGCAATAAAAAACAAACGTTCAGAAAATAGTAGCAAGAAAAAAGATACATATTTGTATGTGATAAAATGACTTTTATTATTATAAATTTATATGCTTATAATAGGATGGTAACAACATATATTGGGTCACATAAAATTTCAGTCTGAGCATGGGAGTCACCACTATAAAAATATTGCACACCACTGATCCACATGTGCCAAACTTTGAAACTTTTCTTGAATAAATTATGTCAGTCAATTAGATGAAAAAAAAAAACTTTAAAAATTAATCTGATATAAAATTTTCATTTAACTTTCATTTAATTAATATAGTTTATTATAAAAAATCTGTATATCACCATTCAATGATTGCAGATATTTGTATCCACTTTCAAATGAATGATTAAACTTTATATTCCTGTGCAGCATAAAATTTTAAATCTGTTTCTATTTGTTTATTGTAGCTGATTATTTTTGTTACCATATGTATGCTAGGCAGGTTAATCAACATCATCTTCACTATTATCAATCCACTGCAGGATAAAGGTCTTTCCAAGTTCAATCCACCTTCTCCAACCTTCAGTTTCTCTTCTGCACATCACTCCTACTCACTTTCTTATTTCATCCATCCATCTTATATGTGGTCTCCTTTTGGGTCTATTACAATCTCTTGGAATTTGGTTTACAATTTCAATTGTTCATCTATTATCATCTCTTCAAGAAGGTTAATATATACATGTAATTAGTTAAAAATACCCATAATTACAGATCTAACCATATTTAAAGGTGACAAATATTCTAATGGATGGCAGATCTTATACTTCTGTTTTTTTTTTTTTTATGCAGAATAAAAGCATATATAAATGTTTATGTACACATGTTTTTATTATTATTAGATGCTTTAAGTTGACTTCTGATTATGATATGAATGTTTTTTCCTACTTATTCATAAACATTTCATTGTAGAAATAGTTTATGATTTTCTCCATTGAAGTTTGAAATAACATTTTACTGGTGACATGAGTTGTGTTCAAAGCAGTTTTTATTGACAAATATATGAATTTTGAAAATTATAATCTAAAACAACTTATTTTATCTTCTTTAAACAAGTAACCAAAGACATAAGAAAAATGCAATTACAGTTCCCATTTTGGTTATTTACTCATAGAAATAAAAGTAAGATAGTTTAGATCGTAATTAAAATACACTTGTTTTATAATGCGCATGAGTTTAAAGAAATTGTAATTATATGATATATTTAATATAATTCATTAATATTTAAGGACTTGAATGTTTTAAAATAAAAGTCTGTAATTTCAATTAATAATAAGTTTTTAAATTAAAAAAAAAAATAAAAATAAACAAAATTAGCAGATAAAGCAGGACAAAATAAAAATAAGAAAAAAGATAAGAAAAAGTAACAAACTTTCCTTAAGAAGGATTGTTAATAAAGTAAAAAAGCAAAATTTAATAAAAATTTCAGCATAAAAAATCATAAATGGGAGTTTTAAAAGTAAAGTTTATATAGTAATGTAAGTTAATGTATAAAAAAGGTATATATACAAGAAATGTAAGAAATAATGGAATATGTGATAATTGATACTATGTAAACTGATATCAATTTCCTCAAATTGGAGTGAAAAAAATCAGATTTGTTTGAGTGTAGGGATCAGAATATTGAAGATGCATTTAATTAGAGTATTGGTGTTATAAATTGCTAAGCTATTTGATATTTTATAATTAAATCATGTGCATTCACTAAAGTTAAAATAATGAAACCTAATAGAACCAACTGAATAAGATCAACAGTTATACCCACATTTACAAAAGATGAAAAAAATCCTAATAGAACCAACTAGATAAGATCAAGAGTTATAGTTGCATTTATCAAGGATAAAATAATGAAAATTAGAAATCAATATTTATAAAGAAAAATACAAAGAATTATGATACACTTATCTAATGCATACTTGCATTAAACAGTGAGAGATCAATGCATATATGAATAATTTAGTGTTTGCCAAAAAAATCTATCAAAAACTTCACAAAGAAAAACACTTATATAAAGCAAACCTGCCATTTCAAAACAAATCCTTTCTAATGTGTTTGTATGACATAGAAAATGTAATAATTATAATAACTAAACAATAAATAATTGAAATTGCAGTAGATGTATCATTTTCACTTTTCACATTTTCTGAAGAGATTTATCTATGTTGATTATCAAAAAAAAATCCTATTAACAAGGCTGAGTATTTTGACTATGGGATATAAAAGAAGAACTATATAATTTTGGTAGCCATATAATAATATTCTCTTAATCCAATCAATCATTAGTCTGCATTTATAAATTATAATTTTAGATGATTTTGGGACTAGATTTACTTTATGGAACACATATTTTTTCATATAATACAATAATCTAAAATGTATTAAATTTCACATAATCTATTACAGATTAATATTGTTTCTGAGAAACATGAATAAAATGGTGTTACTCATTAAATATTATTAAACCTTTGAAGATCATTTTTGAAGAATGAATGAAATATTTGTACTTTCATTGATAAATGTTCTCTATGATTTTCTAGATAGTTTAAACATTATGTAATTCCACATCAAGTAAAACATAAGCAGACCGTTGATAAGCCTATTTACAATTAGAAGATATTATATGCTAATATTATTTTGTTTAATTTTTGTATATATATATATATATAAATTAAATCAACAAATAACATTAACTGGCATTTATTATAGACAAATGTCATCACAACCTAACAAATAGAATTAAACAGCAATGCGATCTAGTATTAAAGATCCTAAATACTGGAAATATATTTTCTCTCCAGTGGATTATTTAAAACTATTTTACCTTCATCTACATTTCCTGATAAAAAAGTATAGATATATATTTGTATCAATATATAGAAATTGGTACGCAGTTTTATTGTGCAGCCATTTCTATGAGAATTTGCTATTCTTTTTTTATAAATTTAATTATCATGTATTTTTGTCCAGAAATTGATATATATATATATATTTTAACACAAATATTATCATGGATAAA
Source organism: Epiperipatus broadwayi (assembly GCA_028023455.1). Lineage (NCBI taxonomy): Eukaryota > Metazoa > Onychophora > Udeonychophora > Euonychophora > Peripatidae > Epiperipatus > Epiperipatus broadwayi. The sequence continues at coordinate 10,835,866 of JAQFVV010006204.1, forward strand.
AGATTATAAACCTATGTATATGTTTTAAAACTATCTTGATACAATTTAAAAATATCTGGAAAAAAAAAGTTGATCTGCTCTGCTTCCTTTCAGTTAAATATGAGTATAACTGAACATTTTTGTCATAAGAATTCATAAATAACCTGTTTATTAAAAAAAAATCAAACTTAAAAAAAGTTTATGTTTCTATGGGGTTGCAAATATGTCTTTTTCATAGATTTTCCTTTCTTGAATTATAAAAATGTACTTTTTTAAAAATTTCTATCCTCCTTTCATTGTTAAACATTGGGGAATTATAACCACTAATTTGTCTAACAATTTTTTTCATATAGCATTAATTTGATCACAATCAGGTTTTTCATTCATATTTAAGGTCTTTTAATACGATTATATAATACATTATTTAGATTCTGTTATAAATTTATGTATCAATTAATTATTTGTTAATTTAGGTACTATAAAGTAATATTTGATATTTTTTCCTAATAAAATCGATTAGAGAAGTCTGAATGGTCAGAAAATTTTGTAGTGTGTTGTTGTAAGCCTTTTTGTTTAAATCCATAAGTGAAATTTAACCAAAATTTTATGTGTTTATATATATGATGGTGTGTATACAGATATATATATACATGTGTCTATACATAAATTAAAGTATATACTAATATCTACAAAGGTGCACAATACATATTAATTCTCAGTAAACAAAAAAAAAAGCTTATTTTTAATTAATTATATTTTTCCTTGTGTTTATTACAGTCACTTTTTTAATATGAAAATTTAAAAAAAAATCAAATTTTCTTATTATTATATATCCAATAATAGCCATGAACTGTGAGTCCTACACAACAATATAATGGCTGTCTGAATTTTGAATAAATAAAGTGATATATATATATATATATATATATCTCTATCCTTATATATATATATATATATATATATATATAAGGAAAGAGACAGAGAAAGAGAGAGGGAGGGAGGGGGAGAGATAGGGAGAGAGAGAGGGGAAGAGGAGAGGAAGAGAGAGGAAAGAGATAGAGAGGGAGAAAAAGAGGATAGCAGGGTGAGAGAGGAAAGAGAGGGGAGAGAAGGGAGGGAGGAAGAGAAGAATCATAAAAATCAGCACTGAACAAAACTATAAATAGTTATACTAATAATTATAAGTTACAAGTTAACATTATATCACAAAGAAGTTATATCATCAACATTACACAAGAATAATTACACAAGAAGGATTCAGTAGTCAATGCCAAACTTAGGGTACAGTATACCAGAATCATCTAGATGCACATACTTAAGTGCTAAAGTATTTATCATAAAAATAATGCTGGGATTCTGATATATGCTGATCATAATGGATGCTCTGGCCATAGGGTGCCATGAGTATACAGTCCAACTAGAAAATTAAATGTTTTCTAAAAATGTAGTGAATGAATTATAAATGTGATCTTGATCTTTGCACCACCCAGAGATTCATCTGGATGCTAAACACAAACCTAAACCCCCATATAAAAATAAATGAACCATTATTGCTGTAGAGTGAGCTCAAGATCATAAGACCATTGAGACAATGACTGTAAACAAGAGAAAGAAAAATGTATAAGTTTAATCTACTTTAATTTGAATAGTTTTATTGGGATAATTTACAAATTTCTAAAACATTATGCTATTATGAAATGAAACTACATACTTTTCCAATTATATAGCTGGAGAAACAAATACATTAAAAGTATTTTTTAACAATTATTTAATAAATTAACTAATAAATAATTAAGAAAAACAGTAAATGATATAATATGATAATTCTAACTTTAATACAATAGATCAAAAATATAATTTCATAAAGCAATTAGTCTTAATTTATTGTTGACTCATAATCATTAAAGTAATTAGTCTTTACTTTAAAAACAAATTATTTTTCCTTCAGTGATCAAAATTGTAAAACAACATTTCAAAGATAAAAAAATTAAATTAGCTCAAACTCTCCCTTTTCTTATGAAATTATATTTTATTATATTTTGGAGGGAAAATAAGATAAAGAGAAAATAAAACATGTTTCAATAAAAATACTAAAATTATTCATTATTACCAATTATTACTTAATTTAAAAATTATCTATAAATGTAGATGTAATGTGCATATTATAATACATTAGATTACCATGTTTTTTGAGTTCCTCTATAATAATTATAATTTTCAGTTTTTTAATGTTGGTTTTTCTTCTTGTACTCTTTTCATTAACACATATTTCCAAAGTAATGTACAAATGTTGAATCTATCTATTTTTTCAATGTACTAATTTGCAGATTGGGTTAACACACTGAATGAGAGAGTCATGCTCTTGAATGAAAACAATCTTGATGCAGTTTACTTAAGGAGCTATTATCCTTCTACATTTTCTTTAGTGAACAGACTACATATGAGGTTTAATGATGCTTAGCTTTTAGCTAAATCTTAGCACAGGTTTTTCTCAATTCCATTTTAAAATTCATTTTTTTAGCTTGTAGAGAGATGAATCTTACTTCAGACTGCAAAACATCTCATTATTCTCTTTACAGCTGAACTGTTGCTACTGCTTTTTTCAATAACCGAATCCAGAAAAACTGTTATTACTGATTTCTTTAATAGGTAGATCAAGAAAGATTGCTTCCACTGATTGCACCAACAGCTTGATCAAGAAAGACTGGTCCTTACAAGACACCGAGGTTTACTGCTGAAGTTTACTACTTTAACTCTTCCCCTATATTATTTTTTAATAATCCTGTATCCACCTAATCATATCTTATCTTGTATATATCTATATCAAACCCTTATCAATAGAGTCTATTTTTACGAAAGGTTATTTGGTTTTTTTTTTTTTATTAATTAAAAAAATTCAATTATATGAAAACAATTACATTGTATTTATTTCTCTCTTATGCCAAAAAATAAGATAATCTTTTAATTAATCTTTGATATGAAAAATGTTATCTTTTATTTTGGAGAGAGGTGAAGAGAGAAAAATAACTTTAATTAATTAAAATAAAATTTCTTATCAAAATGTTAAAATCTTATTTTTCTTTTCCTCTTAAAATCTTTATAAAGAGCACACAAAATATCACACACTCATCTCTTTTAACAATACTATCCAGGAAAAAACATGAAAAAAATATTATTACTTTTTAAAAAAATTAAAACTTAAAACTGATAGACAAAATTACTGAAGAGAGAAATTTAAAAAAAATTATGTTTTATTATTTTTATACATTTTCTCTTTTATACTACTCTTAACAAATTATATATATTCACATTATTATTTTAATAAATATTGGAATTATCAAATCACTTAAATGAGTTACTTCTTGATATTATAAAAAATCTGAGATAATTAAATTCTATCATTTTCCTATTTTAACTTTACCAGTTCTAACAAATTTGTAATATTTGACATAGCCAAAGTTTACCTCTGCCTATGATATTACATTATTTTATCCGTTAAACTTACTTTCAGAAAAAAATCTATTTCACAATCATGCAGCAGATGTGTAATATATATATAACAACAAAGAATTAGAAATTAAAGGTAAATTTTGTGGTGATTATATAAACTAATACATGAACCTCAAATATTTCTATAAGTACTTCACTTTGGTTTTTTAGTCTGCTTATTTGACATCTTGCAATACTGTATTCCAACTTCTTTTGTGATAATTGATCATTTTATTAGTTATTCATTATACTAGAGATTATCTACTTAATGAATCATATTACTACAGTTTAATATTTATCATAAGTTAGGGATTGGTTTTTCTATTGACTTTTAACTCTTTGTGGAGGGATGTAATAATAAAGATATAAAAAAAGATATGCAAAAGATATATTATCCCAACATTCATATTTAATGCTAAATAACACCTATTATTTGGTCCAGATCACAATTTCTTTTCTTACTCAAAATCTCTACCATTATATATATATATATATATATATATATATATATATATATATATATATATATATATATATATATATATATATATAGCCAATTATTACAGTTTAATTTATGTATCAAACTTACCATCCTCACAACTTTGATACAAAACACTTGATGGAAGTATGTTAATAATTTTTAATTAAGTATTCATTAGACTAAAGATTACCCACTAAATAAATAATCTCACATAAGGCTGGGACTAATTTCTATTAATGTTTAACACCTTGTAAAGGATGTATTAATAAACACATGACCAAAGACATGAGAAAATGAGGTATGATCCCCAAGATGCACATTTTGTCCTTAACCAGCACTTATCAGTTGACCCAGATCACTATCTCTTACACATATTTTTATCATCATTCGATATTTATAGACAGCCAATTATTATAGTTTAAATAAGTGTTAAACTTACTACCATTACAACTTTGATATAAACCATTTGATAGAAGTGTAGTAATAATTTTTTATTAGTTATTCATTAAACTAGAGATTATTCACTTAATAAATAATATTTCTATATTGTAACTTTCACTACACCCACTCTCATGCAAAGTAAAGACTGGTTTCTATTTGCTTTTAACACCTTGTAGAGGGTTATCATCATAAACATATGACCAAAGATATAAAAAAAATGAATGAATGGTTAATAAAAATTATTAATATACTTCCATCTAATGGTTTGTATCAGAGTCATAAGAGGAGTAAGTTTGACACATCAATTAAACTTTAGTTATTGGCTACCTATCTATACTTAACAATGATTAAGATATATGTAAGAGATTGTGATCTGGGCCAATTAATGTAAACTTGTTCAGCACAAAATGTGTATCTTGGATATCATATGTCTTTTTCATACATCCTTAGTCATATGTTTTTGACCACACCTCTCCACAGAGTATTAAAAGCAGATGGAATCCAGTTCGTATTTTGTGTGAGGGTGTGTAGTGAAAATGACACTAGAGCAATATTATTTTTTTGTGATAACTTTACTTTTTAAAAGACTTAATATTTTATCTAACCAAAACTCCTCATTATATTATATTCTTAGCCATATTCTCCTAAAGAAAATGACCAGTATTGCATCATTTTAATGTCTTGGGAGATCATTATCATAATGTAAATAGTACCTACATCTTTCTTTAAAACCACTAACTTTGAATTGATGAAAATAGCATAATTATCAGTAAGAAGTCAAAAGATGAAATACTCACTTTTAATTCTTTCTACCATTTTTGTTTATGCACCACTTTCAATTAAATTTGCTTGTTTTAAAAATATTTTAGCATATCTATTTATTTTCATTAGCACAATGCTAGAAATTATATTTTTCCTGAATTAAATATTCAATATTTTAATTTTAATTAGTAGATGGAATATTTAATTTAATTGGGAAAAAAATTCTTGTAGGATAGATTTAAATATATGAAACAGTATTACAATTCAGCTCTATTTTTTTATTATCTGTTTGGTATAAACAAGAAGTATATATTCTTATTCTTTTCCTTTACCTTCTTTGCATTTCTTCATATATATTGTGAAAAAAAATCAGTTATTTAAAAGCTCTGATGAAGACTGCTGGACAGTTGAAACTGTCAGGAAAATAAAGAAGTTTTATAAAAAATTTTTTTTGCATTAAAATGTATATGAGAGGAATTATTATAAGCAATATCTATAAGCAAGAAGATACGTTTTTTTTTTAACTTCAAAGATGAAACATATTAAGTATAATTTGAGACAAAAGACAAGCAAATAAATTATTTACATTGAAAATACTTTTAAAAAAATATTTCGATGAATATCGACTAAAAATCCTATGTTCAAATCCCTCTATTTACTATAGTAAATATTCATGACACTGAAGAAGTTAATTATTTTATTATTGTTATAGAAGATATGTGTGATATAGATATATTTTAAAAAAATTAGTTAAAAAAAAAGTAATAAATTAAGTCTGAATGCGCATATACAAATACACTTTTTTTTTTTTTACTTTCATGTGAGGATTTTTACATGCAATAAATGATCTTATGAAAAGATTTCTTGATCCATATTAAAATCTTACCAACAAACCTACATAGCTTTTGATGTCTGCTTTGTAACACCATACATAGACTACATCAAAAATCACTTTTATAAAAATAAAAAAAAAACAAATTGGAACACTAATTTTAATTTCAAATGCATCAGATTTTTTATTGACAATAATAAAATTTTCTCTTAACATTTTAAATTGAGTCGAGTATCTTAACTAAATAATAGAAGAAGTAATCTCTGCTTATAACATTTCTCTTGCAATTGCTTGGTACCAAAAACGTGTCTATAATACTTCTTAATTCTTTAAAATATATAAGTTTTTGGTAACCAGATGCAATCTATACAATAAAATCATTGGAAGTATTTTTCGAGATACTGAATAGTAATTACACTACATGATAATAAATTAAGTAATAAAATTATCTTTAAGGTGGCATAAATTTTATGGGTCTAAATGCTCTTAAATAAAGTGTACATATTTTGAGTTAATATATTATCACCATATTATCAAACCTTTCCAATTCTTTTATCTTTAAGATTCAAATGATCTGATTTAACTTTATTAAGCTCAATATCTTTGTACAAGTCTAAATAATCACACAATCATAAATTTCTTATGCATACATAAACTGTTAAAACAGTAATAACTCTCTCCATACAGTAGTATCACCCAGTACAAGCCATAGAAATCAGTGAATGCTAGAAGGTTTGTGCATCAAAAACCAAGTTTCTAACTTGTGGTCTTCATCAGTAAGGAGCCTTGAATATGATTTCTCTGCACATAGATCTTTGAATCTAAATGCAATTATCCAGTAACCACCTTTATATTTTTAATTATGTATAAGTCCAAAATAAAAACACCATAATGTTTTAAATCCAACCTCATTTGCTTTTATAGTCATACAGATGTGAATCCAATTAATCCATAAATTTTGATGTCTTTGGTCTTTTAATAACCACAGTCACCATCATTCTTTGGTCAGTATTGATATTAAACTTTTATATGATGACCATTTCTTATATTTACATATGGTGTTAAAACCAAGCAATTTTCTCTATGCAGTGGTACAACTTAGTTCAAGTCATAGAAAACAATGGATTCTAAAAGGTTTGTGCAATAAAATCTCTGTCTAGTGCCTATTCATCCAGTATCCTCAGACTAGTTGCTTGTGGCCTTCATCAGTGTGGAGCCTTGAATCTGAGAGCATTGGACATAAATCTTTGGATCTAATACATCAAAATGTATAGATACTGAATTAGTTTCAGTTCTGTTGACCATACAAGTGAATGAACTTGGATTGAAAACATTAATATGGTTGATGGAGAGGTGCAGTGCCCTCAGATACAAGGCTTATTACTGATAAAGACTACAAGTTAGAAACTAATCTGGGAATATTGGATGTGTAGCATTAGTTAGGGATTTGATGTAATTTCTAACATCGGCTGATTTGGAGAGAGTTGCTATTGTTTTAAGTCTAAATGAGCTGGTCAGATGGATATACCATTAAAAGTCTTACTATTTGAGTGTTTAATAATTTCTTCACAAAATCAGCATAATCTATTTATTTAGTTTGGAATATTAATTAATATAGATTAGTGCTTTCTATGGATGAAATCATTTTTAAGGTGACCAAGATCAGAAAGGTCTAACAACCATTCTCAAGTCTCCTGGTAAATTCTTGAATTGTTCATGTTAAAGTCCATAATCATTTTATTCTTCAACAGAATATGCAATCTGTTTTGTTTTATTTAAATCACTATTAATATGATTACTGTCAGATAGTCAATCAAAATTTTTTAATGACAATGAAAACAGAGCCAATTTTAGTATTTAATTACTGTTGAATTTTAATTGACATCTAAAGAATAAACATCAAAATATCTATAATGTATTTAGTGTAGGATTTATGTTTTAATTTATTCACTACCAGCTCCATTTTGACAATCCTCTAGTTGTAGTTTCAGTTATATTTGCAACATTTTATTTTCACAATTAAACCTTTCTTCTCCATCATATTTTGACACTCTTTACATTATATATTACAAAAATAAATTTGCAAGCAAAAAAATTCTAAAAGGAACTGTGAAAATATAGAAAAAAAAAAGATTAATCTGAAATACATAAGGAGAACAACTTTTTTTTTGTTGGTCAACTGCCATATTGTGACTTTAAAAATATAATTAATTGTTTATTTGAACTCTTTTAAAAATCAGAATGAATTCTTATTCATAAATAATAAAACAATAACATTGTTTTAAATTGCACTTATTTTTATTAAAATATCACAAAAATTTTCTGCATTGGTATTTATGCCAATAAACATCACATGACACCCATTTCTTATGCTTGTGTATAACTGTTTTAAAACAGGCAAAACTCACTATATGTATTGCCACACACAGCAAGCTAGAGTAATAAATGTATGCCAGAAGGTTTGTCATAAAATCCCCATCTAGTGCCTACTCATCAATATACCCAGATTAGTTTCTGGCTTGTGGTCTTCGTCGGTGAGGAGCCTTGGATCTGAGAGCACTGCACCTAGATCTAGGTGCAGTGCTCTTGAAGGCCCACAAGCCAGAAACTAATCTGGGGATAGGGTTGTCAGATCCAAGGCTCCTCACTGATGAAGGCCACAAGCCAGAAACTAGTCTGAGGATATTGGATGAGTAGGCACTAGATGGGGATTTTATGCACAAGCCTTCTGGCATACATTGATTATTCTAGCTTGCTATGTGTGGCAATATGTATAGTGAGTTTTGCCCGATTTTTCATTGATATTTATGAAAACATTTCTTTTCAGCAAATCAATCACGACTTCTGTTTTACCATAATTACAGTTTCATTTGACTTATCATCTTAAAAAATAATGGTTTTTAAAGAAAATCTAATTATAATCATTTACTTTTTGGTTTTGAAATAAACATTTTTCATAAGTAATCATAAATATGTAAATAAAGTATTAATAATATACAGTTTTTTCCATAATAAAAGAAAAAAGTTTGCTCTCTAAGCCAGAGAATAAAGAATCTATCAATCCATGGTGTTGTTGATCTTTAATTTTATGTTTTTAGTGACATCTTCAGATCTTTTTTTGAACTAATAAATCAACATAAATTTTAGTTCCAGTTTCTGCCATTAAATGAATGCAAACTAGCAAAGTAGCATTATAGAGAAGGAAAACTAAAAGTGATAGCAGCAGCATCAAAATGCACTGAGAACATGCAATGGGAATGAATCCATCCATGCAACTGCCATTCTACATTTTGGAACATATTACTTTATAATCTATCTAACAGTTTGCACTTATAAATGTTAATTCAATATTAATTTCTTTATATATTATTATTTCTAACTATAACATAATCTCTAAAGTGATATTGTTTTTAACATGATTGCAAATACATTCCTTTATAACAGTGGTCTTCAACCTTTTCACACCTGCGGACCGGTAAAAATAAGGATAAAGTTTCGCGGACCGGCAAAAATAAGGATAAGGTTTCATGGACCAGCAGAAGTCTATAGATAAATTTTCTTAAAGATGTAAACAGCTTAGCCTTAGATGAAGTTATATATATATGGAGTTTGTATAATTAAAAACTTTTTTTTTTTTAATTTTGAATTTTTTTAGAAAAGTAATAAAAAATTTAATTCTATTCCCCCCCCCACCTCATAAACATCTGTGATAACTAGAAAAACAAATTAATTTATGTATGACTGATTAGATTTTGTTCTGTTTCTTTTTTTTAATCAGGTAAAAGTGCGATGAAAAAAATAAATAAAAATTGTTTATATTAATTAAAAGTTTAAAATCTTATTATTTTGTTATTAAAACTTTCTTGCCAGTCTATCGCGGACCAGCAAAAAACTTCTACGGACCGGCATCGGGCCACGGACTGGTGGTTGAAGACCACTGCTTTATAACACCTAGACAAAATGGTTGTGATAATCAATGCATGTTATGCAAATATTAAAAAATAATAGTCTATTTGATTTCATAGAGCCATTGCAATTACTTGTGATAATTTTGGCCAGAGTTTACTGTTCCTATAAACACATATATTAATGCTGTCAAGATGAAAACAGTTAGTCTGTTAATGATATTGATGCAATAACATTGAGCAAGAAACAATAACTTTCTTTCTCTAAACTTTCTAAATTTAGAAATGAAAAATAAACACTGATAAAAACGGTGACAGGAACACTGTACATATAACAATTTTTAATATTATTGGCCTTTCATTAACACACTAACACATATCAACATCCATTAAATGTTTATTGCAGGCAAAATTTTTAATCTTATTATCCCATCTAAAATTAAATCGTTTTAATGGACATTTTACCTTTTGATTTCCTAGAAGAACTGATTAGCTAGTTGATTATCAGTATCTATTTATGTTATCTGTTTATAATTTTATCAATAGCATCAGTTTATGCTTACATTCACTCACTTCTTTTCCTGTCTTTATTATTGTGAATTTACAGATGATCCAAAAAATATTCATTCTCATAATAAACTTTAATAATTTTATTTTAAAATCAGTAATCAATCTTAATAATGTCTTCTTGCAGGAACTATCCTGAAACAGTAAGCCTTAAATAACATTTTGTAAACAGATGGCCATAATCGAGTTAGTACTTCACTAAATCAGAATTCAATGAATTTCCATATACAAGTATTAAAAAAACGAATATATAGAGGCTTTTTTTTAAAAAAAAATTTCCAATGCTGTACAAGAATTGGGTTAATTATTGCAAATCATTTAAAAATAGTTCTTATATTATATATTAGAATTTGCATGTTTTAACGGCAATGATTTCTTGATCATTTAACGACATGAATTTGTACAGACATATATATATATATATGGGTGAATATTTCATACTCCTTTGTGTTTCTCGAAATCTTGGTTTCCTACTGAATTTGAAGTTTACGTTACATATATCCATGTATTTTTGACAGCATAATCATAAACTGAAATAATATACTTAATTTAGGTGCGATTTAAATTAATAACAAAAATAAAAAGAAGAAAAAAAACCCAACAGTTTTAATTTTTTTCACAGAATTTTTAAAATTGTAAACCAGTTTGTGCTTAAAATATTTTAGTAAGAACGAAATTAAACGGTATTAATTAAATAAAAGGAGCTCTAAGGTTTCTCATCGGAAAAAAGAAAAAGAAAAGAAAGGTGAAATACCTGTTTGTAAAGATACAATGAAAAGTGCTTTTGTTTTGTAAAACCATGTGACCTTTTCATTTATCAATTGTTTCGGAGTTCATTTTTAGAACTTTACAAAAGCAATGATACGACAATAAACTGTAATTGGTCACAGCTTCAAGTTGTCTTTTGTTTTATCAAGAAAATTTTCCACAGCTTTCATACTTTCCCGCAGAGGAAGAGATAACTTATTACTGCTCACCTTTTTATTTCCTGAATAAAAATGAAACTTTCCCCCTTTTTTTTATTTGTTATTTTTTTTAGTTTCTGCAGAGAAAGGTAAAAAATAAAATAAAATAAGAGAATTAATTCATCAATCCATATAATTAATACCATTTTTTTTCCCCCGCACTATTCTTCGCTAACATCTTTATATAATATAGTAGCAAATTATACATGTTACATGTTTCCTATTATAGATAAAATGAATAAATTAATAAAAATAATTACGAAAAATTTATTATTAGATGTTATGCAAATACAGATTCTTGGCAGTCATATAAATAACACTTCCTAGACTCCTCTATCATCTATCTGTCTAGTCTTTAAGATTTGCTCAAAGATATATTTATTATTGAGCTGATGGTGTTAAGCCACTTCATTGTTGAATATTCTCATCTTTTATCACCAGTACTTTTATATTTAATTGAACCATATCATGATATGAAAACTAGGACAATTTCAACCAGGTCATTTGCACTTAAAGTCTAATCTGATTTTTTTTTTTTTTTTAAAGTCTAAGATCTGATTAAAAATCTACTTATTTGTTTTGCTTACCATCCAAGAAACTCTTTTTAGTTTAAAAACATCACTTTTTCAATTTTTTTTAATGTTTACATTTTCACATCCATAGGAAGTCATAAGAAGCACCATAGCTTAAATAATTGTGGTCTTTGTAGTTGATGGTGAATAAATTGTGGTCTTTGTTTTTAAAATTAAGTTTCTATATCTAAAAATCTTTTCCATGTCTTGCTATTATAAATTGTGCTAAAAGAATGACAAAATATATCCAATAACTTATCAAGTGTTAGTTCAAAAGTGTATTTATTATTCTTTATACAATACACACACATTTATTTGTTATTGATATAAATGGAAAATACATATAATCAGATAAATACACTTGTAATTTAACTGCACTGTGATATTTAGTGTAACGACCTCCTTTATCAAAGCTATTTTGCAACAAACAAAAATGAAATCAGTTTTATTTGGGTTCAAATTCCTATAAGTATGCAGTAACATATTATAAGACTGGTGAGTATGAAATATAGATCAGCAGAGATGTTCAATAAACTCTTTTATGTTAACGTATAATCTAGTTTATAAAGACAGATTGAATTGCTACTTCTTTTAATAGTTTTGCAAACAAAGAAAATACTATCACACATATATATATATATAAGATAAATTAAACAGATCAACTAATAAGAGTCAGAGAAATAAACTAATTTAAACTCTTTGTCATATTTAATGCAATAGCATCCAGTCAGTGTCAGAGTTGCAATAAAAAAAATCAAATCACTTTTACTTGTTTTCAAGTTCTTATAAGGGCACTTTAAAAAGACTAGTAAGCATGAGATTTAAATTGTCAGTGGTGTTCATGTAGTCTGACTCAAATTAATTATGCACACACAGCCTTGCAAACACATTAAAATCATATAAATTGCATTTCTGAAAGTTAAGAGTAAGCAGCACTCTTACATCAATAAATATATTTGTAACATTTATTGATGCAGAAATGCTGTTTACTCATAGCTCTCAGAAGTGTAGTTTATCATTATTTAATTTACTATACATATTGAATATTTATGTATATATTTGTAATTAATTGACAACTGCTTTTGATAAATATACATAAGCAATCAATTCTCCAGATCTGTCATCTTGTGAAAAATATCACAGACCACTCTCATATTACTGGAGATTTGAAACATCTGAACATCAGCAAAGAAACAAGTAATTTTCAATTCATAGATCATAATTAGAATGTTTTTGGCATTGGTCATATATATATAGAGTATACAACTAATCAATTCTTTAATATTCAAATTCCAAAATACAGGGAGCTAATTTATATCCACATTAAAATATCCAATGGATCATAGTAAATACGATAGTATAAGGAAATACGAATATTAAATAATTAGCGAGTTGAATATTCTCCATATGTAGGGCCAAAGCTAATAACATTACTGGTGACAATTAGGAGATATAAATAGAAAATTTTAACTGTTGATTTTCATGTAAATATTCAGGTATTTCAATTCTCAAGTTTTCTTGACAAACATAGTTTTGTTATATGAAATACACATTTAGTGCAAAAGACAGAGCGAGGACATTTTTGACAAGATGATTGCTCAATATTTATAACAAGTTTCAAGAACTCTAGATGATGTTATTATATATATATCAGATTCATCCAGGCTTATATTAGCTTGCTGTGACATCTATTTTCTGGAAGATAATAGTTCTTAGGATTCAGTGAAAAATTGAATAAAATGTTAACATTAATTTGAAATATATATTTATATCTTTTTTCTATGAAAATATCACAGTCTTCATCTTCTAATAACAGAGGTCACTCAAAGATATTGTTAATATCAGTAAGCAAATTTATGCAGAGATAAATCTGAAATATAAAAACACATACAGACACACATATTTGATGACCAAAAAATAAATAAAAGAAATTTAATGAATTTATAAAATCTTTTGAGATCAAATTTGTAAAGCTATAATAATTTTTAACACAAATAAAAGTATATCTGTCAAGCATCAGTGGTCGAGAGGTCAGCGACAGCAGCTTTACAAGCAGTTGTCCCGGGATAGCGGGTTCGCTTCCCGGCTGATGCTATGACACATGAGAAAAATAGAAGTATATCCACATTCAATATATTATGAGTGCAAACAAAATAATCTTATTACTAGTTTTATAGCACCTGATTTGCTTAAATATTTTTTTTCTATCTTCAGATAAAAAACAACACACAAAAATATTAATTAAAAAACAAACAAAAATAGTAATTCATTATTAAATAATCTACCATCTATAATAATTGGATTTAATTTTTTTTTTTTTTCAGATTCAAGCTAAAGATTTTTATTTCAGATTGTTAAACAATGGCTAACTAAACGAATTATCCAATATTGGTTAGTAAACGGGTATTTAACTATTTTTACCTAAAGGACAAACAAAAAACATTATTAATTGTCAATAGATAAAATTAATAAATGATGCTTGTAGTTCTTCAGTGTTCTTTTATTAGGAACTATTGGAAAGGTCTTTATCTATAGTGGATGATTTAAAGGCTATTTAACCTATGGATATATTTATGAAAGAAAAGATATTTTCAGTTTCTTTTTAAAAAAAATTATAGTAAGATTAATGCTATATAAAAGAGTTGCAGCTTGATATTCTTATCAACTTTAGGATAAAATAAATTTTTGAAATTATAGTGCAATTTTAACTTTTTTCCCCACAAATGTTTATAATAGGTGTAATTTAAGTTAAAACTGGCACTACTGAAAAAGCCAAATTCTTTCTTTCAAAATGATAGTCTGCTTTAGATGGTATGAATGAATTCATATATGTTGGAATGATTCACTATGACGTCTTTAACTTATTTACAAAAATCTAAAATATATTTTTAAATTTATCTTACTGATTAAAGATAGGCATATATTCAAATGCTTATAATATCAATGTACTAAAACATACAAACATGTGCACATGTAAGAAAGTTAATTAATAGTATGTTTGATATTTTAGTATAGATTTATTTGCTATAGAATTATAACACAAATGATTGTTTTATAACTTGTTTATTTAAAATATCACATATTAAGCATACATTAAAGTAATAAATTATAATAATTTAAATAAGCTGAATAGTTAAATAATGGGGAGGTAATGAGATATTCCATAACAGGTTGATTTGAAACTTTAGTTCTGAAGAACATCATTCTACCACTGTGCTAAAGTATTCAGGGTATATATAAGTTCAAACAAAATGGCTTATATTAATCTGAAGATAGAGAAATAGAGATCTGGATAGAAACTTGGATATAAAAATCAATAAATTATCTCTGATTACAATTTCTCTAAAGTTATTACTTTTCTTTTCTTTCAGTGAATGTTTTCTTATACGTAGTTCTAGGAAACATTATGAAAAAAAGAAAATAACTATCAAGCATTGGTGATCTAGCAGTTAGCATAGTTACCTTCCAAGCAGCTGGTGCAGTTCGCTTCCCGGTCAATGCCTTGACATATGGAAAAAAACAAAACTTTTATTTATTTATTTTTAATTTTGTCCTTGAATAAATAATACAATGTATAACTTCTGATAGAATGACAAAAAATTTATCATGTTGTCATGGATATTGAAATTACAGTGAATTTAGCTTTCACCATCAAGAGAAAAGGTCATTATAATAAAGTTGTTAGGATTTCGTCAACAGATTTGATTCTTACTGTTATAATATTACTTATGTATTTTAAATATTAATTTCTTATTGAATTTTAATTTTCTATTATGACTGTTATATTTTCTTACAATTCATATATAATTTTCCAAGTTAAAAAAAATATTTTTAATGTTTTGAATATCACATGATCACCATTTTTTATCCACTGAGTGGCACTACTGTATGGAAAGTTTTGCATGTTTTGAATACTTGGAGTTCTCACCTATCATGTTTACAATTTGACATTAAATTTAGGATAGACTTGAAACTGAGAATTAAAAAAAATTCAAATTAAGTTAAGATTATTTTTCAAATAGTCAACTAAACTAATTAGTAAATTGATACATAATTACTGAGTAGAAATGATCAGTAAATATGTTATTAAATGTAAAATAATACTATATCTGTCTGCTATATCCAGGTTGTTTTCACATTCACTAGAATTAAATATTAAGTAATAACAGTAATTTCAAAGAAATCATGCTTATAAATCAGAATTTTGTAACATATTTGTTTAAACATTTCTACAAATTGATTAATAATTTTTTTTGGACTATATTTTTGATTTTTCTTCTTCAATTATCATTCTCTTGGAAAATAGTTTTAATATTTCAAATATTAAAGCCTTGACTTGTTGTTCCTTTATGATCAAAGAATACACCCCTATTATTTGTGTCTACATTTTTAAGAATGTATATGCTGCACATGTTTAATCTTTCTACCACTCAAGATTTATCAAAATAAATTGTTAAAAAATTCACTTTTCTGTATTACTGTTACAATGCTTTATATCATCAATCTGACAGTTTAAATTGACTAGCAATCTTCTTCAGAGCTTTTTATTATTCGGTTAGATTGATGAAATTTACTAAAATAAGCATTCAAACTCAGACTTTCACATGACCCACCACTCTCAGTGCCATCTTATATTGCTGACCCATCTGATCACACACATGTTGAAAAGATAAATAATCACCAATATACATATTTCATGCTAAAACAGAAATCATCAGTTGGTCTAGATTACTATCCTCACATACATATATATATAATCATTACTCAGCTTTATATTAAGATAGACAATATTTATACTTTAATGGACAGGCTTCAAACTATTCCAACTCACAACTCTTTAGCCCTCCATTTCATTGAAAATCTGATGATGAAATGGTCAAAGCCCTTGATAGTGCCAAGGTTGTCATCCTACCCATGTTGACATATTAGTCATTCTGACAACTCATGTACAGAAGAATAATCCATTTATATATACATATGCGAGGAATGGGCAGACCTTTTACACACTATTATTGGCTATCTTAATATAAAGCTGAGTACTGATTATATATATGTGTGTGAGGAGAAATCTGGAGACTATTTGTTGTGTTGTGGTTTAGGGTGAAATAAATATGTTGGTGTTTATTTATCTTTTCAATATGTGTGTGTATAGATGGGTTAGAAGTATGGGTGGTAAGATGAGGTTATGGGTGGGGGGAGAGAGTGAGTTCTAATCCCACATATATTATAAATATAAAAATGGATTTTTAAGTTATAAAATGTAATAATTTATATAAAGAGATGAAAGCAAAAAAATGAAAGTGGGTAGGATGACAACCTTGGTACTATTAAGGGCTTTGAATGTTCCATCATCAGATTTTTCAATGAAATGGAGGGCTGAAGAGTTGTGAGTTGAATAGTTTGAAGCCTGTCCATTAAAGTATAAATATTGGCCATCTTAATATTAAGCTGAGTACTGATTATATATATGTGTGAGGATAGCAATCTAGACCAACTGATGATTGCTGGTTTAGCATGAAATACGTATATTGGTGATTATTTATCTTTTCAACATGTGTGTTATCAGATGGATCAGCAATATGAGATGGCACTGAGAGTGGTGGGTCATGTGAAAGTCTGAGTTCGAACCCTGCATATATTACATATATAAAAATGCAGGTTTAAGCCTGTACAATGTATTAAAATAAGCATTGTAACAGTAATGAAGAAAGGTGGATTTGTTTAATTATTCATAATTTTATCAATGCATATTTAATGATATAAGGTGAAAGAAAGAATACAAAATAGAGTGGCAAAGTGAATTTGAATATTTAATAGCACAAACTATTTACACCATTTCATTTTTTTAATTTTATCTTTCCATTTATTAATAAATCTTTTTAAATTTCAGCATACTCTATAACTGACTTTAAATTCTTTTTTACATAAATTTTAATTTTTTAAAATATACTTTTGGCATATATGTCATAGAGATCTAGGTTTATTTTTTAAATTCAAGTTTGAGCAGTTTATTGTGATTGATTCTGATATTATTTAAATAATCTATCATACGTTACTTCTGTCAAATCTCTAATATAAGTATCTCCTTTTTTGTATGTTTAAAAATTTCAAAATTTGCCTTATAATCCTTATATATATATTTAAAGTAGGATTCTTGATCTAGTATGTGTATAACTCTATAATTAGAAGATTGATTATCATTTCATAACCCAATTTACTTCTATAAAATTAGATACACATTATAGTTGACAGTGTAGTTTTTATATTCTGCAGACCATTTAATACTTTATTATTTTTTAAGATGTGAAAATATGGTAAACCCTTTGAGAGATTCATACATCAGCACATTACTCTGATATCACACATACAGTGTGCCAAGATGCTAAGTAGATGCAAACTATTCATTCCATTTATGGCTAAAGCTCATTGGTACTGAATATATCATTGCATATATTTCATCTTTAAATATACATATTCAATATTCATCATAATCAGTGAGTGTACTGATAGTGTTCAAATAAATGAACAATGGAATTTTGACTTATAAGCATAATTTCTTTAAAGTGACTGTTACTGTTTGATAGCTAACAATCTGCAATTTATACAGTGTAATTATCATGCATGGTATTGAAAATATATTTTGCTAAAACTAAATTACAAAGCAATAAAAGTTAAATAAGTTCTCTAAATGTTTTTTTATTTCATATAAGAATGTTTTATTACATATAAGATCAGAATAAAATATTGATACAAAGATTTTCACAGTTTATAGATATAAATATTTTGTGGATTCATTCATGTATGATTTTGATAATGAATATACTGATGTTTTTGGCTTGATTTCTTAATCAATCAACTGATTGATGAATAGAATATTATAAAGATATTTATAGAGATGCTGTAAACACTGGTTTATAACAATGTTAAAGTTCCACCAATAGGAAAAAAGCAAAAAAAGCATATATAAAATAGAAAAAATAAAATTGAGAAAATTTTCAGAGTAATATGTGTTTTAAAAAATTCTTCCAAATCAGAGCAAGTTTGCATGTGTCATCATGTTTATTAATACAATTTGGTCTTTTTAGTATCTCAATGGCTTCTCTGATCTTAAATTGGTAGAGAGTGACATGTCTGGATAGGATCCTGATATTAGAGAAATATTCATTATCAAAAATCATACATAATCGGACCTGCAATATATATATATATCATCATCATTATCAACCATTATCAATCCACTGCAGGATGAAGGTCTCTCCAAGTTTAATCCATCTTCTCCGATCTTTAGCTTCTCTTCTCCATATCACCCCTACACATTTTCTTATTTCATCCATCCATCTTACATGTGGTCTCCTTCTGGATCTTTTACAAAAAAAAATATATATATAATTTTTAATTATGATCAATTTGAGAGAATAGTCAATTTTGTAAGTTTAATCCATTTTTCCTGATCTGTAGCTCCTCTTTTCCCTATTACTCTAACAAGCTTCTTTATTCCATGTTCCCACATTACACATACTCTTTTTAACTTTTTACAATCTCTTAGGATCTTGTTTATGACTTCAGTTGTCCATTTATTTACATATATTCTAAACAACATATTCAGCACAATTCTATTTCTTTCAATTTGATCTGTACTGACTGTTGTTTTCCCATTCATCCATTTATTTTGATTTCAGTTTCTTCTTGTTATTCCTGATATACAACCTTCCTATTTTCATGTGCAGTTTAAAGTCTTGGTATTGCTCTTTTGTTAAGTGTGCAAATCTCAGATTCATAAATAATATCTACATTTATTAAAATCCTTCATTTTCAAGCATATAAGTATATTTTCCTTTAATGCTATTTCTATGAAAAGAACACCACTCATGTTTAATTCTGTGATTAATTTTGTTCATTATGTTTCCACCTGTATTATTAATCTGAGCAAAATATTTATATTTGTTAACTTTAAATTTATTAATATAACTCATTTTTGTTCCTTTCATGAAAAATTTTCATATTTATTTTTATTTCTGTTTTAGTGCTTACATCTAAATAATTCTTGTAACATTTATTGAGACTCTGTACCTTTTTTTCAAATACATCTCATTATCTGAAAAATTTCAGTAACTTATATAATATCAGTATGTATTTATTCTCTTGTTTAATCCAGAAAAATATTTCTATAAAACTGCAAAAAGTTTTGGAAAAATGAAATCATCCTGCAAGATGTTTATCAGTGTTAATCTTAGTGCACTGATAATTTAGTTACTATTATTGCATCTTGATAATTATTCTTAGAATTTGTTAACATTCTGGGTTTTACATCATGAAATTCCAAAGCTTTATTTACTGTGGAAATATTTATAATTTACAAATCCAAAGCAATTCAGGTTTATCACCATGTTGTTCTATAACTTCTCTTAATACTTGGTTGTGATATATTGTGCTACTATCACATTTAAATTTGGTTTACCCTTTTAGCTCAAAGTTCTTTGTACATGAGTTATAACTGAATAATATTAATAAGGACCTTGCATAAAACTGATGGAAGATTGATGTTTATTATTCATAATATCTTCCTTTTTATTTTTTTTTAAAATATCATTATCATAATTTTTTTTATCAATTCTTAGTACATATAATTTTATGAACATTTTTATTTCTTTCATCTGCTTCTTTTAAAATATATACAAAATTCCTATTATTTTTTGGAGTTTTTCCACTCTTCATTAATAGCACATATTATGTCTTATTTAAAAAATCCAGAATTTAAAAAAAAAAAAAAAAAAAACATTGATGAAAGTAATAGAAATCACAGAAAAGTTCTAGAATCTTGAAAGATCATACTTTGAATTGATGAATAAGATTTGTACATAAACAATTGCAGTTAAATATTTTTTTCAGTAAGGTAAAACATTATTATCCTGAAATTTGTAAATTTAAAAGTTTTTTTTTTTTTTGGTTATTTTTAATTAATCACCACAGCAATGCAAACATGTATACAACACCTATAATTTCTATAGTACATTTATTGATAAAAAGTTTGAATTATTAAAAAAATCAGGTCAAAACATGTTACTATATATTATGTGAATACCTATAACACATGATTGATTCTTCAACTATAGAGGATATCTAAAAAGAAAATGTGTAGCTCTATGTTAAAAACTCAGTTTTCAAATCAAATAATAGAAAAATATCACAGTAGCTTCTAATATCTGGAGACTATGATATAACAAAAACATGGGCTTAAAGAATATAATATTTATTGCATAATCACTTAATGAAAAAGTTGAATTCTTAAAAAATTATCAGTTCATTTGTTATTGATTTTAATTGTGAATAAAATGTAAAGGTTAAAAGTATGAAAATTTATCCTCCAAATATGAACAGTAAAGTAGACAGTAACATATCTAATACCAATCACTTTATATCAGATGACAAGTAGTAAAAATGCATATAAAAAACATGCGAATTTTCAAAATCAAATTAATATAAGGATTCAATTTAAATTTATTTTTTAATAATCTTTTTTTAAATAGTTGCTAATAAATTATATTTACTAAATGATAAAAAACTAATTTAAATTACTCTATAAATTACATTTAATTTTATTAAACAAATTACACCACATTTAGAATTAAAAAACTAGTTAAAATTTAAAAATTAAAATTTCGCAACCAATTAGTTTTACTGCTAAGGTAGACTCCTCAAGTACAAAGAAACTATTAGCACACCACAAATATATACTAGATAAATTAAGATATATTAACTTATAAATATAAATTAATATATACTTGTGCTGTGTATATGTTCCTTTGCTTGAAAAATCTCTGTGAAATTTTTTAAAATTTTGGTTAGTTTTTTAATTGTGAATTTGGTATAATTTGTTTATTTTTATTGAGTATTTTAGATTTTGATATTTTAACTTTATCAATATAGTTTAAATTTAATTTTTATTTAATTAATAATATTTTTTAATTAGAAAGTACAGAAACACATTTTAAGCAGTTCCCCTTTTGATCATTATAACTATGATTATTTATTTGAATGACTTGGATCAAATTTTTTATACGTGAAAAGGATAAAAAATAAAAGTGTTTATTAGAGTAATGATATTCAACTTTTATCTTAAAATTTTCTTGTGATATGCAAAGTCTTGAATCATGATTTTGAATATTTTTTTAATTTATTATTTATAAATCAGTAATAGTTTTAACAATGCTGTAAACCTTAGCAATGAGCGTCTGAAAAAATCATCACTAGGGACCTCTGTAGGTCTTTAAAACACATGCTTACGCTATGAAGAAAAGAGAGAAATCAATTTTTTTTTAAAAAAAATGCAAATATGTAATGGCAATACTTTATTTAACCTTTTCATTGTAGATTTTGGATTCAAAGGGAGTGGGCACTGTTGCTTCGATTTTATACACTTTGGCTCTTTTTTGGACTGAAGTTATTTTAGGAATAATCATTTGTTTAGTCTGATGTTTTCTGAGTAAATAGTTTATTAATATAAATAATTAATTTATATTTTCATTTTTTAAAGATATGTCAGGTCTAACCTTTGCATGGAGTTATGGGAACTTTTCATACTGTGCTTGGCAAGAAGCAAGAATAAGTTTTAATTTAATATTTCAGTTTATTTTAATATTTTTATTAATGAAAACAAAATATTAAAATTTTATATATATAATTTTTTTTTAAGAATTCAAGTGACCCATGTATTAAAAAAAGGAAAAAAAACTCAAACATAATTTTTTTTTTTTTAAATTTCTCTATTTTATAAATTTTCAATTTATTTTTTTCTTTCAAATAATTAAAATAACCTTTTAATATATTAATTATTATTGAAAATATTATAATATGTAATTTTTCAAATCTCTCTTTAATTAGGTTTAACTTTAATTTTTTTTAAAAACATGTACTTATTATGATATTAAAATTATATATATATATATATGCATATTTTGCAAATAAAACTTTACACATAATTTTATAAAAAAATAATTATTAAATTGTTTTTATCTATAATTTTTAATGATTTCCTGATATTATCATTTTCGTGCATATATAATTTTTATTCACCATCTTTTTAAAAAATACTGGGATAAAATTTCACTAGATTTGCAAATATAATAAAAAGACATTCTAACTTATGTTAAGGGAGGGGGGAGATACATTTTCTAAATATGTGAATATGAAATTATTATGATGAGTTTTATCTCAAAACAAAAAATGATTTATTATTTTTAATGTGAATTTAACATCAAAATTAAAAAAGTTATAGAAAGTTTTTATCTTGTAAAAGTAAAATAAAAATAAAGACTTACCTTAACTATGCATTCAGTCTCAAATGTAAAATTGCTAATGTCAGAGAAATTATGGCAGAAAAATATATTTTTTTTGTGAAAAGCAAGCAAAGAAAAAATAATGTTACATGTGTTTATTTACTTCATAACTTATATTTATTATGAGTATTGTATTATTTATTTATATATTCATATTTTTAGGTATATTTTAAAATAAATAAATATAAAGTATGACATAATTTTAATATTCATACATTGTTTAAGTGTATTATAAGTCAATATATAAAAGTAGATACAACAATTACAAGTGGTCCCAGTTAAATGTTAATATCACTTCTGTGAAAATTATTTTTTGTTCTACTTTTCCAGAACCAATCAATCATAATGAAGAAGTCCTCATGTATATATAAATACAAAAATATTGATCCCATATGTATTTGGTTTATTTTAAGATTATTATAGCTAACAAAAATTAATATAAATTGTATTACTAATAATGTATTAAAAGTTTTACTAAGCTTTAAACAATATTTTATAAATAAATCTTAATTTTTTCTAAATATGGACTCCATTGACACATCGTCCATGTGTTCACAGCCTTAAGTCATTCTCTAACTGCTATTTTTAACATTACTTTGCCAACTTTCCCCAGCAAAAACTGTACTGAATAATGCTGCTACCTTAAGAATTTATTTACAACTTTGACCATACTATTTTTTGTTTTGATTTTCAAAATGAAAATGTATATTTTAAAAACTTTTTTTACACATTTATTTTTTTCTCAAAATATTTATGAAATAATATTTACTTTTACATGAAGGCAAATTGATAATAACATACAGCTGCAATTTATAATTGAATGACAAAAATATGATTTATATTCACCACTATAGATTATTTTCATCAATTATAAAAAGAAATTTATTTTTTTAAAAGATTTTTGTTTATTTTAATAACCTAACTAATTATTAATTTGCAATTTAGAATCTAAACTAAAACAAATACCATTTTTAAAGATAAATATATATTTACTACTGATTCTATAATTGACTTATTGGAGCTTTAATCCAATTTGCCAATAGGAATTTTGTACTAAGAAAGGATTAATTTTATTTTTTATTTGTTAGCTATATTTATATTTTAATATTTTTATTTATTGAAATGCCTACATAATATGTGGTAGTGATTGAGAGAAAAAATAAAAAAAATTGATAATTATAAATAATCTTTCTATAACACAGAAGCTATCTCTATAAAATTTCATAATATGCAAACTTATATAATAGAGAATTAACTACCAAAAATTAAACATCTATAATTCTAGAAGAATAAGATTTGTTTTGAGCAATGTAATTCAGGAAGTTAACTATACAACAAAAATATTTTTAGTTACCTTTAATTTCAAATTTTATTTTTAAAGTGCATTTCTATCTTTTCAGCTTGATTTAATTGTATTTATCTGTTTCTGATGTGATTAATTAATTTTGGTCTTACCTAAAATGGCTACAATGTAATTTAGTATCATATGGACTACAAGTGGTATTTCATACCACTCAAGTAAGATTATTTGTTTAAATAGTTCTCACTTTAAATTTGATTTTTTTTATAAGAATTATCTACAATAACTTTTAAATTATTTTTATAAAAAATGTAAAAAATACAGCCAGAAAATGAAATAAAATTCAGTTGACAGTTTTTTTTTATAATTAGTTGATTGCTTTCTTGTAATCAGTGATTTTAATGAAATAAATTTTCTTTTATTATTGTTGCCATTAGTTAAAACATGTTTTATTACATTTCTTTTTTAAAAGCAGCAAAAAAAGCTGTCATTTGAAAAAAAAAAATTATATCTGAGTCTAGACTACAAAGTAGTATGACATATTACTAAAACAGAAGGAGAGAGAAATAAAATTAAAACCACAGGAGCTAAATTCATATTAATTTGATTTTACAAAATAGAGACATACTTAGGAAGATAGAAGAGTGATTCCTATTCAGTTTAAAAAATAATTTGAAATTAAGGCATTTAAAAATTGATAGCAGTATCACTTCCAGTTATAGCTATTCCATGTTTATTAAGATAAAATTTATTGGTGAAATGCAGTTGACATTGATTCAGTAACATCAGTTCTTAAAAATTCTTTTAGTTTAATTAACTGGTTGCTAAAAGAGTATATTTAATATTTATTTATGCACTTCATAAAAATCATTACACTTTTGATGAAATACTTTCTTTTTATTCCCAATCATTTATTATTTCAGCAACAAATTCATGTTTATTATCAACAAAATACAAAAAAAATGTTCTGGATAATACATATCAATAATATAAGCATGATATCTTGTTTATAAAAGTTAATGGCATGAGGTTTGTGGGGAAAATTAAAAAAAATTCAAATATACCCCTCTTTCTACTAAAACTTGATCACATTCCAAAAGTTCGTATATTTATGATGAGGTAGGTTCATGGAAAATGGCTCTGCCTTCTAATGGCAGATACATCACATAAGTTCATTGTTTACAACTGGATGACAGATGTCGGTCACTATATTTTCTCATTTAGTGAGATATAAAACTTTAAGTTAAAAAATGGTGATTGTGTTCTATAATTCCTGTCCTTTATTGCACACTTTTAAAAATCTATTATTAAGTTTATTGTTAAAGTTCTTATATCTATTTTATTATTTTTATTTACGTGCTAACTGAATGAGTAGTTTAATGTCTACTAACTGTCATTAAATGAAAAAATGCATTTTGTATGTTTCTTTTTAAATTATTTTAAATTATCTTTATTTAGATTAATTTTGGTTTATTATCATCTCTTTTTTAATAAATGGTAAATTATAAAGATTTTTTAAAACACTAATGAGAAGCGCTATTTTTTGAGTAAACTCGTATAATAGGAAAAAAAAAACGAATACTGTACAAAGAATAAATAACAGATCCTCACACAAAACAACCTAAGGAATAAATAATATATCTATAATAATGTAAATACTTATCTCTTTCAAGATAATTTTATTTGACCTATAAGTGATTACAAAAAAATAAAAAGATAACAAGAATTAACTAGACGATGTTACAGGGTGATATATACAAAGAAGAAATGATCCAAAAGTCAGTAGAATACAAAATGAATGTTAGTGAAGAACTTAGTCTGTGGATGCAAGGTGAATATTATTCATCTAGTCTATAACGAAATACCTTTGTTAGTAAACCTTGTTTTGGCAAGTTATGGTTGGAGGGTTTTATTAAATCATAATAGTTATTTTCATATAAATTATTTAGAGGTTGGTTGGAGAGGTGCTGTTTAGACCAGTTGTGAATTCCCAGGTTAATATGGCCAGGTATGGATCAGCCTCTCTCTTGTCTGTTTCTTGGATATTTTTAATTATGTTGAGGAAGCAGTTATTGATTTCGTTAAGTGGTAATTTTTGAAAAATCACCTTGCATCTGGTCAACCAGATGGCAAAGTTTATGTAAGTGGCAAGCCTGATTTCAGCGAAAATGCCTCTATTTAAAATGCCTTGAAGAGATGTTAGATCTGGACCATTATTATCAATGTGTTTCTGGAAGTTTTGTCTTAGTCCTTGCCAGACTGGACAAAGGCAAAGGATATGGTCCATATCTTCCGGGCTGGAAAGACCGAGACAACATATGGGATCTATGCAGAAGCCTCTTCTATTAAGAAATATAGCAGTGGCGAGGCTACCAAGGTTAATTTTGAGAAGAAAGTCTGTATGTTTAGGTGCTAGTTTCAATCTACGGGCTAGTTTGCACAGTTTGTTTATGTCGATGGGGAGGTAAGTATGTGCCTTCTGGATATTTGAGTTGGATAGGTTGAAGGATTCCCAATAGGTTATTTTTGAATTGAACATGGTCACGGAAGGTACTATGTGTGTAAAAATGTATGAGATCTGTGTTTGAAGCCAGATGGGAGTGAACTTCTGAGGGGGTGATCTATCAGTGGGAAGCATTTGCTCTTTGGGAAGCGGACATTGGAAGGTCCTGCAATCAGAATAAAGTTTATGGACCATATTGCAGTTCTCTGTATTGCAAATACCTTTATTGAATGCAGTCCCAGTCCATTCATGTTTCTTGGCTTTTGAAGGGTGCGCAGACTGATAATTGATCTGTGCCCACCTCTACAGAGTCGCAGACAGTGAGATTCTACTTTTTTAATGAAAGCTTCTGTTGGTTTGAAACCCGCAAGATAATATATATAATCTTGGGAAGTACGAGGGAGTTTAAGAGTGAGAGCTTTCCAAATGTGGTTATATATATTCTTGAGAAGCATTTTATGGTGATGTCCATTTTTTAAGTAGTCTTCGTTGTATTTCCATCCTTATTGCTGTAGGGGATAGTGACATATTGAATCCCAAGAAAGGCTGAGGCATAGCTTGTAATGAACCTGTTATCCTGTTAGCTGTTTTGATATTCTAAACTGCCGATTTGTTCCTGTTAACGGTAAGCCCGTGCGTCTGAGTATAGTGCTGTAATAGGCTTTCAAGAATGTTTAATGTAAATACTTATATTTAAAAAAATATACAGAAAATTATTATTTCTAATTTGTAATTACTATTTTAATTTTAAAAATGTATTTTTTAACATTTTTTTTTAACTTTACCTTTTGTTGTTGTTATTTTTGATTATAAATTAAACAAATTTTATAATAGCAGCCCTCCACCCCCTCTGTACAAAAGCTCAAAAATAATATATTAAACACAATTCTCTGTTAGAGCAAAGCCAAGTGGTATTATAAAAAGCAAAGACACAAGTTATCAATCATTTTAAAAATTTATATTGAGTTACCTTATATGATCAGCAGTTACTAACAATTAAAGCAAAATAAAATAGTACAAAAATTAAGATGTCAGTAGAATATTGACTTTATATTTAAAAACTCCTTGTGCCAAAAAAACTAGTCAGGTAGAATACCAAAATGTTCCATTAGATATAAACTTGTTTATTTGTATTATAAATTAATATAAACAGCGTCTTAAAATAAAATTTAATAATGAATAAAGTATCACATGATCACCATCTCTTATGCTAGCACATAACGGTGTGGAGAATTTTGCCTGTTTAATGAATAAAGTACTTGTTTATATATTGCAGCTCTTACTTATGGATCTGAGACTTGGATTTAACTGAAGAGCAATACAGAGACTTCATATCATCCAACAAAATAGAGTGCATATTAGAAGTAACAAGAAACAGATCAAAAATGAAATACATATGTGAGAGAACAAACAGGTATTACTGATATCATTGTAAGAATTAAGAGACTGAAGTGGAAATTGGACTGGACATATTTCTGGAAGAGATGATAATAGATGATCAGTTGAAATCTTAAACTGAATTCCAAGAGATTGTAAAAGACTCAGAAAGAGACCACATGTGAGATGGATGGATAGATGAAATAAAGAAGTGTACTGAGATGTGGAGAAGAGAGGCTAGAGATTGGAAAAAATGGATTGAACTTTAAAAAGACTTTTGTCCTATGGTGGATTAATAATGTTTGAAAATGATGATGATCTAGACTATAATTTTTATCACATGAATAATATAATAAAAGTTTTGGTTTCACTTTTTTTTTTTTTTGATAAATCTTTAAGATAATTATTATTTGAATACTTAAAAAAAAAAATCATAAAAAAAATTAATAAAAATAAAACTTTATTTCAAACTTTTTATATATATATATATTGCCAGTCTGCTTTTGCCTTAGCAGTGGTCTTGATTAATGAGTGTAGTTTGTCTTGAATTATGGTTGAAATAAAACACATTATGATATACAAAGTAAATATATATGATGAACAAAATAAAATGCAATAAAAATGAATGAATCGATTCAAACTGGTTTTTGAAAGATGTGTGTGTATATATGTGATGGGATAAATAGATAGTGAAAAAAGATAACTGATGCATCACAAATTTTGATGGATATATGAAGATTTATTTTTAAAAAAGACTTAATTTGACATTAAAATATACATTAAGATTAACTGAATCATGTTGGAAAAGTTACTACAAATTATTTTGGAGAATATTGGAAATGTTTTTGATCCACAATAGACTATTAATAGCTAATGTTAATAAAATATAGAGGTAAATAAATAAACTGATAAATCACTTTAATGATAGATTAGTCAGACAAATAATAATTATGTAATTTATCAGAATCACTT
The DNA here is from genome assembly GCA_028023455.1 of Epiperipatus broadwayi. Taxonomy (NCBI): domain Eukaryota; kingdom Metazoa; phylum Onychophora; class Udeonychophora; order Euonychophora; family Peripatidae; genus Epiperipatus; species Epiperipatus broadwayi. Next base: position 10,865,347 of record JAQFVV010006204.1, read on the forward strand.
TCAACCATTATCAATTCATTGGAGGATGAAGATCTCTGTTATCTCATACATCTATCTCAAACTTTGTTTCTTCTTAATTTTTTTACAATCTCCTCAAATTCTACTGCATATTTATTATGTAACAATATGTCTATCCCAGATCCACTTAGTCATTTAATTCTTTCAAAGATGTCAAAAATACTTGTTTGTCCTCCCACTCAAGAATTTATTTTCTGATTCATCTTTATTATTCTTACCATACTGTTCTTTAAACTTCATTATATAGTTATGAAGTCTTTGAGATATGGTACTGTTAAACATACAGATCAGTGACAAATGTAAGAATTGGAAAAATCTTCCTTTCCAAACACATAATTACTTCTACTAAAAACATTCCATCCCATGTTTAATTCTATGATTAATATGATTCCATCTGTATCAATAATCCTACCAAAATAATTATAGTTGTTAATTTCTTTCTAATTCCTTATTTATTTTGTTCTTTTTGTGAAAAACCATTGGACATTATATTTATCTTTTTAAAGTTGTAATAACGTTCTTGTCTTTTAAATAAATCTTGTGTTAAGATTTGTAGAGGTCCCTATTGTCGTTTTTCAAGTGCATGGTCTTAAGGTTATAGCCTTAATATATATTAATTTATCGGTGTTTATCTTTTTAGAATTTTCCTTTAGACCTGTTTTCCTGTTTCCATCTAATATCTCTTGTAGCATTTTCCAAAACTTTGAAATATTATTTGTAAAAATGACACTATCTGCAAAATTTAGACAACTTAAATAAAATCAATTTCTTTTTATTCCCTTAGTTTTCCATTTTAATTCACAAAATATTTTCTGTAAAATAACAGTAAAAAATATAATAAATGACCATTATTGAATGAGAATCTCTCAATTAAAACATATCAAACATTTGGGATGGACTATGGCGTTTCTTAGTCTTAAACTCAAAGGTAAAAGTCATTAACGTCACCCAAATGGCTAATATGTGTTAGTGAGCAACCCATCCATATTCATTTATTAGACGAATACTCGCATAATAATAATAATAGCTACACAAGAACGTATGGAGTTGAAATTAGGATTTTATCATACCCGGGTCCTTTAAGATTTAAAGAGGAATCAAAGCGCCTCCTTTCAGTTAAGAGCAAACTCCTTTCTGCAACCTCATTAAATAAGTTTATATATATCAATTAATTTAACGACATTTAGGTTGCTACTCACATACACGCGGGCAAAATAACGTTAAATAATATGTATAATTTTTGGAATATTATTGTATTTCAGAAATTGATCAAAAATATTTTTTTCCTCTTTTATTGATAGTGATGGTAGTGGGGAGAGGGAGGGGACCATATACTATATTTTAAATGATTAACTTAACATTGTATACATTACTGTATATATATTTTATTCTATTATGTCTCTACTAATTACTTTCACTTATATTCCTACGTTCAGAAATGTTTCAATTAAAATTTTATAATACAAACATGTTTCTATTCAGTAGTTGTTTCCTAACACTTATTCACATTTTCTCCTAGATAGCTTTTGTCATTTTTAGATGTCTTTTTTTTTTTTTTTTACTTATTATTATATATATATAAAAAAGCCAGGGGAGGAAGACAGACACAACCTTTAGTTGAACATCTAAAATCCATTGTCAAAACTGAAAAGCAAATCAAGCGATTACCATTTCTTTTTCAAAAAGTTAAAATAACAAGTATACTCTTTCAAAATAAATAATATATAAAAAAAGAAATGACAATAGTTCAAGAGATTTGTGAAGTATTGAAAAACTATACCCCCCTGGGGCTCGACCTTTGAACTTTACCTTCTAATATGTAATGGAAATTGAGAGCCCCATTGAAGAACTGGTTTAGGATCAAAGAATTATAACTTTAAGAATGCGCGGCTTGCTATAAAATGCATGAAATGATACTTGAAGCAAATATACAATTAGGGACAACGTCCATGGAAGAGACGAGAGAAGTTAAAGACACTACTGACCTCTACAAGCAAAGGCAGAAATTAATTTTAAATATTTAATTATTAATTTCAAATATCAACATAAATACTGTATTAATAATAATAAAAACATCTTTTCTGATCTCATTTTACATATATAGATGCCACGAACAAAATAATAGATTCAAGTAGCTATTTGAGAACATTTCCGCAAAATCTGATAAATAGTGAAAGTAAATATATTTGTAGAATAATATATTTTTCATAAATTGATCTTCAAGGTCAGATGCCGAATATTTAGAAAAAAAAAGCACAAAACAACAAATACAATGCCCAGATAAATTGTATAAATACACGCACACACAGACATATTTGGTTTTAAATTATTCATTATTCATTATGCTTGCAAATTATGTTGAATTATTAATAAAACTATAATTCTAAGGTAAAATAATGCTGATTCGATACGACAAGAAAAAAAAAGTCGCAGTTTTAAGGGTTGACAATTGAATATCACCATTTTTTTTTAGAAGTAATAATAATAAAAACAAATACTGACAATGCATATTAATGCAAGTCCTGCCATGCATAAAAGCATTTTTATTAATACAACCATGGAGTAATTCTATTTAGATCCATTAGTATTATTAAATTCATTCGTCTTGGAAGTCATTAGTAATAGATGAGAATATCAAAAACTTTTCATATACGTATCTCTTCTTTTGTCAGGACATTTTACGTATGATCTGATGAAAAATCATTGTTACTGCTTACGTAGATTATGTAAATGATTCTAATAATTATTTCAAAAATTTATATATTAATAATAATAATATTTACACACAATGCATTGTATTTTATTTTAAAAATGCTTTTTCTTTTTTACAACTATTAAATAAATGGTTTTTTTCTCGGGAGATCATCAGAAGTTCGAACTCTAAAAATGACAGGTCTGGACCGTAATTCATGAACCTTGAGACTGTCAATCTATAATTGCATCAAATTATGCAAGGCAACTAACTGTTCATAGTTAAAAAATTAGTCTACTATAAATAAATGCAGGATTGAATTTCAACAAATGAAAACAAATTGCCACTAAAAAAAAAAAAATTGAATTAAAAAATAAATAAATTTAAATTTACAAATTAAAAATGTTATTATCAGAACTGATAAAAATTATACTTCTACCTATAAGTAGTCGTAATAATAGATAATTTATATATTCTATAATATACACATACATATATAAATGCTGCATAATATCATAACTATATATATAAAAACCAAATATGTTAATTTGTGTATACATTTAATTACAAATACATAAAAATACTTCATCTGGTTTTAATTGTTTTAAGCATTGCTAAGCTATTATAATTAGGTATACTGGATTTTGGTATTAGGTAAGTGTTTTTAGTTCTTTATATAGTTTCTCCAAATTAGCATTATCATGTATAAATAGAGGGATTTGAACATAGAATATTTCAGTCTATATTCGTCCTCCACTCCATCTCAAACAACCGACACACATGACCACATTAGTGCAAACAAAGATAGATGACCCCCAATATACGTATTTCGCGCAGAACCAGCACTCATCACTTGTGTCAGTTCATAATCCCCCACACATGTATTTAATCAGTGCTTATTTTATATTAGTGTAGCAATTTCTTAAACTTTAATGGACAGGCTTAAATCTTCTCATTTTTCTAACTATTCAACTGTCAATTTCATTGAAAAACCAACAATGTAAATCTTAAAGCTCTTGGCCAATTGATATTATAGCCACATCCTGAGCACAACTGATTAAAAATGCAATAGTAGCATCAATTTAAAGGATTTCTCAACTAGTTGATAAATCCTCATCATCTTTAATTGAAAACCAGCAGGCAAATTCAAAGACAAATGTAAATCCGATTATTAAGACAATCTTTGCAGGAAAAGATTGACTAAGAATGCCAAATAGTAATACTAGGAGCCAAAGAGACAGTCATTTTGAAACGAGTTTAGGATTTTTATAAGTGTGCAATTAATCCATTGCTTAATTTTTGTATATTTCATATTATTTATTTATGAATAATATTTTTGTATTTAAATGTCTGTAAGTGATTTAATCTTTTATATAATTTTTTTGAAATAACTATTTTAAAATGAATGTATTTCTCTCTCTCTTCTTTTTAACATTAAGATATTACACACCCAATTTACCTTTGTTTCATCTTGCTATTCACTTGCATAATCTTATTTTTACCATTTTTATGTCATCTAGTGGAAACTTTAGCAATCAATAAATTTCAGATGATAGTACTTAAAAAATCCTATTCAAATATCTCCAGACTAGTTTATACCTTATGGCTTTCATCAATGAGGTTTTTGGATTTTTTTAAACAGTGCACATCTTGGATCTAATGCTCCTTTCCTCAAACAGCTATTTTTATATACATTTTTACTATATTATCAAGCTATCAGGCAAACCAAAGAACTTATTGATTTTTTCAATCTGAGTCTAATTTCTTAGCCAAAGAATAAAAGTATCAAAACTATGGTCACTATAATATATAGAAACTGAATTGGTTTTAGATAAATAACTATAAATGCAAATAGGCTCAAATTAAAAAAAAAAGTTTTTCTATTTCAAAGTGGGCTGGAAAATTGATAATATAACCAAAACAAAGAAAAGATGCATTAGATCCAATGATCCAAGTGCGTTATTAAAAAAAAACTCCTCATTGATGAAATCCATAAATTAGAAAGTAGTTTGGAACTATTGGGTTAGAACAGCATTAGATATAAATTTATTAAGCATTATTACCTGGCAGATTATTACAGCTTATATTAGATGTTATAAAAGTGGTGAGAAGTTCTCTTTCTCTTTTTTGTTTTTGATCCTAGCTTAAATTCTAAAGGAAAAACAATGATCTCTGATTTTAGTTTAATGAAAAGGTTCTAAATACATTCCTGTTTTCATAAACACTTTTAGGTTCAAGGCATACCAAGTTCCTGGCTTGGAAATCACTACTGAAACTGGTTTGGAGATTATATATTTTTTCTGTAGGGTGGTTTATACATACAAATACACACACACACACACATACATATATATATATATATATATGAAAGTAGTCAACAGATAAACAATACCAGTATGAATAACAATCAGCAATCTACAATAAAGGGTATATTTATGTAATTAACCGTTTCATTCTGTATACTGAATGTTGACTATTATAAATGAATTTGAACGTAGGCTTCTCAGTCTATATTCAGCCTTCATTCCAATTCAAACAACTAATATTCATGTTCACACACATGTGAAAAAGATAAATGATCCCCAATATACATATTTCATGCAGAAACAGTAGTCATCAGTTGGACTAAATGATAATCTCCCAAACATATATACAGTCAGTGCTGAGCTTATATTAACTCTTAGCCCGCCTCTTATGAGAGGTCTCATTGATGATTGACATCACTCTAATTTCATTAATTTTGATGCTAGGATAACCGTTTTACAGTCATTAGTTAGGTTTTTAAAAGTTTTGTAAGATGCTGCCCTCTCTTGAATTATTTTACAAGTAAAAGTCAATAAAACTGTCGGTAAACCTAAACAAAAAAGAAAGCTTGTTGGTGATTGGCTCTCAGCCATCAAAGACATTCTGATTGGCTGGAAAGAACAAAGAAACCGCATAATCAAAGAAAAATGCTAAGATTTTCATTTCGAATATGATAAACAAATGATAAACTATTATAAAAGTATTTTTTGAGAAATTATAAATCAATTACATAAAATATGCTAAAAAACAAAATTATTTTAGAAAAATATTGAAGATTTTAGTAAAAATATTTAAGATTTTAGCAAAAAAAAATATTTACTTTTCAGTAACGTAAAACTGAAAAAAAAAACATTTACGTCAGCAACTCTTTTTAATTCGTTACTATGTTCACTTTTAAATTTGCTGAAATTGAATATTTTATAATAAATAAATAGAAATTTATTTTTGAAAGAACTTTCGTTCACTTTCATAACCTGACAAATTATTAATATACTTTTTATAAATGAATCTAAAGTAAATATGATATTAAAGGTGAATATATTTTGATAATTGACTTTGTCTTCAGTTTGTGAGTTGGCCAATTAAAAGCTTTGATTTTTAACTCACTCGACCAATAATATAATTAGTGGTTAAAAGGTTAAGATAAAAATTCCTTAAACTTTAATGGACAGGCTTCAATCTCATATAAATATATATAATGTCTATTAATTAAAAACTATTGTAATAACAATAAAAATAGTAAATATAACAATAATTATTACATACTGTGTTTCAATCTGCAGAAGTACTTTTGGTTAATTCCTTAACCCTCATCAACTGCTGTTAAACCCAAAAAACATAATGGAAGCAAAGTTATCAATCCTGAGTTTTAACATTAGCAGTTTGTCTATTAATTATATTCATTTCATTTCTATTTATTAAAATTGCCTACTTAATTTTTCTTTTATTATGGTTTCTCTCTTCATGAAGAATCTTAATACTTTCAATATCAAACTTAAATTTATATTTACATGTCCTTTCATAATGATTTTTTTGGATTTTGAAAGGACATGTAAATATAAATTTAAGTTTGATATTGAAAGTATTAAGATTCTTGATGAAGAGAAAAAACAGAATAAAAAAAATTAAGTAGGCAATTTTAATAAAAAGAAATAAAATGAATATAATTAATAGACAAACTGCTACTGTTAAAATTCAGAATTCATGGGATATGAGTTGATGATATTTGCTTCTGTTATGTTTTTTGAATTTAATGCCAGTTGAGAAGAGTTAAGGAATTAACCAAAAGTAATTCTGCAGATTGAATGACTGTATATATTAATTATCATTTTATATATATATATACACTAGATGGAGCTTACCAATAGCTCTAAACAAGCTTTGTTTTTATAAGTGCTGAAAAAGATTGAATTCAAAATCTTTATCATTATCCCTACCTCTAGACCAGCTGGTTTCGAGCTTATGGTTCACATCAATGGAGGTTTGAGAGTCTAGAAAATAAATCTAAAATACTAACTCAAAAGTCAGCACTTATAAAACATGTTTCTATCAATTTGAAAGCCTGAAATTATCAGACATGTAAATGTCTTCAAATCCAGACTGACAAACTAGATAGCTATATGGGTCTAAATTCAGCTCAGTTTCATCATATAGTAATAGTCTCTGCAATATATAACATTGCAAAAACCTTCAAAGGTACACTTATAATAATTAAAACAAGTTATAAATTTCATAACTTGCTTTTAAGCTTGCTAGTTTGTCAGGCTGGATTTGAAGACATTTACATGTCTGATAAGTTCATGCTTTTAAATTGATAGAAATGTGTTTTATAAGTGCTGACTTTTGAGTTAGTATTTTAGATCTAGTTTCTAGACTCCCAACCCTCCACTGACGTGAGCCATAAGCTTGAAAACAGCTGGTCTGGAGATAGGGATAATGATAGAAATTTTGAATTCTATCTCTTTTAGCACTTATAAAAACAAAGTTTGTTTAGAGCTATTGGTAAGCTTCATCTAGTGATCATAAAATGCAAGCTTAAAAGCAAGTTATGAAATTTATAACATTTTAATTATTATAAGTGTACCTTTGAAGGTTTTTGCAATGCTATATATTGCAGAGGCTATTACTATATAGTGAAACTGAGCTGAATTCAGACCCATATAGCTATCTAGTTTGTCAGGCTGGATTTGAAGACATTTATGTGTCTGATAAGTTCATGCTTTCAAATTGATAGAAATGTGTTTTATAAGTGCTGACTTTTGAGTTAGTATTTTAGGTCTAGTTTCTAAATTCACAGCCCTCCACTGATGTGAGCCATAAGCTCAAAACCAGCTGGTCTGGAGGTAGGGATAATGATAGAGATTTTGAATTCTATCTCTTTTGGCACTTATGAAAACAAAGCTTGTTTAGAGTTATTAGTAAGCTCCAGCTAGTGATCATAAAATGCAAGTTTAAAAGCAAGTTATGAAATTTATAACTTGTTTTAATTATATATATATATATATATATATGTATATATATATATATTTACAATTATCAGAAAACATGCTTGTTTTTAAATTTCAAAATCAGAGTTACAAATAATAATGTTTACACCTTTTTAAAATGTTTTAATCTATAATAAAATTGTTTAAATTCAGAATTATTTAACCCTTTATTTATTATTTTTATTCTAAGTGAAATGTAAAAAATATCAACTAAAATTTATGTCTGTGTTTATTTCTACTTTTCCTTTCAACTTTATATCTATTTGTGCCTTTACTCTATATTATTGTGTGCCATATAACAGATCTGTTATTATATATATATATATATTAACAGATCTGTTATATGGCACACAATAATATTATTATTATTATAATATTATATTATTGTGTGCCTTATAACAGATCTGTTATTATATATATATATATATATATATAGATCTGTTATATATATATATATATATATTAACAGATCTGTTATATGGCACACAATAATATAGAGTAAAGGCACAAATAGATATAAAGTTGAAAGGAAAAGTAGAAATAAACACAGACATAAATTTTAGTTGATATTTTTTACATTTCACTTAGAATAAAAATAATAAATAAAGGGTTAAATAATTCTGAATTTAAACAATTTTATTATAGATTAAAACATTTTAAAAAGGTGTAAACATTATTATTTGTAACTCTGATTTTGAAATTTAAAAACAAGCATGTTTTCTGATAATTGTAAAAATATTTATTTTTGAAATCTTTTAATTAATCAGTAAATCTTTAGTAAAAACATGTATATCACACTTTCGTAAAAATTTTAAAGTTGTTTTTAAAAGGATTAGAGAGATTAAAAACAGTCTGCAATGTGTTTTTATCACCTCAGATGATTCTATAAAGGGCTGATAAAAATATCAGCTGCAGTCTGGATAGTAGTTTTTGTAAGAGTTGGTCAGCTGCAAAGTTGGTTATAATATTTTGTTGCAGCTTGTTAAAGTTTGCAGCAGTTGGTTTTAGCTGGCCAGAGAGATGACTGGCAAATTTATACAGAGCTCCCATGAGATGTAGCTGAAGTCAAGGCAGAAGATCCAGCTAAAGTTAAGGTAGGAGATCCAGAACCAGTCTATTGACTCATGATAGTAGAGTTTGAATTCACTTGGGGAAAATGGGTCATCTTCCAGTGGTAAAATTCATAGCTACAAATATAAATAAAATAGTTTTCTGGCCTAAAGCTTATCAACCAGACAAAAGGGAGATCACTGCAGACCAACTTATCTGGACTATATTTTACTGATGGACCAAAAACCAAGCTTACCAAGAGAAAGCTTGAAGAAATTGGTATACATATGCCAATAACCATACCTTAATTATACTTTCCTGATACTGACAATTACCTGGATTATAACTTCCTGATTATGACTTTCCTGGACTGATCTCCATCAAAAGAAACCAGTTGATGTAGAAGTAGTTATACATAAACTGATATATCTATATGCAGAGAAGCACCAATAAATGTATATACAAGAATGAATTGTTTTGAAATAATTCATTTAAGAATGGATATATAGAACATTATTATTTTTTTAAGTCATTTAAAAATCTACATATTTTAAAAAATAAGTAAAGTTTGATTGCATTGAATTAAAATCAAGAATTAGTTCCTTGACCATCTTATTATTATTTTTTTAAAAAAAGAAATCTACAAACAGATTTTTATAATAATTAGTTAAAGACTGATTTTATTTTTTTTTTGAAAAAAAAAAAGAGAAACATTTTAAAATGCACTGATAATTAATCATTCAACTGTCAAAAATTTGATAGTACTTATTTTAAAGAAAAAAAGACTATATTCAGCAAAGAGAATTAAATTGTGAAAATAATCTTTAATAATTTTATTGTAATAAATACAAATGTTATGTAAGTAAATTAATATATTGCACATCTATGTAAATTATATACGTGTATTTCAGTAAACCTAATATGTAAAATATATATCATTTAATTAAAACTATAATCATTTATTGTATTTTTATATAACTTATGATTTTGATAATTATTTTGTAACAAGTCACATATGTTCAGCTATTACATGCACACACATATATGTGTGCAGCATATATAGATTAATGCTTATTAAATAAAACACATGAACATTTTTAAACATTTTAAAATTTTGTTAAATGTTAATTGAAATGTTTTCACTGTATATTAAAAACACACATCTGTATATATATATATATACATTTATAGAAACCTATTAAGAATTAATGTAATCAATGTAATAACTTAAAATTTATATATTAATCTTGTAAATCACAATGTGATAACTTTTATTATTATATTATTCAAAATCAGAAACCTGATTCTACAGACCTTAATATCATTTATTTATTTTTTATTGTTAATAAACTTGTATTCAATTATTAAAATTGTATTAAATCATCATTTATTGTTTACTATAACAGTAATAGAGCTTATGTTCTCTGAGCTAGATTTGAGCACAGGCTGAATATATAAATGGGAATGTATTTAGTGCTTTAGAAGCAGTAAATATGACATTGTCCGGTTTGGCATGATGATTATATTCTTCAAAGCCCCTGCATTACATTTTATTTAATTTAGTTTATTAGAATTTAAGTTTATAGTTGGCCAATACATCAATGGTACTAAGTAGTCAGAGCATTGATGATGATCAGCATGTTTTAATGTCCCAGCATTATTGTTTAGATTTTCTGATTTTTATGTATTTCTTACAAAGTCCCAGCATTATTGTTTAGATTTTCTGATTGCCCAAGCTAGCAAAGGCTCAATAATTAGACAGGTCTACAGAAGATCCATTTCCAATCCAATCACCAGGTTGATTGTTGATTTATATTTTTTTAGTTTTTAATCCAGCCACAAGATGGACTGTTCATTATTTTGTAGATCATTCATGATGATAAATGATTATTACTTTTGGGGAATGCTGGTGAACTTATAGTTAGCTATGCTGATCTTTCAGATTGATCTATCATGTGCATTCCTTTTGAGATTAAATTTTTTTTTTTTAAATTGATAAAAATACAATTCCTCAGATTCTTCATGATTTAAACCCCAATTTTCTGTAGAGTTACCAATGGCTAGCCAATTTATGGCAATTGATGTTCATGTACTGGTGATTATTTACCCAGGTATGACCCATATTTATCCACAGCATTACAATTGGCACCCTATGGGGTACCATTTGTAACAGGATGGGGGTAATGAAAGGAGTATGACAATCCTTGGTTGGGGATAATGATTTTCCTACACTTCTTTCATTACCCCCATCCCATTACAATATATATATATATTAACTACTGCCTAACATGATACTAGCAATTAAAAAATAAAATAGAAATTCATATCACGCTACAATATTAGCCAAAACAACAAAATTTTATTAAAATTCTTCCACAACCATGGTTTCATCTATTAACAAATAGACATTCTCAAATGAAATTCAACTAAACATACAAATTTTACCAAAATTATCCTTTCATATCTTATATAAATACAATTTATCCAAACCACTTTTAACAGTTGTTAGTAAAAGCCTTTTATTGTATATATATATATATATATATATATATATATATATATATATATATATATATGTATATATATATATATATATATATACACACATAACCATACATTTCAAGTGGCCTGCAGTCTTCTTCAAAGTTGATATATAATGAACAAAATAAAATACATAACTATATTTTATTGTTTACATTTTTATGGTATTATTTATATAGCTATGTATTTCATTTTGTTCATTATATCATAGCTCTGAAAAAGACTGCAGGACAGTCAAAATATAAGGTGTATGTATATATGTACAATAAAAGACTTGCTAAAAAGTGTTAAAATGGTTTGGATAAATTGTATTTATAAATATATAAATGTTGAATTTCACTTGAGAAGGTCTATTGTTAATAGATGAAACCATGGTTATGGGAATCTTTTAGTAAAATTTTCTTGTTTTGACTAATATATATATATATTGACCAGCTATAAAATAAATCCAACTAACTTGTCTTAATTTCTGCACAATTAAATTTTATACTTCATTAAAGATGAGCATAACTGAAAATTTTTTCCCAGATTTTTGTTATTTTTTAATATGAATAAAAAAGAAAAACAACAACAAATATTTTAATAAATTATTTCAAATAAACCATCAATATAATTTCTTGGTAATTAAAAAAATAGTACACTGTATACTGTTAAAAGATATATAAGATCTTAGTGGAAAGTTATTTCAATATTTAAATGTATGAGTAAGTAAATCAGAAAAAGCTTCATTAGTATTATGATTAATTATGCATATGAGTTTTAAATAACATGAGTTTCTTAAGCAAGATCAAAATTTTTCTGGCAATTAACTAATTCAGATGGCCAATTAATGCTAATTAATAAACTGAAATGAGTTATTTTTAATTAGAGAAAAAATGCATAAAATAATATGGGATAGTATTGATTATAAAAAATTATTGAAGTATGGCGACTTTCATCATTGTTGTGGGAGGGGAGAATATTATAGAAATTCAATTGAGTCTGCACATTTTCTTCAGGTTTTGAAATAAAACAACATCCAGGTGTTATAGATAAAAAGTAATTTAACATGAAAACAGTATTAACTAATTGTATAATGAATGCATTCATTAAAGTTTATAGTATATTGGTGAGATGAATGTATGAAATAAGAAAATGTGCAGAGATGATGTGGAGAAGAGAAGCTAAAGATTAAAGAAGATGGATTGAACTTGGGGAGATCTTCATCCTGCAGTGGATTGATAATAATGATGATGATATTGGATAAAATTGAAATGTAGAATTATTTTTTTAATGTAAATAACAAACATTAACAAATTGATGAAAAAGGGTTATTGTTTGTTTATATAAGTAAGATATTGTAGAGTGGTAATCTATATTTGGTTTAAAGACAGACAGAGAACATGCACATATAATAATTATAATAAAGATATCCCAAGATTGCATTAAAAATAGTGAAAATTTCTACAAGCAACAAATGACATTAAACAAAGAAAATTATTAAAAAAAATTTAGCAGATGTTATGCACTTCAAGTACACAATAGATAAAAATACATTTTCAAGATTTTGTGCTAGTCATAAATGTAATAAATTCATTCTCAAACTTGATATGTAATAAAAATCATAACTTAAAATATACAAATAAATAAATGCGAAAGGTAGTTTATATCATATCCACTATTTCACAATATGTTAACACAATAAATGTGATGTGATGTGATGTATTATGGCTTCTCCTTAAACGAAGTCAAGAATATCTCAGCAATTATGCCCAGATAAACCTGTTAGCCACTTTCTTTTACATTCCCCACTCTAAATTTACCCATAATCTGCTCTATCCCATTTCCACAACATAATTTTTGTCAACTCTATAACCTTTATGTCTAAATCCCCCTTATCTTTTCCCAAACCCAGCATAAAAACCAATAATTCACTTTCTGTATAATCACTCTTTTCATATTTATTTTTCCACAACTTCATTATATGTACCCTTTCTGTTTTCAAACATTTACATTCAATTAACAAATGCCTAATATTTTCAATTCCTTCCTTACATAATTTAAAAAATAAATCACCCATATTTTTCCATTTACATGTATATTCTTTTGTAGCTAAAGATCCCATTCGAGCCTTAAACAATAAACTACTTTCCTTACTATTATCATATATTAACTCACACCTAATATTCTGTTTATTTCTATATATATTTAAACTCTTTTTACTCTCCATACTATTTCTCCATCTCTCTAACTCCCTAGTCTTTATTAATAAATTTATTCTTTTATCCCATTCCTTACTACTATAACACTCAATAATCCTCTTAACACAATCATCCCATCTTTTGTACAAATATACTGATATAAATTCTTTATCCAAATCTTTTGCATAGCGCATTACCTTTCTCACCCATCTTGTTACCTGCCCTTTACTCATAACCCAATTAAATACTATTTTAGTTATTCTTTTATTTCCATAAACTGCAATCCACCAAACATTTTCATTTTACTTTTTGCATCTCTCATATGAAAACTTGACCATCCCATTTCTCCTTGAATTGCCTCCCTTGCTGTCCATACTTCTGCATCCAATGCATGTCTTCCTACTTCCCTTTGAGCCTTTTCTAAATAATCTAATATCTTTTTACTAACATATAATGCATCATTACCATATGTTAACCCTGCTACTGCAACTCCTTTCCATATAATTCTAGCTACATCATATTTATTATATGAAAATACTGTTAATTTCTTTATCAATCCCTTTCTTTTCTTTGCTTCATTTATCAATTTTTTCTCCCATTTATCCAAATAATTTTTCTGATTACTTAAAATAATTCCCAAATAACTATATCTATTCACCACACTTAACTTAATATCTCCCAATAAAAATTCTACATCTTCTCTTTCCTCAGTATTAACCATCATTATATTTGATTTTTCTTCACTAAATTTAATCCCCATCTCTTTACCCACCCTTGCACATGTCCTCAACATAACTTCCATATCTTCTCTTTTTTCTGCACACAAAAATATATCATCTGCAAAAAAAAGACCTGACAAAATATATACTCCCTTACTACCTATTAACGGTATCTCTATCCCTCTTCCTAATCTTTCTATTGCTCTTTCCATTTCACTCAAATACAACACAAACAAAATAGGTGACATAGGGCATCCTTGCCTTAGTCCCACACCATTTTTAACTTTAATTGATTCTATATTCTCTAATTGATATATATAATAAGTATTTTCATATAATTTCTTAATAATATCTATTAAAGCTTTATCCATTCCCAAATTTGCTAAACTTATCCATAATCTATTTCTATTTACTCTATCATATGCCTTCTCTATATCTATAAAACTCATATATAACTGTTTATCTGCATTCCTACTCATATCCATAAGTTGTGTAACTACAAATAAACTATCTCCTATATGCCTATCTAATCTAAAACCTCCTTGCATTTCACCCACTACATTATTCCCTTCCATCCATTTTACAACTTTACTAGCCACCATATACGAGAAAACTTTATATAAAACTGATGTTACCGCTATCAGTCTATAATTATTCAACTTTCTATGATCCTTACCCTTTCCTTTAAATAATAACCTTACTCTTGTATTACTCCAACTACTTGGGAAAATTCTATTCTGTGCCATTTTATTAAAACAGGATAATAACTTTACTTTTGCCCTATATCTTAAATTCATTACCATCTCTGCTGCCCATCCATCTAAACCTCTTGCCTTCCCACTTTTCAATTTCTTCTCTACCTCATTTAGTTCATTTTCTGAAAAACTAATATTCCCATTACTATATTCTTTCATATTTTCTAATATTCTATCATTCACATCTAACATCTTTTCTATATTCATTACATAAGTATTTAAGATTCTCTCTAAATCTTCTCTAGAACTACACTCAGTTCCCTCATCATCTAGTAATACTAACTCTCTCTCCCCTACATTTCTCCTTTTAATATAATTCCAAAATTTTTTACTTCCATCTCTTCCACTTTTATTAATATCCTCCAACAATTTACTATTCAATTTCATTCTCTCTCTATAAATATCTATTTTAGCCAACTTCTTCTTTTCTAAGTACTTTTCCCATTTAGCATTAATATCTTTTTCACTTTCCTTATTCTTAATAGCACACTTATATTCTCTACATACTTCTTTCCTTTCTTTTACACTTTTACTAATGTTAATTTTTTTATTACTTTTATTCTTTTCAATATTCTCACCTAAAACCCTATTTGCAACTTTTTCTACTTCCTTACACCAATCCTTATACTCATCCCCAACCCACTCTTCCATTATTTCTTCAACTTGTATTTTATACTCTTCCAACTTATTCTTATCATTTACTCTCCATCCACATCTTTCACTATTATTTCTACTTTTATTTCTATTTTCCATCACATTACTAACCATTTCAATTACAATGAAATTATGATCACTAGTGCATACTTTTTCTTCATTATCAAAAACCTTAATTTTCCGTATTTTATTTATTCCCTCTTTCTCTACCAATACATAATCTATTGTGTGAAATATATTATTTCTGGACCATGTGTATTGTCCCTCATAAATATTTAATAAATTTCCAATACTCAAATTCACTTTCTGACAAAAATTCTTCAAAAGCTGTCCATTTTTATTATCTACATCATCAATTTCTTCAATATGTCCATTCATATCCCCTATAACCATTATTCTCTTCCCCTTTTCTTTAAAACTTTGTATATCCTTAACTAAAGATGTTACTATTCCACTCCAATATAATTTGACTATCTCCAGTAGCTATATAAACTATAGCCACCATCCATTCTTGTCTACCCAACCTTATTTCAAACCACAAGTGTTCTTGACATTTAACAATATTTAAATATTTTTTTGATATAACACCTATACCACCACCCCTTTTTTCTTTTTCTTTTCTATTTATACCCTGCCATACCAACTGTTCCAAAATAGGCTCTTCTTCTTCTCTTAAATGTGTTTCCACTACTGCTAATACCTCAAGCTCTTCATTTTCAATTGTTTTATTTAATTCCATCCACTTTTCTGGTTTCCTACCACCTTGCATATTCAAAAACCCAATTTTAACAATTTCTTCTTTCCTAACTACTCTTTTATAAATTCTTTTAATTCTTTCTTCTCCATTACATTTATAAATTACTTTCTTACCATTAATTTTACAAACCCATTCCTTCTCCATATCTATATTTATATCAAAATCAAATTCCTTTTGCTTACTTCTTATATTCCATCCATTCTTTTTAATAATATTACAATTTAAAAACCCACCCCCCTTTATAAGTTTCCCGAAAAAAATTCTTTATAAATCAAACTCCCTAAAACTTCACTTCCTTGTTTTCCTAAATGCAACCCATCTTTACTATATAACTCTCTCTTTCCAATAAAACAATCCCACACATCCACAAACATAACATTATTTCTCTCACACAATTTTTTCAATCTCTCATTTATAGAACATGCCCTATCTAACAAATAACTCTTGTCAAACCTTGGTAATAATCCAACTATTCCTACTCTTCCTTTAATTATAATCAAATTCCTAATCAAATCTACATACTCATCCATTATTCTCTCTGATGATTCTAATAAATTATTAGTCCCTACCATAACATATACATCTTTACTACCTTGTTTTTTAACTTTATCTGCTACATCCCTAATTCTAGCTCCAGGCAAACATACTCTTACATACCTACTTCTATTTTCCCTTGCAATTATATCCCCACATTCTCTAATTAGTGAATCTCCTATCAATACTGTTTCATAATCTACTTTTTCTGCTCTATCCATAACATTTTCTAATACCTTCTGGTCCTCCTTGTCTATTTCTTCCTTATCATTCCTACTCAATAATTCCTTTATCTCCTTACATTTTATCTCTAATGATTTTAATTTTACTTCTACATCTTTCAATTCTTCCTCTATCTTATTTATTCTTTTTTTTTTCATCTCCATTACACTATTACTTTCTCCACCCACTATTCTTCGACTATCTAGACTTTGAAAACACTTTCTCACCTCTTTTATCATATTAATACACTGACTGCATAACCATAAACCTTTTACATCCTTCCTAGTCTTATTTAAACATTTCAAGTGATATACCCCATCACATATAGTACATTCTACAACAGCACGCTTAATTTCCTTTTCCCGATTATATAAACATTTTGAAATACAAATATAATCCATTTTTTTTATTTTACGTTTTTCGAACGTTATATTTTTCTTAAAAGTAAATCTTTTAATAACAAATTTACAAAAAAACTAATCAACAAAATAACTTTTAAAAATAAAAAAATAATAATAATTCTATATATAAAATAACAATATATAAATAAAACAAAACAAAAAATAAATAATAACTTTTTTAAAAAATTTCTATATATAAATAACGTTTTTCGAACGTTATATTTTTCTTAAAAGTAAATCTTTTAATAACAAATTTACAAAAAACTAATCAACAAAATAACTTTTTAAAAATAAAAAAATAATAATAATTCTATATATAAAATAACAATATATAAATAATAAAACAAACCAAAAAATAAATAATAACTTTTTAAAAAAATTTCTATATATATAAATAACAAACTGAAAAAACTTGAAAACAAATAAAAAACACAATTTTCAATCTTTCAAATACTCTTAACCACTAATTATACTTTCACACACAATAATAATTAATAAATATTAATGCTCTCAGACTAAACAAATTAAAAGAAAATTTTTTGTTTGCCATCTGGTGCAAACTATAATAATCAATGGATCGTATATCCACTATTTCCAATTCAAGTTATAGTTTTTTATATAATTATATATAAGTAATATAGAAAAAAAACTGTAACGAAATGTAAACAACACCACCTAATATACTTTAAATGTATTAAAATCATATTCTTGTTTATCACCATTATAACAATTCACCATTAAACATAAACTACAGTGAATATAAAGTGACATTCTTTAAAAATGTGTGAACAATATTATTTTCATATTTGATATTAATAATATTTAAATTTTAATGGAAAAACAAAGTAACAAAAAATTTTAAATGAAAAAGACAACATTTATCGAGAGAGGAGAGAGAGAGAGAGAAGGTAAATTACTGAACTGATAGGAATGAATATCAAATTTCATTACTCTTTGAATATCACATGACATTTGGTTCCACACATAATCAATTGAGAATGAATGTGCTCATGCAAACAAACATGCATTATTGAATATAGTTTGTATTCAACTATTATCTTAATATAAATTCTGTTAATATAAATTACAATATTTTTGTAACTGTTATATATATAAATTTTATTTTCATGAATAAATGATAAATACATAATATTATTTCTGGATAATAAAATATAATAGTTAAATAGCTGATGTTTCAATACAATAACAAGTACTCCTAGGAGCTTCTTCTTTCTCAAATCATAAGAATGTGTGTGGTGAGATTTAAAATAGTTATTTTTCCTTTTGTTATTCTGTCCTCATTCTCAAATTTTATTGGTTGAGAAGTTTTAAAAAATATTATATCCTCCAATAGTTTTTTCCAAATATTGTTAATTTTCTTTAATTCATACTTTTCATTTATACTCTTAGACCTCTTAAAAATCTCTATAACTTCTCTTAGCAATTTCTGATCACATTATTCAATTTTTACCAGAATATTTGTTTTATTAAAATTGATGTCATGGTTAGTTAATTTAATGTGTGAATAAATGGCTGATGAATTAGATTTTTCTCTAATTTCCAAAATGTGTTTTTCCATTCTTATGTTTATTCTATGATTGATGTGTCCAATGTATAAATGTAAACAAACTCCACATGAAATTTCATATGCATCATGACACTTCAAAGGAATTTTATCTTTAGGATGTGAAAATACTTCATTAATCTTTTTAAATGTAGTATATATTGTGTAGATATTATTTTTCTTTAAAACATTACCAATTTTATCAGTTACTCCCTTTATAGATGGCAGAACAGTCTTAAGTATCAAAATCTTTCTTTTATTATTATAAGAAAAAGCCCTATTAATAATCCTATGATCAAAACTATTATGAAGAAGCACTTTTTAGTAGCATAGATATCTTTGTAAAATAACTGTCATCAAGAAGTCTTTTAAAAATTCTCAACCAATAGAATTTGAGAATGAAGAGAAAATAATAACGAAAAAAAAAGTAAGGATTTTAAATCACACTATACACATTCTTATGATTTAAGAAAGAAAAAGCTCTGAGGAAAGTACTTGTTATTGTACTGAAATGTCAGTTATTTAGCTATTATATTTTTATTACACAGAAGCTCTCTAAAATAATACTATATATATATTTACACAATAATATTTGAAGAATATACTTTACAATCTAAATTTTTTTATGGTATATCGTGAAATGTATCAATAATTCTTCATTAAGCAATACAAGTTTGAGATCACTAGATCAAACTATATATATATATATATATTACTATGGATCTCTAAGAAACCAAACAAAGATTAAAATTTGAGATAAATAATCATTTAATCTGAGATTTTCTAAGATCCAAAAGATTAATCAATATTTATTGTGTAAGAAGAATTAACAATTTATTTCATATATATCACCTTAATATTTCATAAAATTATTCAGAGAAGAATAAGATTGTTATATTCTTCCATAAAATTTCATATAATTTTTTTATTAGCAAAGCATGATTTTATGGAACAATTTGTTAGTAATAAAAATATGCAAATATTTTAAATACAGGCATTCTTCACATACTTGGAGCCTAATTATAAATATAGGGGATTTGAACTCAAACTTTCAAGTACCTGTCAACTATCCACACTATCTCATACCACTTTTCAGTGGTATGGATGGCTGAAGAGTTGGAAATTGGAGTAGATTGAAGCCTGTCCATTAAAGTATGAAGATTTGCTGTCTTAATATAAACTGAACACTGATTATATATATATGTGTGGGAGATGATAACGGACCAACTGATGAGGGCTGGTTTAGCATGAAATATGTATATTGGCAATTATTAAACTTTTCTACATATGTATGGTCATGGGTGTCAGTGGTATGAAAAAGTGTGAATAGTTGATGGGTACTTGAAAGTCCGAGTTCAAATCCCTTATATTTAATAAAAATATGTCTAAATATATATTTTTAAAAAAAACATCCAGAAAAGAATGTTCATACTAAGTAATGATATATACATTGGAAATCATAAAAAAACTTCTGGAATTAAAAAAAATACATATAATGATCGTAAGTTATTCTTGATCCCAATATCAGTATCCATATTTCTATACAAGTAAATAATAAATAATTCAGTGCATAATAAAAGTTAATATGATTTCATTGTTTTATTTGATTAAAATAAATAGCATTTAGTATCTGAAGATTTAAAAATATATGTTATGGTTTAATTTATTAGTTTCAACATAATTAGTTATCAATTTCCAAGATATATTTCTAGCTATATTTTTTTGGGGGAAAGAATGTCTTATCAATTAAGTTTAAATTCTTCTAGTAAAAATAAAATCTTTGATGTGGAAAATTTTGAAGATATAATAAGAGAAATAAAAGTAAAATTGAGATTGCTTGTCCATGGTGACCTAATGCTTTTTAAATTTGATACTTTCTATATAAATATTCTATTTTTATGTGTCAGATATTCCAATATATAATAGTAACATTATAAATGGAACAAAGTTCCCAGTAGATAAGGAATAAAATTAAAGTAAGAATTTAAAAAACAACAACAACAAAGAGATATTTGAAAATATTCAAGGAGATGAATCTTTAATCCTTTTGGTACTTGAACATTATAGAAGAATGATAGATTTTTAATGATTTTATTATTGGAAATATATTAATGATTACCAAAAGAGAACACCACAATAGTTCTTTTCAATTGACTAAATTGAAAATTATTTTCCTTTCTTTAAATTACTCTTGTGAGCAACTAAAAACAATTCAAGAATTTGTTGATTTTCACTACTCACAACTGGACAAAATTGTTTAAAACAATTTATCATTGTGGTTAGAGATAATGGATAGACCATGTAATTTCTATGGCCAGAACTAGGAGTTCATATCTACTTAAAACCTCAACAGCTAATTCAACTCTTGATCATCTTTGATAGTAATTCAATTACTGCTCCGTAAATAAAGGATAAAATATGAAAGAAAATTAATAAACCCTCACGACACAATATTTAAGTAACCTTATGAATATTATTTTCTCATTCATTTTTTTATGTAAATGCAGAAGAGAATTTTTACTATAATTAACATTTGTAATCTATTTTATCTTTTATTTAAACCAATAAGATTTTGATAATAAAAAAAAGAAAAAGCTTTAATTTTACCTTACACCTGAATGAAAAGGAGGAAGCCTAAATATCAGTTTTGAAAAGGCTTCTAGATAAGGAAATACAACTTGTATCTATTTAGAATGTGGAATGTAGATTATGTCTCTAGACACAAAAGTAGATAAATCTTTTCTAGAGAGTAGGCATTCCTAGGGAAAAACTATAAAAATGTAATAATACAATTAAGTAAGTGGTTATCAATAAGACTCTGACATTAAGGTTATGGTTTTGTAGTTTAATTTGTCAATATTTAAGGTTAATAAATGATTGTAAATTTATTTCCTCAAAATTGACCAAGTTTTCATCAGGTTCTAAGACTATTATAGGATTGATTTGATATATTAAATGGAAGGAATAATTTTATAATAAAAAAATGAATGAAAAATATGTCACTATTTAGCATAAAATTGGAGTCGACAGTAGTAATATGACATAATAAGATGTTAGTATTTGATAATTGACAAATATATAATTTCAGTGTTATCCCAAAATAAATTTATTTGTTTGTTTCAAATGTCACATTATGTGTTACTTAAAAAATGGTAGCTAATAGTGTACAAATTGAATTATATAGAATTTTTGATCTCAGCAAAAGATTAAAGAGTTCATCTTCATGCAAAATTCTCTATAATCTTGTTAGTCATTGCCATTTTTAAAATAGTGATGAAAATTTTTAATAAACATCCTATGAACATAGAAAAAAATATTATACTCATAGTTATTTGTCACCTGACAGATTTATTATTTGGAGACTGATGAATGTCGATATGTCTTTTTAAAAATTTTCCAATGATGTGATGCTTTTACAAAACGGATTATTAATATCTTTTTATCCAATTAGAGAAAGTTTAATGTATATGTATGATATTTCAGAATTACTATTTAAAGTTAAAAAAAGAATTGGGGCAGGATAAATTCTGTATGATGTCCCTAAATACAGAAAAGCTGGAAAACAGTCGTACTCCAAATTAATTTGAATATGTTCGTTTTATTAAATTATTTCAACACTGATAAAGTTCACCTCTGATTAAATAGAATACCCATAATTTGTTATGGTGATGTGATGTGATGTGATGTATTTGGCTTCTCCTTAAATGAAGTCAAGAATATCTCAGCAACTATGCCCAGATAAACCTGTTAGCCACTTTATTTTCCATTCCCCACTCTAAGTCTTCCCATATTCTGCCCCATCCCATTTCCATAACATAATCTTTGTCAACTCTATGGCCTTTAAATCTAAATCCCCCTTATCTCTTCGCAAACCCAGCAAAAAACTACTAACTCACTCTCTGTATTGTAACTTTGTTCATACCTATTCTCCCATAACTTCATTATCTGTACCCTTTCTGCTTTCAAGCATTTACATTCAATCAACAGATGCCTAATATTTTCTATACCTTCCTTACACAATTTGCACGCTAAATCACCCATAGTTTTCCATTTACATGCATATTCTCTTGTTGCTAAAGATCCTGTTCGAGCCTTAAACAATAAACTACTTTCCTTACTATTATCATAAATTAACTCGCTTCCAATATTCCGTTTACTTCTATATATATTTAAACTCTTCTTACCCTCCATACTACTTCTCCATCTCTCCAACTCCCTATTTTTTATTAATGCTTCTATTCTTTTATCCCATTCCTTACCACTATAACACTCAACAATTCTCCTAACACAATTATCCCACCTTTTATACAAGTATACCGATATAAATTCTTTATCCAAATCTTTTGCATACTGCATTACCTTTCTCACTCATCTTGTTACCTGCCCTTTACTCATAACCCAATTAAACACTATTTTGGCTATTTTTTTACTGTCTATAAACTGCAACCTACCAAACATTTTTTGCATCTCTCATATAGAAACTTGACCATCCTATTTCTCCTTGAATTGCCTCCTTTGCTGTCCACATTTCTGCATCTAATGCATGTCTTCCTACTTCCCTTTGTACTTTCTCTAAATAATCTAAAATCCTTTTACTAACACATAATGCATCATTACCATATGTTAACCCTGCTACTGCAACTCCCTTCCATACAATTCTAGCTACATCATATTTATTATATGAAAATACTGTTAGTTTCTTTACCAAACCTTTTCTTTTCTTTGCTTCATTTACCAATTTTTTCTCCCATTCAACCAAGCAATTTTCCTGATTACATAAGATGATTCCCAAATACCTATATCTATCCACCACACTTAACTTTATATCCCCCAATAAAAAAACTACATCCCCTCTTTCCCCAGTATTAACCATCATTATAGTTGATTTTTCTTCACTAAATTTAATCCCCATCTCTTTACCCACCCTTGCACATGTCCTCAACATAATATCCATATCTTCTCTTCTTTCTGCACATAAAAAGATATCATCTGCAAAAAAAAAGACCCAACAAAGTATATAATCCTTTGCCACCTATTAATGGTATTTCTACCCCTCTTCCTAGTCTTTCTACTGCTTTTTCCATTTCACTCAAAAACAACAAAAACAAAATCAGTGACATAGGGTATCCTTGCCTTAATCCCACTCCATTTTTAACTTTAACTGATTCTATATCCCCTAACTGGTAAGTATAATAATTATTTTCATATAATTTCTTAATAATATTTACTAAAGCTTCATCCATTCCCAAATTGGCTAATCTTACCCATAATCTATTTCTATTTACTCTATCATATGCTTTCTCTATATCTATAAAACTCATATATAATGATCTACCTGAATTCCTACTCATCTCCATAAGTTGTGTAACTACAAACAAACTATCTCCTATATGCCTATCTGACCTAAAACCTCCTTGCATTTCCCCCACTACATTATTCTCTTCCATCCATTTTACAACTCTTCCAGCTACCATATATGCGAAAACTTTGTATAAAACTGATGTTACCGCTATCGGTCTATAATTATTTAACTTTCTATGATCCTTACCCTTTCCTTTAAATAATAATCTTATTATTGTATTACTCCAACTACCCGGAAAAACTGTCTTCTGCACCATCTTATTAAAACATGATAATAACTCTGCTTTTGCTCTATGCCCTAAATTCATTACCATCTCTGCTGCCCATCCATCTAAACCTCTTGCCTTTCCACTTTTCAATCTCTTTCCTGCCTCATTCAATTCATTTTTTGTGAACCTAATATTCCCACTACTAACTGCTTTCATGTTTTCTATCACTAATTCCTTCACATCTAACATCTTTTCTATATCCATTACATATCTATTTAAGATTTTCTCTAGCTCGCCTCTAGAGCTACATTCTATTCCCTCATCATCTATTAATACTATCTCTCTTTCTCCTACACTTCTCCTTTTAATGTAATTCCAAAATTTTTTACTCCCATCTCTTCCACTTTTATTAATATCCTCCAACAATTTATTAGTTAACTTCATCCTCTTTCTATAATTATCCATTTTAGGTAGCTTCTTTTCTAAGTACTTTCCCCATTTAGCATTAATATCATTTTCACTTTCTTTATTCTTAATAGCACACTTATATTCTCTGCATGCTTTTTTCCTCTCTTTTACACTTTTACTAACTCTCATTTTTTTATTACTTTTATTCTTCTTCATATTCTCAACTAAAACCCTATTTGCCACTTTTTCTACTTCACCACACTAGTCCTTATACTCATCCCCAATCAACTGCTCCATGGTTTCTTCAAGTTTTATTTTATACTCTTCCAACTTATTCTTATCATTCACTCTCCATCCACATCTTTCATTATTATTTCTACCTTTATTTCTATCCTCCATCACATTACTAACCATTTCTATTACAATAAAGTTATGATCACTATTACACACTCTCTTCATTATCAAATACCTTAATTTTTCATATTTTAGTTTGAATTAATAAATCAATATATTTTAGTTCTAATTTCTGCCATCCAATGTTCACAAATACAGAAAATAGCATTAAAGATAGTTGCAAGAGAGCGATTAAAAGCTAAAGTATAGTAACACCATTTGCTTTTCAGATTTGGATAGTAAATAGAAATTGAGGAGTTAAAAAAAATGAGTATTATAAACTTATATACAAAATAAATGTAATCAATGATTTAATAATTTCAATTAGAAATATCACTTAAATAAAAAAGTACTAATGGCAATTAATGCATTAATTAAAACCATCTCTGTAAACTTATGTTTAATTATTTTCATCATTTCACTTATGTAAATATCTCTGATATTTTTAAAGAACTTTCAATTCACAACTTTTCTTTTTCACGACACTTCAGTAAACATCTTAACTACCCATCTTATGTCCAATTAGCTTCTGGAATTCTTGGGATCCAGTTTTAGAAATATTTAAGTACTACAGGCATTATATGCCTCACAATTATTTCTGAATAACTGTATATCATTTCAGTCATTGTGAATCAATTTACGATGATAGTATATTCCACAAATTTCCATTCATACATTTTCTTCCCAATACTTTAACAATCTGTATCTCATCCAACCATCTCATGTGCAATTTCTTTCTAGATCTTTTATTCTCACAGACAGCACAGATAAAAATTTTCAGGGGAGAATCATGTGAATCTAAAAGATACAATCATTATTAATATCTGCTGCAATATGAAAATAAATTTAAAAACACTGAAATTTTATCTTTACACTTGTAAAATAAAATATACATTAAAAAAAAAAATTACTGTCAGTTACAATCTAGAAATTATTGAACAAAGAAATATAAAAATATAAAGGTCATGATAAAAACATTCCAATGGCAATCAATATATGTATTACTAAAAATCTCAAAAAAATATAAAAATACTTCACATTTGCTGTTATTATATTTATATAATGAAATAATCTGAGTTTTTATTTATTTTCAGTTACAATATAGAAATTATTTCTACAACTATACCTATACTAATTTCAGAGTTCACAATATCTCTTGAATACAATTTATTATCCAATATCATACATGTTTATGAAATATTTTATAAACAACTTAAAATACATGGATTAATATTAATTTAGGTAGAAGTAGTCATGACTTTGAACCTATGCATATCCGACATATGTAAATCTTTCAGAAAAGAGTTTGCATCTCAAAGATTAGGCTGCAACCACTGGGGAATAAGAATCCAATATTAAACAAGGTAAAACTCTCTCCATACAGTAGTGCTACCCTGTGCCAACCAGAGTAATCAATGGATGCCAGAAAGCTTTTACAAACATACATTACAGCCATTCTTTCTATTTATTATATGACTTAATATATTCTCCTCTTTAAACAACAAAAGCTTGAGTTTCTGAACATACATTCAAAGAATTAATAAAATAAAATAGATAAAATATTTTATTTCATTTGTGAAACAATTATTAGAATTCAGTTAAAGCTTAAGATAATTATTTTATTATCTTATATAGTTTCCAGCAAAAACTTCCTGTACCCAAATGTAACCTCTGCTCAGCCCAGTTTCTTTTAACAGATCCCATACTGTTTTAATGACAAGATTTTTTTTTGCTTAGACTTGCTGAGAAACAACTAAGACTTTATTAAAAACTATTTCCAATTAATAATCAGTCAGTAAAATATTATATAACTAATATTAACAATGCTTTTTCACTACTTTAAAAGTTTTAGAAATAATATATATTATTTTTTTACTGTTAACATAAAAAAGTTTTTAAATTATTAATAATGCTATTAAATTTTTTAAAAAGTTAAAAATGATTTTGAATGGTATATAGAAGGGAAATAAAAAGAAGAGATAGAAGTAAAAAAACAATTATTAATAATTAAAAAAAATATGTTTCTGATAAATAGACCAAGAGATAAAATTGTTTAAAAATGTGGTCTGGTTTGATATATGGGGTCTGTCTATTGGAAGATAACAAACGATGCTAACAGCAAGATTGTTTTTTGTTCACTATAAGTAATTAGATCAACATCAAGCAGCAAATTTAAAGTAGACATTTCAAATTAGAAAATATTTGGCTTTCATTTCAAATTATTTTATATTTCAAGAAAAAAAAAACATTCAATAAAAACTTTTTATCCCAAATTTGAGAATTCACATCACTGTGATGAGTGTATTGTTTTCTTTGTCTGAGATTCTGAGGCTTGAATCTAAGCTAGACAAATCTTGGAAATTTTTTCAGGCTGCAAACATGCTTAGACAATCTTTTTCCAGGTATCCATAGTCCACAGAAAACTTATTTGACTTATATAACATTGTAGATATTTAATCATGACTGATAAATGATTACCTAGTTATTCTTAGCTAAAGGGTAAAAGAGTACTCATTGATTAACCACCACATGCCGCTTGATGTTGCTGATTCTATGCAAAAGCACAGATCTATGCATGCTATTTGATGTTGCTGATTACATGCAAAAGCTCAGAAATATGCCATTTACATGACCTATATATAGCGCATTTCTGTTCATTTAGCCATTAAGCAGGCCTAGATGGCATTGCACACAAATACTATGGCCCACTTTTGT
Organism: Epiperipatus broadwayi; assembly: GCA_028023455.1. Lineage (NCBI taxonomy): Eukaryota > Metazoa > Onychophora > Udeonychophora > Euonychophora > Peripatidae > Epiperipatus > Epiperipatus broadwayi. The sequence continues at coordinate 10,893,811 of JAQFVV010006204.1, forward strand.
GCTTCATGGTACTATGAAAATAGTGCACACTTCACAGATCACTACAGTATGATGTGAGGGTGTATAGAATCCAAGTGACCATAACTCTTTTCATGTGCATTTAAAGTAATGATTTTTCACATGACCTGACATAGTTTTAGATAGTAATAATTGTAAACCATCACTGCACTTCCATAACATCTTTTTAAGGTGGAACAAATTGCAAAAGTGTATATCCCAGCACCATTTTACCGAATTCATGTGAAAAAGGAATTTTGTGCAAGAACAGCTACAAGTCTACTAAAACGAATGTGTTTTGTTATTGTTTTTAAAAGCATAAGCTTGGTTTGATCAGACGGTAATTTTAAAATGGAATTCTTACATTTTATTAAATAATGTTTTGTAAATTTTTATAAATAGTTTTCAAAATGTCATTGTGGAATGTTTGTAATAAGTATATATATTTTGTTTGAACAGAGTAGTGCATGTTTTGGCCGATCCTTTAGATCGTCAAAACCATCGATCCCTCTCCCTGCACATTACTGCGCTATGCGCTGCCATGTATAATGTAATTAAAAAAATAGTGCATCTTTTGGCCAATCCTTTGGATCGTCAAAACCATCAGCCCCCCTCCCTGCACATTCCAACGTTACATGCTGACATGTATAATGTAATTTAAAAATGTAATTTAGAAAGTAATGTTTTCCAAAAAAAAAAGTAAATGCACTTTTTTTAAAAAAAAAAAAAAAAGTTTTAAAGAAAAATAAATGTAAATCCCTATATAAAAAACAACAGGTGAAAGCATTATATTTATTTGTTTTTGAATAAATAATAACAAAATTGTAAATCAGTGTGGTAACATTATATCTATTGGTTTTTGACTAGCAACAGAACCATCAAGCGGCATGCGGCGGCTAGTTGACTAGAACCGGTAAAAGTTCCAGGTTGATTTAGGATGCTAAGATAATTGTTGATGCTTTGACTATAAAAATAACAATTATTCATTATAATATTTATGAGACCTTCATGAATAATAGAGAATTTTGCTAATACTGCACTTATAGTTACCTTTACCTTTTTTTACAATTGTAAAAACTCTGAAATCTTTTTAAAGACAAATATGCTTATGAAGTAAAAAGATGAGCATTTTATAATATTATAAAACTGTTGTCATTTTAACATGTACATTTATGCTGGTAATCTTCATGAGTATTTTCCAAAAATGTAACCTATTTTGTCACAATATCTTTTCTACATGTTTGATGTCAAGATAACATAACTACAACATCAAGATATTATGACCAAATGAAAATTCCTGATCAACCTCAATGATAGTTTGTCATTGTTAACGATTTTTGCAATTTTTTTGTTTACAATTTTCAGACAAATTTCCCATCATATACTGCATAAATTTTTTGGTTTAAAACTAAATCTTATATAAGCAAAATTATATAAATTTTTTATTCCAAAATTGGCCTGTGTTTTTTAGGAAAGTAGCTAAGTGCCTGTTTTCAAAACTTATAGACTGCAATTCTACATTGTCATCTCTATTGTTTGAACTTCATTTGAAGTCCGGAGCAACAAACCATTTGATTTTATATAGTATTACTATTATTACAAAGTGACATCTTCAATCAATTTCGTAAAATGAAATCTCTTATAAAAATTAAAAAAAAAAATATACATAAGGGATGATAATCAATAATCATTCATGCAATATGATGATACACACCTTATTTATTACAGTCAGGAATTTCTGAACCAAAAAATACTGTCAGGTATCATATTTATTTCTTAATCATTCTCTAACCTACAAAACCTCTAAAATTTCATATTTATTTAAATTCTATTTCATGCCTATACTATTATATTTATCCAGTCAAGAACTAATTTTATAGTCATCTTTATCATTATCTAATTACAACATTAAAACTTAAAAAAATCCATTTGTATATTCACTCAATATATACCTGAAATTCCAAAAATATATTAATTTATTTATTTAAAAAAAAGATTTTAGTTAGATAAAGATATATTCTCTTAATTTTTAAGAATCCATTTTACTTTATTTTATCCCAATTTTATCTTGTTTGTTTATTGTAAACTATGTTCAACTAGACTAAGCACCAAATATATTTTATAATATAGTATTTCAAAATATGTCTAAAACATATAAAATAGTTTAAAGTATAGTATTCATATTAATTTCTTTCTAGTATTTTTTAGTTAAACACTTTAATATTTTTTTTTCTTGGTTGTTAATATTTATATTTAAACAAATATTTTTTTTTTCTACATAATAAAATATTTTCTGGATAGCAAGTTCAATTTATAGTAAAATTTCAGAATGAGAAATAACATTATTATTCAGTAATCAAAGTTAAAAGCTGTCAATGGTTAGGATTTAGATTATGCTATTAACATAACAAAAAATATAGGATATTACACTCATTATGTAAAAATTAACAACACAGAAAAAAATAAAGATAATGTATGTTAAGATATCTGCATGAAGATAAACTGAGTATCTAGGCAACAAAATGTATTTAAGCAACAGAGAAATAAAACAAAATAATATCTTTAATCCTAATTGGTTGCAGTTATCACTGTTTGTCATCCTCTTATCCCAATTTATTTTAGCATCTCAATTTTAGACCTATATTATAATTTTTTATGTCTTCTTATTGATATAAAATAAAAAAAATAAAAGTAATTAAAATAATTTAAAATAAAAGTTAATAAGATGAATAAATATAATGTTAGAAAATTTATTTAAGAATAAAGTTCCAGTGCAAGCAACTTGGCAAAACAAAAGTAAAATATAAAGAGGATAACTATAATAAAGAAAATCAAAATAATTTTTCATTGCATATATTAAAATTATTTGTCAATAGAATTTAGATAATAATTCATAATAGTTCACTTTCTGAAAAAATAAATGGAATAAGATAAAAAAATCCAAATCTTTTGGATACAAAAAAAAAAAAATCAAGATAAGATATAATGCAGAACATCACAAATTGAAAAGAATCTCCCTACATTATAATTCAAATATAATTTATCTGATTGAACAAAACTGTGTCTAGGCTGAAGCAATTTTATTTGGTAGATTCTATCTTTGAAAATGTTACAATATTTTTAAAGAAAGTGCATCATTGACTTATTTTTATAAGATGATATTAAAAAACTTATAGAGTTTTACTATTAGTAAGAGTGTCTAAAAATACAATACATAAAAACTGACAGTAAATTTACCATGTATAAGAGAATATTAAAAGAGGCAAAACTCTTTCTGATAAAAAACTTCTTGCATTAAAATTATTTTTAGATCACATTAATTAAAAAGTACAAATGAGTCAAAAAATATCCAATGTTAGATGTGTTTAATGAGTCAACACAGAAAAACAATACATAAGGATAAAATGGGCATAAACACATATAGTGATAATTATAAGAGCAATAAGAAAACTCAATTCTTGATAAAATAATTACTTAAATGAACAACTATTTCTGATAATGGTACAACACAAATAAATTCCACATATAATGAGCATGATGTATCATTCCAATTATTAAATTACATGACATAAAAAATTTGGGAAGAGAAAATAATGTGGTTAATGTATTAGCAAATTATAACAGAAGATATAAATTAAACATAGAATAATGATTAGAATATATTAACAGTAGAGATGATTCATTAATTCCTTGGAATTAAATAAAATGACTAATTATTCAAGAAACATATCTATTCTTACTTTAGAGACAATCTATGTAAATAATCAGTAACCAATGGACTCTAGATATAGTGCAAATAGACTTCCACAATCAGTTTCCAGATAATTGGCATTCTTCAGGCAGGGATATAACAATATGTTATATCAATTTCCTAAACATTTTTAACTTTTATTATGCTATTTAAATTAATAGTTTGAATTCATTAGTGCTTTTAACTCATCAATCTACTATGTAATCAATTGTATATTTTAGTGACCTCAATTATAAGCTAACTAATATAACCATTAACCTTCTGAAAGTAAACAGTACATATCAATATACAATCCTAAAATTTCACATTTCATTTGCTATAGATGGTAATGATTTTTATTTTTTTATTTTAGAATTAATCTATGTATGATAACATTTTGATTTAATAGAATGATAAATTGATGAATTTGAGAGTAAAGGTTTCTGGAATGAAGCTCAACCTATCACTTCTATACTCATATGACCTTGAGAGCAAATAATCATTAGATTTTTTTATTATTATGTAAAATTATATATCAAGATAATGGATTATTGAATTTTTGTTATACGGTAAAATTAGACAAAGTAGAATCCTTTAGATACATTTGAAAGGATTCTTAGAATTATTGAATAATATATATACTGCAGCAAATAAATTAGTCCACTGTTATAATTGATGATCTATGATCTTTAATGGAAAACCACTTTAAATTTACTACTCCTTGATTTATAAAAAATATAAATTGTCACATACATAGAACGTGGCACTTTTATATACATAAGCCAGATATTATTGTATAAATAACAAACATGTTATTAATACATGACCCAATGTTACAAAGATATTTATTTAAAAACCAAGTCATATGTTTTTTGTCAAATAAATAGTGCAAAAAACAACAACAATAATCACTACAGTTAGTTGATATATATAATAAAGATAGTGATCAACATATGGTTTAGCCCCATGATTTGGGGTTTTAGTCTAGGTTGAATAAACATTGAAATTTTTTTAAATAACAAACTTATACTTTTTTTTTCCACATAGATAACCAATAACCAATTTATCTAATTACCCAATAATGAGAATTTAGTTATTCTTAGTTAAATCATATAGGTCCCAAATTAATCTAGTTATTCATATAAATAACAATGCAGCAACTATAAGAAATAATAAAAAATAAGATAATATGATAAAAATTTCAGGTAGTTGTCAGTTACATGTACTGTGGCTGGTAGGTGATTCTGCAATACCACCAAGAACCACCAAGAAACATGCAAGTGATAATTTTTCTATCCAAAAATTGGAGCATCGCCTAGCGGCCACAGTATGCATAAACGACAACTATCTAATTTCATTATTAAAATTTTACATATTCTGTGTCAGAGTGATTATCTTTATTTTTTAAATAACAAAAACTAAACTGAAATGTATAATGAGTTATTTATTTATATAGTGCTATGTTTAAATCTATAGCAATCATTAGGGAATTCACCACTACATATGTGCTATATAAATTTAAATGCTTTTGAGGAATACTCTTCTTTCCAAACACAAGATAATGTTTTTTGAAAAGATGGAATGAATCCACTCTACCTTTTAAATTTAAATGTATATGTATATGCAAATCTTAAGCATTTGGAAATGGAATTTAAAATGTTCTCATTTCTAAATGCTTAAGCTTTATCTATACATATATATGTTTGTGTTAAAAAGATAGAGTGGATTTATTCTATACAGAACATGTGTAGTGGAATTCTCCTTAACAAATGGCAAACTGAAATGTATGTAATAAAGAAATACAGAATAGATCTTCAATAAAATATTTCTTTATAGTTGGTTTAATTAAATGAAACTTTTTAATTCATTCAGCTTAATATTATTTCTAAATTATAATTTAATAATTAAGTGAATCAAATAACGTTTAGAACTGTTATGATTTATCAATTAATTTTAGTAAAAATGGTTAATTAAGATAGAGGTAAATGGCAATACAAAAAAAGACATATGGCTTTACTGCTCAGAAGTTCATAAGGAGCTTGAGTGCCAGGGCAGCAGGCAGTCAGAATCGATCTTGGGATCTCCCAATCCCAACTATACCAAACCACACAGAGCAATTGCACTATCTATTTCTTTTATAAAAGATTTATAATAGCACTTAACATTTTGATATAAAATCTTTTTAAATTTCATGCCTTTTGTGGGAACTTGGGATAAAAGAATTTTATGGAATGGTAAAAAAATTAGACTTAATTCAATAATTACTTAAAAAAATGAATGAGACATGTTTGTATTAACTGGGATATGAGAGAAACTTGGAAGAGTTAAGTGGTTGTGAAATAATTTCTTTGAAATAATTAAAAGCATGAAGCTATTGTAGAACTTTTACTATAAAAACATGAAGTGCATTGGACATATAGCTATTTAAGTTAGATAGCTGGATTTAAAGACATTTTCATGTCCAAAAAATTCAGAGTTTCTTCTTAAATATACGTTTGAAATAAGTGCTGTTTTTTTTGACTTGATATTTTAGGTCTAGTGTCCGAATATTCTAGCTCTCCACTGATGTGGGCCATAAGCTCGAAACCATGGTCTGGAGATAAGAGTGTTCTGGATAGAGATTTTAAATATTTCTCATAACCGCATTTGTTAATTACGAGCTTGTTTGAGCTATTGGTACACTCTCTATGTGCACTTTTGTAACTACAAGCTCATTAAAAGTAATGTCACGTTATGTATGACTTGCTTTTTTAATTATTATGAAGTGCATTGATATGAGTCCATTAATATAAAAATAACAGCAAATAAAAGTAAAACTAAATTACAATATTTAACTACATGCCTCTATATCAAATAGTATAGAGGATGAGATAAAACAATTTTATGGAGATGTGCATCTTAGACTTATGTGCCTTATAAAGATATTAGTATTCAGTGAATATTGTTAGAATGATAAGATTAAAAATACAATAAAAACATGGTTATGGGGAAACATAGATTAAAAACAACCATGATAAGAAATTGAGAATTTGTTTTGGAATATAATATGATTTCCAATACATAACTCTAATAGAAGGACTGCATAAAATAGGTGTATATTTATATATCAAATGATGGAAAAATAAAGAACATAACACATGATATTAATAAACAAAAAAAGGCCAATATTAATATATCAGCCTTAAACTTTCCATGGAGCAAATATAGATTCAGATCATATTACTGTAATTGTAAATATCAAACTCAAGTTTAAATAAAAAAAATAAAGCTTATTTTTAGAAATACAAAGATCTGACCATGATGGAAGAGGCATACATAATTGAAAAATATCAATAACTGCTTACAAAAACAAAAAGTATATATATAAAGTATATTCAAGAATCTCAATAAGATTTTCAAGGAAGCAGTTACTAAAGTTATATATAAAAAAAGCAAAGATGAAAACGGATGTAACATTAAAATTGTTGTTGAAAAAACATATGGAAGAGTAGAATGGACAAACTGAACATAAAAGAAAGAATAATTAAATTTATAAAGTATGTTAAGGAAAATAGAACAAAAATGGATAATTTGTATTGAGACATGAAATAGTAGTAATCAGATAGTGGATAGAAATATTAAAGTGGAAAAATACTCACTAGCAAAAAATATTTTAAAGCATAATTAGAATGTAGCTCTCAGTGGAATAAAATAGATTTTGATGAAGAAATATTAGACAAATGAATAAATGAATTTATTGAGATGGCTTCACCATCTTATAATGGTAAAAATGATAAATTTACTAATTTAAATAAAAATAGTGAATAAGTTGAAAAAATATAGAATACAGAAAATAATACATTAGGTAGAAAAGATGCTTAAATATATATGTAGGAAGCAATTTTACATTAAAAAATTTATCACCATCTCAATATGTGATAAGATTTAGAAATATTGCATGAATCATTCTTTTATCCTATTTTATACTTAATGCTTTTGAGATATGCAATATTTTATAATACTTTAGTCAATGATACATCTCTTCTGACATGTCCACTTATTACATTGGAAAATGACTTCATTATATTGGGAAAATGATTCAATTGATAGTGACTTTTCATTCCTATTTAACATTAAGCTTTTCTATGATATTGTCTCCTATAACTTTGTAGGTATGTCATAACCTGTCTCCTAATTAATGTTGACATTTTCTTGTTAATATTATATTTTTTTAGAACAGATACATTAGTCCTGTGAATAGTCATAGGAAATAGAAGACCGGTGAATGTGAAATTTATTGCGTGCTATATTTTTTATGTTTTATCTACTTTTGATGGTAAAAAAAAAAAAAGAAGTAAATCATCAGTTTTAATTTATAGAGGTTGTAAATATAATTTTTTATTATATGTTTTGAAATATAACTTTTTATTGTATGTTTCATCTGCTTGAATGAATTGTCCATATTTTACCAGTATTAAATGGTAAATTTGAAAAAATAAGGCAATTGATCAGTTTTAATTTTGTGGTTTTAGAACTGTTTGGATTGCTCTGTATTTTAGAATATTTTATATAAATTCTTCTGTATACTTTCTGATCACATTGATAATTATTGACTATGATGAATTTAAATTTATCTAGTACTTCAAAATCACATTGATGATTATTGACTATGATGAATTTAAATTTATCTACTACTTCAAAATCACTTCTTGTTTAAGACAAATTGTTAGTAATGCAGTCTATAATCTTGACTTTAGTTTTTAAAGATATTTCAAGATCACATTATTTGCTATATCTTAATGGTTTTGCTATATTTGTTAATGTTTTTTATTATCTCCAACCAAGGTACCAATAGCATATCTCAAATTATTTATTACATTCTGTCTACATTATCCCACTTTCCTAGCTTCCAAAGATATAGTCCATCATGATCTCACTATAGATATTAAAAAATGGGAGGGTAGACATACACCCCTATTTAATATCTGCCTGTATTTTGACTTCTTGGTAAAGTCTTGTTTATTTTATTTTTCATAGAAATGAATTCAAGGTTAATTTGATTGAGTTGTACCAGATGCAGTGACAATTCCAGATCTAAGAGTATTTTTCATAGCTTCTTCCATTTAATTTTATAAAAGCTTTTTATAGCATATACAACCAGTATATATATTTTTAGTATTATATTATGTAGTTTTTAAAATCATCCAATGATATTTATTATTCATTATTTTATGTCTTTTCTAAGTAAAAATACTAACTGCTCGTCAGATATTTATGAAAGATTGAATGGCTTTAGTCATTTATCGATTATGTTAAATATTACTTTACAATAATGTGAAATTAGAACTATTATTCTATAATCATTACTATCAGTTGGGATATCTTCCTTGTTGAGTAGAGCAAAGATTGAAATGATATTAATCTCTTGACACCATATTTTGATTTTTAAAATCATATGACAAAGTTCATGTGACAAAGTTGATAAATATTTCCATCTGGGCTAATGCTTTAAGTTACTATTTCATATATACCAGAACTTTTCTATTGTTTAGTTTCTGCAGTGTTTTAAATAATTCTGATCTAATAACATCTGGTTTTAGATCTTTTTTTTCAATTGTTAACTAAAGATGGTTGGCATGATTCATAATTTTCATATTTCAGCTTTTTCACTTGTGTTAGGTTATCATATTTTTTTGAGATTTTAATTATTTGTTTTTCAAGGTTGAACTCACAAGAGAAATCATAATTTATTGCATAATTCTTATGATACTCTATTTGCATGTCTTTTTGTTAGCTCTCTCTATAGAAAAAGTTCTGTATTCTTTCAGTGTTATCTTCCATATTCTCATTTAGTAAAATTACTTTTTAACATTTCTCAATCAAATCTTCTGTCATGTCAGACATCATTGTTTCCAAAATTATTTAATCTCTTCTTGCAATCTTGATCAATATCAAGTTATTTTAATTGCTAAAAAGAATTCTAAAAGTTGTTATTTCTGAATGTTTTATTATTTTTTTGTATGTTGATTTAATTTATGTAATTTAATTTTTGTTTCATTCTATGCAATAAAGAAACTACAGGCCAGAGTTGCATTCTGTGTCATGCATGATTACAACATTAATATTCATTATTTGCCAACTCTTTGTAATTAAAATACAATAATCTATTTGATTTTTATGAATATTATTAAGAGATCATTAAAATGAAGAAATGCCAAAAAGGTGTAGGAATGCTGCATTTATTATGGCAAAATTCAATTTAGTAGTAAAGTGTATAAAGTGCTTTCTTGCATTTTTTCTCCTCAATTCCATAATATCCAATGACAATCTTTAAATGAACATCAGTTTTTGTATCTCTCACTTTCATAACAAAATCTCCCATTAGAATAACTTGATTTGTCTTAAATCTTGATAATGTTTGCAAATCTTTGATTAAATTGCCTCAATTTTAAAAACTTGTGCATCATAGGCTGGTAAAAAGAAATGATACACACACAGTGTTGTTGGTATTGTGTTGGTCAATATTTAATTATTCACTGAATTGTAGACCTCAATAAATCTTTTTCATGATGCTTGCTACTTTATTTTATACAGATTAAAAGCCCACTTAAGAAAGAGACCACATGATAAGATATCACGCATATCCAATATTTCTCAAAAAAGAAATATTTTCTTTAATTAGTCTCAATGAATGGTGTGAAATTTTTCTGTTTGCAATGAACTCCTCTCTTAATACCATGCAGAATATGGTCATTTCTTCTGCATGACAGTCTCTAATGTTATAGTAATCAACCTAAGCATTTTTAGCAAAAATCTGATAAAAGATTAAAGGCTAAAAGTAGAGAAATATTTGGAAGACTCCATTAAAAAGAGAATAATATATATAAAGATATGAAAGTAATCAAAACAATACCAATATTAATAACAATCAACAATCTCATTATATATATATATATATATATATATATATATATATATAATGAGATTGTTGATTATATATATATATATATATATATATATATATGGATGTTTTCACAAGCTACAGATATTAAAGACATATTTTGCATATTCATCCGTGTAAGATTTTAATAAGATATCGCAACCTTTTGACTTTATCACACAAGCCCTCAACTGGGAAAGGGATACTATATAATTGTAGAGATGCTATAAACAGTGTCTATAAAGATAGTTATAGAGGCGCTGTAAACAGTGCATCTACAACTGTCTTTATAGACACTGTTTATAGGGTTTCTACAATTATATAGTATCTATTTCCCAGTTGAGGGCTGGTGTGATCAAGTACGATACATCGGAATATCTAATTAAAATCTTACAAGGATGAACCTGCAAAATATGTCTTATATATATACAATTAATTCGTTTTAAAAAGATTTACGACAGCACTGTCTGAAAGACGTGAGTAGTATTAAATTGGAGCAGGTAATAAACAATTTAACATTCTAAAAAAATATCTATAATAATAAAAAACAACTGGGGAAAGACAAAGCGTAAAATAATTTAAAATTAGAAAAGGCACGAGGCAAAAACATCCATTATCTCAAAGCGTATTTACCACATCTGGAAAGAGCAATAAATAAAATCAAGGGGAAAAAAGTAATTTAAGAGATATATATATAGAGAGATGATATAGTAATCATAAAAGAGGATGAAAAATACTCATGCAGTTGGATAAAGTATATAAAGAATCAAACTGCATAAACGTGTACATAATAAACAATATTGTTTGGAAAAAAATGAAAAATGAAAAGGAAATCCAATATTTTATAAAAATAAAACCAAAACCAATCAACCAAAAAAATACATCGTATAATACACTTTTAATAAAAAGTGTGTGTGTTTGTTTATAAAGATTTAATATACGCATTGCAATAGAATGGAAAAAGTTTTAAATAGCTTAGAAAAACAATATTAGTAAAAGTACTTTGTACAATATAAAATGTGTATACTTTTAACAAGAAAAACACTAGTAATAGACTACAAGAGGAAATAAATGAGTATGAGTATAGTTAGAGCAAGGACATATTTACAGATAGTATTTAGAAAAGTAACAAATAAATTGATAATTAAATTAATTGCATTGCATGTGTGTTTATTTCTTAATTTGCTACATGATTGTAAATCATGGGTAATGACAAAAGATTCATCAAGGAGAATCATAACATTTGAAACACCATGTTGCAAAATATTTCAGAAAAAAAATTGTACAAAAAACGAATTGGAAGGACACTTTATAAAAGAGAAGCATAAAAGTGGAGTTATAATTGTATATTGAATGTGTTAACTGGATACTAAAAGCCCAAGTTTTTGATATTGTATGAGATGCAAATGAAAGAAGACTGCATGAAATATACATCGAGATATTAAAAAACAATATAAAGTCAATTTGCATTCACTTCTTAAAAGATATAGATAAAACTAGACAAAATTAGTGTAGAAATATCAGTGAGTTAAGTACATAAAGGGTGTTTATACTTATAATAACTTACATTTAAACTAATGTATTTTTATCTGATGGATATTTGTGATTGTAATTTCTTGAAGTGAATAAACTAGTTAGCTAACTAAGGTATATCTTGGTATGTCTTTGGCCAGATGTGGTAAAGTTAATAATAACGATTTTTTTTGATGCTGATATTGGTTAAAGACATGTAAAAGCTTTTTTATATCATAAACAATGTTGCCAAACATTATATAATGAGCAAAGCATGAAGATTGACTAATTCATTCAAAGAATTTATCAGAGGGTTTTTAGAAAATGGAAATAGGTTATGAAACATATTTGAATCTGTTCTTTATAAATATTTTGCCAATATATATTATATGGATGCTTGAATAGTAAGTTAATATCAACACAATAAAACATAACTATATCACTAAGTTCAGGTTACTGTCTTACTATTTGGCTATTTGTACCAAATTCTAGGTTTAGGATCATTAAGAATCTGCCTACTTTAAAACTTAAGTATTAAAAATATGAAATATTTTTATTATGTGAGTTCATATTTCTAATTAATGTCATATTTTTATATTATCAATTGGAAAGTAGTGAAAAGATAGAAGAACTAAGTTTTATGAATCTTTGATAGTATGAAATATCTTTATTATAAAGAAGCATTCATTATGGGGATTTTTAAGAAGTTGAAGGAACTTTGCTCATCACACTGGTTTAATCTCATAACTGATGACAACTTGTGGAATATTGTTGAGATTGCACCAAATGACATAAAACTGTAAATATCCTAGTTTGATGCCAACTAATTTTACTTTTACAATCTGGTATTATATGCGATGATTGTAACTGTTAGATAGTTTAAGAAAATTATATTATTGATTACCATGTTTAATTTGGTTTTAAATGCATGCACCAATATGTCAACAAGATTGTTTGATAAAATAGAGAAGGTATTAAGTATTGTCAACCAATAGAGAATTTCTATCAGTAAAATATTATGTGCTGAATGAATAATCCAAACAATACTATTCTAACTGGTTCTGGACATTAATGACATTTTTAAAGTAACAATTATTTCTGTATAGGAGAATATTACTGCATTTGTAACAGTATGTTTGCTAAAAGTGGACAGAAACTATTCCACAACATGTATATAATAAAAGGATAGTGAAAAACAATCAAGCTCCTTTTAGTTCATTTTACATAGTGAAAGACCTTAGTGCATATCTGAACTAGTGAATAATATTGAGAAGCTGTCAAAAAGCAAAAAAAAAAACAGCAACTTGAAAATAATCCTAATTGTATTAGAAACCAACCAGAAAACACCTAAATATTCACAATAAAGATAGTAATCAATATTTCTCATTGCTGTCAAGGTCCCCTCACCTTTTAATAGTAAGAATGGAAATCCACTCTTACTAATTGTATTGTGAATATATATCATAGGAGATTGCTAACAAGTTATTGATTGTGACATCTTTATTTGCTGCATACAGAAGGGTGATAAGGGTAAACTTTGAGTAAATGAGGGCATGAATAATCATTGAAAGTTATTTTGAAAATTGTCTATTGATTATAATTGGCAGTGGCTCGAATGAGTTATGAATGGGACAGAACCTTATGATGAGTAGATGAAGCCAGAACCTTATAATGAGTGGGTGAGTAGACATAACTAAGTCGCTGTTTGAAGTCAACAAAAAACATGCACACTATTGTATCTTTATATTTCATGATTGTAAAGTTTATTAGAGGATTTAAGAAGGAAGTGTTTATATATTTTTAAATTATGGTTTTTAAATTAAATATATTATACTCATTATGTATATGCAATGTCAACTCTGTTAAAATTATTCCATTACTGCATGACTTTACTAAACCATTTTGATTTGTATTGTTGAAATGTATATAAAAATGTTTTACATTCCATATAGTTTTTAATTAGAAGCAGTGATGAAATTGGCTAACAGATAGATTATGTATAACAGAAACTTTAATTATAATACTAATTCAAACACATTGCAATATCTCTCTGAAAATTAAATGTGACTAATTAAACAATGGCTATGCTATGCATTTTATTTTCCCAATTATTTTGGAAAATTATTTTTTGTGCCAATTATCAGTTAATAAGGCAAATGTGCAATAACATTTCAGATAATTTTTAAATATTTTTAGAAAACTTGCAGTCATTTATTTATTAAAATATTTCACCACCTTTTTACAAAATTTTACATTTCTGTAAACATGCAATCATAAACATTCTTATCAATGATACATTGTTTCACTGATAACTCATCATCAGTATTAGAATAGCATATGATTGTTTCTGTTTCACAATGATTTTACATCAAAGCAAGAGTAGTCATTGTTTATACTCAAACGTCATTGTTTATTCTCAAACAAAATATGCTGATTATAAATTAGAGTCCAAAAAGAGGTGAAACAACCCAAAAAAATTATTTTAAATATTTAAGTAACTATAAATCATGAATGCTGTTTATAAATATAGCAACATTTTTTATCATCCACATTTAGATGTCTATATTGCAAGCATATAAAAACATTGTATACAGGTAGGCTTTTTAGTACCTTTGTGCTAATATGGTGTTAACAAATGAACAGATAAAAAAGGTAGCATGATTAACTATGTTACGAATTTACCATAATGTGATTAAGTAGTTGATAAATAACTTGGTACACCCCAGTGAATAAAAAAATACACTACAATCACTTAACATATTAAATAGAAATATTAAGAGCTTTTCTAAGCTTATGATCATGGAATATATACATCATAAATGAAGCCAATGAAATTATTTTGATTGCAATAAAGTTGATGAACCAAACTTAAATATCTATAGAAGCAAATTTTTTCAGCCATATGTTAGTATCTGGAATTGCATTGCCAATTCTGGAGAATTGTAAATCCTTTTATTTATTATGAGTAAAGTTAGATACAAATTGAAAGAGATTTGCAGTAATTCTAGTGAATAGTAATATTAATACAATCCAATTCTAATTCATACTTTACTTGATAGAACTATATAATGCCATTACAGTAAATAAGTAAATAACATTTAAAACCAACCAAAAAAATGATAATTAGTTGTCAGGTCTATGATATTTACACAAAATGTTTTCCCACATAATGTTTAGTTTTGTGTTAGTCTGATCTTAAGGTAGTACTCTATCTACTATGCATTGTTTCTGTATCACATGAAGCATGGTATATTTTTTCTCCATAAAAAATATAACAAAAGATAATCATCACAGTAATCTGCTAGCCAATGAAATTGGCTTCAAGAAAGAATTTGATAATTTCAAGTTGCAGATACATAGTTCAACTTTAATTTGAACATTGACTAACTGTATAAAACTTATTGGTTTTAATAAAAAATCTGTCAAAGAGGAGAATGACACAAGTTTTTAAAGGAATTAGAATATATTTTTTATGAATGTAAACCACTTAAAACACTTCAGTTTGTATTACACTTTTCATTCTTTTCTTGAATAAAAGCACCTAAGCTGATGACATGATTATAGTAGTAAATGCAATGAAAATATCTTTATGCTAAAAATAATTGTGGGAATTTTATTCAGAGTAATAAAGTAATCGATTTCAATTTAAAAAAAATCTGTATGATAGATATTAGCAGGAAATATTTACAAGCTTATGACAAGATTTCTTGGTATCCCAACTGGCACATTTTTTTTTATAAAAATTAGCTCTTTTTGAATCAAACTATCAAATACAATATATCCTCTTTTTTGTAAGTATTCATATTTCAAAGATTTAACTTATCATCAAATTCAGAAACATAAATGCATCTGTCAAAAAATGTGACATTGAAATTTTTTATATTATCCATTAAAAATCTATTTCCAAAATTAACAAAGCCACATCAATAATATTTCTGTAATGACAATATATGACTTCTCTTTTATAGAGAACTGGGATTCTCTAGACTTAAGTGGCTTTAGACTGATTGATCTTCTGTAATTGTTTCAATTGATTGTTATCAGATAGTTAAAAACATAAATGAACATGACCAGAACTATTATTAAAATTGAAAAAATCTTTAAGCTCCTGAAAAGGGTCTGATCATCTATCACTATTGATATATTAGTAGTCAAGAACTTAAATGAAATTTTATAGATCTTCCACAGAGTAGAATTAACTCAAATAAGATAATTGAGTTATTGAAAAGTATGATGGCACATAGTTAATTTTATTTATGTTATTTTTTTTCCAGTGTTACATTTTAGAACTATCATAAATTTGGGTTTTTTGATAGCTGATGACACAATAATTTCTACAATTGACAACTCTATTTATTAAAAAAAATACTTTAATTATATAAAGATAGAATTTAAGGTAAAACCTGATAAATTAGTTTTATACAATTGTAATTTATATGATGGCAAAGAAAAAACAACAACTAAAAACTGTTATTCTTTCAAACTTCTATAAATACCAATGGATGATTTACCACAAACACTTTAATGCTTTTCCAAAAACAATCTTAAGATCTCCTTAGGCAATAGAAGTTATTATGCTACATTTAGATTTTAAATAACTAAACATCACATGAGTAACATTCTCTGTGCTTACACAAGCTGTTATACATGTTTAAACCAGCAAACTAGAAACTAGTCTAGATGTTGGTTGAGTAGGCACTAGATAAGAATTTTATGGATAAACCTTCTTGCATCCATTAATTACTCTAAATTTGCACTGGATGGCACTACTACATGGACAGTTTTGCCTCTGTTATAACAGCTTTTGTAAGCATAGAGAAAGGTGACCTCATGATGTTTAGTGATTTAATACTGAATTCTGCCAAATGGAGTGATGGTGATTATGCTTATTAAAAAAGCAAAGACACCAAAATGTATAGATGCTGAACTGGGTTCAGAATTATATGACTATACAAGTGAATAAGATAGGACTGAAAATGATATTGTGTTTTCATTTTGGACTCAGCTTTATAGTTAACTACAAAGGCAAAAGGTGTCTGCTAGAGGGTTGCATTAGATCCTAAGATCTAGGTACAGTGCTTTCAGATCCAAGACTCCTCACTGATGAAAGTCACAAGCTAGAAACTAGTCTGGGGATATTTGATGAGTAGACAATAGATAGGGATTTTATGTATAAACCTTCTTGCATCCATTGATTACTCAGGCTTGCACTGGGTAGCACCATTGTTGGTAAGTTTGGTTCTGTTAGATTTTAAATAATTTTGCTTTACTATCACATAACACTACTCTGGGAATTCAATTCTTTTAGTCAAGCATTTACACACATGAACCAAGTACTAATAGCATTTCCTATCATCTGTTATTATATGTATTTATATTTTACTAGCCTCATTATTGTAATTACATAAACTCTGATGATTTGATATGAGTCATGTAAATAATAAAATGATTTATTGCTCAAGAATTAATATAAAAATTCACATTAAGTTTGAGCTCTAGAAATAACATAATTACAGAACTGAGTTGCAATCCATGAACTTTGATTTCAAGAATTCACCATTCCATTGCTGTTTCAATACATGCAAACATTTAAACCATTTTATCATATCTGTGTAGACTTTTGTGCAATATTAGTTATGTAATCAAATACATTTTATGTCTAAAACATTCTTAATTTAGTCATTATATTGGTGTTTATCCTATTAAATATCATACATAAGTTTTTACATTAAAAAAAGAAAACAAAATATGGGCTCAGATGTATGATTCCTTTTTCATCCCTATGAAAGTTACATCATGTGTTTTTTTTACATTAACAATCACCCAAATAGCTCAGATTTTGTGGATATTCTTTTAATTTCTAGCCAATAAATAATATATTGATTACTAACTTATTATAAACTATATACTCTTAAGTTTGCTTGAAAAATTCTCTATTTGAAACAATCTCCCACTTCTCCGTATTCAAACCTCAGCTCATGGGTCTAAGAATTAATGCATTAATATTTCAGCATATAGTCTTTCTATTATCAGATACTTCTCAATTTACTAGTTATCATCATCATTATCATCATCATTATTTTTTATAAAAATTAATTATATTTTAAAAACAAAATATATAGATATAATTAACAACAATTAATTACAACTTCATGGCACAAACTATCACAATTTCAGTTTGAGATTAATTTCAATTTACAACTTGAAATCAGTAAAAATAGAAATGCCATTCTATCTACATTATTGTCAGCACCACACACACACTTAAGATGTATTACATGATGTCTTCATTTGGCTACATCTATTATCATTCAAACAACTAGCTATCCTTTATTTTTAAATTTCCTTTTTGCTGAAATAATTTACATTAGATGATAATTTGTTTTAGTAATTAGTTCTATTAATGTTTTTTTCCCGTAAGACTCAACTCCTTTTTCTGTCATGTAATTAGTAAAATTGAATATTCAATTCTGAATTGTTTTCAATAAATATTTTGTGTTAATTATCAGTGCAGTTTATTGTTTTATATGGAACTGCATCTGTTCAATAAAACATTTAATAAACTAATGTTTACCCTTACTGTGATAACGGTCAATTTACACAATAGAGAAAATTACCAACAAGTAAAAGTTAAATACAAATAAAAGCACCTGAATGTGACAGAATAATTTAAATAAATATTGTATTTATATATTTAAAGAAATATGTATTTTATAAAAAAAGCAAGTCATAACATGTTTCAAAAATATGAAAATATGAAGTTATATTATAAATGCAAAAACTTTGGAAACAGCAATTCATAATTTATCCCATTTACGTATGTTTTTGGATAGTTTAAGTAACACTGTGGACTTAACAATAGTTCTGAAAAAGATACATAATTAAAATTACCACATTTCTTTCAATTTTTACACACACATACTTTTTGTATACAAAATTTTGTTTAGGGCATTTTTTAAAATTATGTAAATATCTTGCGGTTTGATTTTTAAATTTTGTATTTTTTTTTATTGACTTTGATGAAAAATTAGTTGATGCTACTGTAAGTACGATTCATAAAGTGTAGATGTAAAAACGTTTTTCCATATCAAAATAGCGGTCCATTATATCCCTATAATTGTTTGGTTCAGCTGTAGGATGAAAGAATCTAGACCTTAAGATTTATGGATTGTAACACATCTCTATTTTTCTCATGTATCATAGCATCAGCAGGAAGCGAACCCGCTAACCCGGGACAACTGCTTGTAAGGCAGCTGTGCTGACCTCTAGACCACCAATGCTTGATAACTCATCTCTATTACTTCTGAGCTTGAACTTTTAAAAAATTCCCAAGTTACCTTCCTGCTGTGTGTTTAATACAATAATAAAGTGCAGACTTTGGAGCACATGATCCACAATTACAGCTGCAATCACTTCTCAAGCTTGAATTTCTTATAAACTGCTGAGCAATAAATCATTGGATTATTATTTATGTTATTCATTTATAATAAAATCATATAAAAAGATCTTACTTATATATCTGAAATACAATAAATTATAGATGAAAAAAAAATAGTCCAAAAGATATAAATAATCAGATAAATAAAGCAAGACTAAAGATTTATTTATCAATATGGTTTAGGATTAAACATGTATAAAAAAGGAGTCTGCTAATATAGTTGATGACAAACACATTTTTTGGGTGTTATTTGATTTAAAAATGGAAAATATATTTTTTTAAAATTCAGATTCTGATTTGTTTCGTCAACAAATCAGTGGTCTAGTATAATTCTGACAATCATATTGTTTTTATAAATTATATTAGTAGAATTAAAACTATTCCATGTCCTATGATATTTTTTACTATTATTTTATGACATTAGTAAGATGAAGTTATTAAATAAGTAACAAGTTTTACTAAGATTTTCTAGTATCATCATTATGATTCATATTCAGGAGGAAAAGGTATAATAGTATAATTAAGGATTGGTGGAAACTAATCCCATTTATCATGAAGATCAAATAGTTTTAATTGCTTGATCACACTAAATTTTGCTAAGAATCATACATCAAATTTCCAGTAGATAAATTAATAATCACTTTGTTTTCACATTTTCTTTTAAAGTTTTTGCTTTAATTTTTCAAGTAATTAGTAGCCTTCTTCAGAGCAAATATTGTGAAAACATAATGGCATATACTTTATATATATATCAATTAATTTAAGTCATGTCTTAAAAAAAGCAGTGAAATTTGTTCAGATAATTTCATGCAATCTTTGTGCATGTCATTATTAGTTATGTATCTAATTTTTGCATTTAAAATACTTGCTAAGATATGAGAGCTACAAATGAAATACAAATTTGCTCTATTTTTTATAATATGGGCTTAATGTTGAGAAACTGTTTTGCATAATATATTTAAATATAATAATGTATTGGTAAAATTCATGCTGCAAAATTTCTATTAATATAAGAAGGTTTTGCTATTCTATGGTTAAATTTGGTTGGTTTGCAAATCATCCAGTGAGTATAATTATTATCTGAAGTATATGTATATAGTGAAAAAAATTGGTCTCTTTTTTACATTATATACAATTTGCAATTTAAGTTATGCTTGTAAGATAGCAGATTACATATAATCTCAGTTAATCTGTTTATATATATATATATATATATAAACAGATTAACTATCTATACTCTATATATATATATATATATATATATATATATAGGATAGAGTATAGACAGGTTAAGCCCTGAGTAGTAGCTGTACATAAATGCCATGTTCTCTAATCACTAAAATATCTATCACCTTCTATAGCTAGAAAAAAAATTTGTCTACAGATCTCAGTTATTATTTGATTATTTAATTAAAATGAATAGAAATAACTATGATTTGTAAATATATATTTCAATAAATTTGAATAGAAATGGCTAGAATCATTTTGACTGAATTAAGATCCATTTCTTTGGTTGTTATTAATCTAATCAATCATGTATATAATAACTTGGATTAGTAGACAAAAATGATAATTTTCTGCTTAAAAAAACTGTTGAAAATTTTAGCAAGTAGATATTATAGTAATCATAAATAATTAGTAGTTGGGACAGGAGCTTAATCTCTTTAATTATATATATATATATATATATATATATATATATCCCCCTACATATATATATATATATATATATATATATATGTAGGGGGCATATTAATAGCTCTATCAAGCTTTTATTGTTAAGTGCCACAAGAAAAAGCATTCAAAATTTCTATCTAGAATAATCTCTATCCTCAAACTGGTTTCGAGCTTTTGACTCACCTTAGTGAGGTGCTAGGATATTCAGACACTAAATCTAGATAGATTATACTATATAGAGATTTTGGTAATCATGACTGATAGTGGTCACGATACTACACCCTCTATTTTTAAAAAACTGAACTATATTTTTTTCATATTAAGTATATCTAACTTTAATCAGTGTAGCTAACTAGAAATAAGCTATATCTAATTATAAAAGTTAATAAAAAAGAATATAAAAAAATTACATTTTTATGCGTAGTTTTGACTTGTAAAGTATATCTAATGGTCGCAACTGTATATATAACTATAAATAAATAAACTATATTAACTATAAATGTTTTTACATAAACATTAATAAATAAAAAAAATGAACTTACATTTCCTGCAGGCAGGGTCCATGTTTCAAACTATGTTATCATCAATGACCGCTGGCATGCATATAATAATATCAGTGGTCTTTCTAATGGTATATATCTCCACTCTGTCATCATCCATCAAAACAACTTTGTTGACCCAGATGACGAACTTATACATACCAATAATGTGGAAAATATGTGGATGAGAGCAAAGCGTAAGCTAAAATACCAATTTGGTATGAGAAGACCTTTGTTCTCATCCTACCTGCAGGAATTTTCATTTAGAAATATGCATGAACGTGACAGCATTTTCATGCATTTCTTCATGTGTGTAGCTGAAAACTATGCATAAAAATGTAAGTTTATTTATTTTTATTTATTCATTTTTATGTAAAAACATTTATAGTTAATATAGTTTATTTATTTATAGTTATATATACAGTTGTGACCGTTAGATATACTTTACAAGTCAAAATTACGCATAAAAATATAATTTTTTAATATTCTTTTGTATTAACTTTTATACTTAGATATAGCTTATTTCTAGTTAGATACACTGATTAATGTTGGATACACTTAATACGAAAAAAAATTAGTTCAGTTTTTTAAAAATAGAGGGCAAAGTGTCGAGACCACTATCAGTCATGATTACCGAGATTTTGAATGCTTTCTCTTGTGGCACTTATCAATAAAATCTTGTTAGAGCTATTGGTACAGTCCCTATATTTCATATCTGTAATACAAGCTTAAAACAAGTCATGCAATATATGACTTGCTTTATTGATTATATATATACATGTAACATCAATATAAACTGCAACAAATATATGTAATAAACAAATAAATATAACATGATCCTATTTTAAATTTTAAGTATTAATAAATTGCAGATGTAATTGCACACAATTGATAATGATTATGCAACAGTAATAGAACATGTTTTTGTAATATATTTATTTAATATGTAAAAGTTAAAAGTATTTATTATATATACATATGTATTGAGGCATTATATTTATTTATTTTATATATGTATGTGTGTGTCTAGATTTTACAGTTAATATACATTCTAGCATTTTAAATATGCAGATAATAAAAAAATGTTTATGAAACATATACTCTTCCATTATTATACACTATATTCATTATTGAATAGTATAGAAATTTACTTTACCAATGCACATTTCTTAACATGTGGTTACTTATGATAATTCCTTCTTAATAATTTGGTAAATAATATAACAATTATTATTATATTAAAAATTATTAAATTATATATATAATAGACTTTTTAAAAAAAATTATCTTGTGCTTTGGATAGAGAGTATTTCCTTTACTTAATAAATCAGTGTTGTGATATTAATCTAGTCTATTACATAATATTAACCCTGGGAAAAATTTATATTTATATGTTCTTATTAATCTGACCATTATATATTATATGCAGTAAACTGAACTACTAATAATATGTATATATCATTAATTGAACTTGTTTTGGGACAATATAAATGTAATCTTTGTCAATTATATATCATAAACATTATTTATAGTTATTTAGACTATTTCCATCATCTGTGGAAACTGTTAAATATTTTAAGACAAATTCAAACTTTACTTATACTTTTTGAAATATTTGCAAATAAGTGTTAGCAATAACAAACATGTTAGTATTTTAATCTGCATTAAATTTAACAATTTAATTATGGTAAAAGTAGTCCAATTTATAACTATAGATAAAGTGTTGCATATTAACTTCAATGTTATTACTAGTGGTTGAATATATTAGAAAAGAATGCATAAAGTCCAAATTTTAAATAATAGAAATAGTCCAACATATAGTTAGAAGTAAAATGTCATCACAAACTTTAAAAAAACATTCTAAAATAATTAAAATAGTTATACTTATAATAGCTAAAAGCATGCTTTTATAAGTAAATTTTTAGAAATATTATATACACAATACCAGTAGTAACTTGCATTTATTATATATACATCTGTATAGAAAATAAAAACTTTAAAAAGTGCAACAACATAATTATTTTATTGATTACTCACAACAAAGTTAAAATAATATTTTAAAATGCTCACAATTTTATGCCACGATTGTAAATTACTGAATATATATATAATATAGGGAGTGTGCTAATAGCTCTAAGAAGATTTTATTGTAAGTGCCACAAGACAAAGCATTTAAAAATCTCTATCTAAAATTATCCTAATCCCCAAACCGGTTTTGAGCTGTTGGCTCTCCTCAGTGAGGTTCTAAAATATTCAGACACTAGATTTAAAATACCAATTCAAGGTCAACACTTATCTAATACTTTACTATTAAGTAAAAAATCTGAAATTTTCAGACACCTATATGTCTTCAAATTCAGTTGTTAGCATGCTCCCTATATTACATATATGTAATACAAGCTTAAAACAAGTCACATGATATATGACTTGATTTTTGATTGTTATATATATATATATATATATATATATATATATATATATATATATATATATATATATCAAAACTTATTTCATATTAAAATAACATTAATATTACTTAAATTTGATTAAATCATATTTTATTAGTGGTGATATTTTGGTGCAGTGGTAGACATCCAACTTGGAATTGAGACATCCCAGGATATTTTGGCACTCAAACTTCTTATAAACTCCTGAGCTAAATAACTATTAGCATTTTTTTTTTAAATTGGTGGTATTAAAATTTTACATAGCTAACCTCTATGGAAATAACAGAAATAGAAACAATATTGAAGTATCTGTAAACAAAATAGTATGGATACTTCAAAACAATTACTTGAGCTTGAATTACTAATTTAGTAGAAAGAATAACTTTATTGTGAACAAACATCTGATTTAAAAAAAAGTAAAAAAGTTTCAGACTGGTCAAATGAGACAAACTATTATACTTTACTGAACCAGAATTTGAATATGATTTGCCATTATGAATTATAATGTTTTATGCACTAAAATACTCTGGTTTGCCATGTAATGATACATCTGCTATATGAAGCCATTTATAACCAATTCCAATGATTGTTGGTATAAAATGGAAGGCAATATTGAAGCTACTTCAAATCCCTGTTTAACAGTAATAAATACTTCATATTTTTAAGAAGCAGTCTTTAAATGCTAATAAACAGCAAAATGTGTAATCAAAGATCATGTTAAGTTTTGTAAGTCATGTGATATCTTCTTGGTTCATCTGAATATGATAACAGTTTGACATATTTAACAATGATAGTTTCATAATATCATTTACAATTTTTGAAAAAAGACTGTTGCAGTCAGAAAAATACCAGTATAAATATATTAGTTAACAGAAATAATGGATTCATAAGCTACTGAAAGATGCATTTGTTAAACTGTTTCAATAATAACAGATGTTCATGATTGAAATTTGGTAAGATCTAAGCTTTCATATATTCTTGTAAAGACTTCAGTGTTGACAAATCATAAACACACTTGCTAAGAATATTACACAAATATTATGTTTAATAATCAGTTATGATTTTATGTAGTCACTGATAACTGTCTCAAAGTATTTATCACAATATGACTATTGAAATTTATCTATGTGGATAATATAAGAGGCTTTCTATTTCTCTCCTTAGAACTTCTATAAAATAAATTTTCAGTTACAATAGCTAGTCATCTTTGGTGCACTAATCTGCACATTAAATAATCACTATTGAATGATTAATTTTTTACAATCTATATTGTTGTTACTTTTAGGTGGACAATATGTACTTATATAGTCATATACTTCCAAAAACATTTTCAAAATATCTACAAAAGGGTCTATTATTTCTTTGACAAATGAAGCCCCAATCATCTTACTATTAAACAAGTTGGAGTTTCATGGGATAGTAACTAAATCTTTAAAACTTTTCATACTTTAAGAGAGATGCTATATAAACATGGAAACATAAAGTGATGATTTATATCCAACAATATCATGAAATAATTTTTTTTTATAATTTTATATGTTCACACAATTGCTATAATTTAATTCTCTCTTTTCACTCATCTATTTAAAGCATTATATTAAAACAAAAATTAGATATTATTTTTATATAAATCTGATGAGTTTTTCCTCAATTGCATCAATTCTGAGTCATGCATTTTTTTCATTAAACAGAATATATGTATGTGTATATATACACACATAATTTCATTACATATATATAAATAGAGGGATTTGAACTTAGAATTTTTAGTCTATATTCATTCTTCACTCCATCTCAAGCAACCAAAACACATGACCACACACATTAAAAAAAACAATCCCGTATACATATATCATGCAAAATCAGCATTCATCAGTTGGACCAGATCATAATCTCACACACATGTATACAATCAGTGCTTGGTTTATATTAAGATAGCAATTCCTTAAACTTTAAGAAACAAGCTTTAATCTTCTCACCCTTTCAACAATTCAACCATCCACTTCATTAAAAACCCAACAATGACCCAAAAAAAGCCCATTGGTTTTTTAATAAAATGAAGAGTTAAATTGTTGGAAGGGTGAGAATATTGAAGCCTGTACATTTGGTTTTTCAATGAAATGGATGATTGAATTGTTGGAAGATTGAGAATATTGAAGCATGCCCATTAAAGTTTAAGGACTTGCTATCTTAACATAAACCGAGCACTGAAGATTATAATCTGGTTCAAATGCTGAGTGCTAGTTCTGCACAAGATACATCTACTGGGGATCAATTATCTTTTTTGCATGTGTATTTGTTGCTTGAAATGGAGTGAAGGATGAATATAGACTAAAAATCCTAAGTTCAAATTTACTTATTTACTATAGTAAACATTAATTATATATATATATATAATAAAATTGTAATAAATATAATGATGATAATATGTCTTACAATAACCATAATAAAATGTAGAAGTACTTTCAGTTATTTTCATAACCTTCTTCAACTAAAAACCATTTAAACTTAGAAAAAATAAATGTCATCAAA
Organism: Epiperipatus broadwayi; assembly: GCA_028023455.1. NCBI lineage: Eukaryota > Metazoa > Onychophora > Udeonychophora > Euonychophora > Peripatidae > Epiperipatus > Epiperipatus broadwayi. The sequence goes on from JAQFVV010006204.1 coordinate 10,920,602, forward strand.
ATTAACATATTTTAATGATTGCTCAGTGTCTATTAATTAAAATTCATGAATCTTGAGATATTATAATCACATTTACTTTCATTAAATTTAAATGGTTTCCAGATGAATAGGGTTATGAAAATAATTGAAAGTACTTGTGTGTTTTATTATAGTTATTTTAAAGATATATTACCATCATTATACTACAATTTTATTACAATAATTATTCTGTAAATGATATTTATTATATATATGATGAACAAATATAAAATTATTATAAAAAAATAAATGAATAAATCAACAATTGCTTTAAGTGTTTCAGATAAGTGAAAATCATTCTCTGGATAAAAAGAAATGTTAATATAAAAAATATAACCATTTGTAATAATGCCAATTGCATGAAAATGAGGTAAGTACATGATTGATTCATGCAGTATACACTTCAAAATTAATTTATGTTATGAAAAACAATTTGCCTATACATATAGTTTAGGTGAAAAGGATAGAGTGTATCCATTCTATCTTTTAAAAAGACTTTATCTTGTGTTTGGAAAGGAAAGTATTCATTATAATTTGTTCAAACTGTAAAGTGCATGTGCAGTGGAGTAATTACATTGTTATTATATATCAGATTATTGTTTTTTAAGAAATATCACAATGAATCAGTTCACATTTTTTGTTTATAAGATGTTAATATTATTTTCTAAATAATAATTCTGTATTATATTCTTTTGCTTTAAAACAATTGTAATTGATATATTAAGTGCTAGATGAAGCAAAGTAAGAAATGCTTAACAGTGAAAACTTGTACTCTAATATGCTAAGCATGCTTTCAATATCTTTATATTGATATCATAAACATAGCAATTATGATGTCAGTATAAAGCATGATTAGCATATTAGATTAAAAGTTTCCATGGTTAAGCTTTTCTTACTTTGCAATCTCACATGTTTAATAAATCTATTACCTGATAATAGAAAACATAAAATGAAGCATAACACAAATATATAATTGTTGCAATTGCATATAAATCAATTCCTCAAAATCCAAAAAGCACAGAGTCGTCAAAGATAAAACCATTTTTAAAAAATAATTTTTAATTTATAATTTTTTTTTTTTAAAGTTTTATCAATAATTATCAAGTTTTTTGTTGTTGAAATATCTGCTGCTTTTTAAAACTTTTTATTTAACATACTTAGTAATTTATTATTTGGTACACATATGTTCATAATCTGAATAAAAGAAAAATATATTGGTAAAAAAGTATATTTATGATTTGATGTTTCAAAAAAATCCGGTGTGATGATTTTTATCATTCACTATTGGCTACCTATCACTGTATTAAAAATATAAAATCAAGATTTTTATCTACTGCTTAACCAAAGCAAATTAAAATCAAAATTAATTTTAATAAGGTACAGAAAGTGGGGAACCTATAAAATAACTTTATACTTTTTTTTTTTGCAAAAAACAAAAACAACAACTAATATCTTAAAAAAATACTTTGCTGGGAAAAAAATATACAAATTTCTGCCATAATACTTGACGTGTCTAACTGTTAATATTAAATTGGTAATCTAAATTTTGGGAATATTTTAAACTTCAAATTAACTAACATTTTAAATTTGTTCTACTTTACATAATTTAAACTATCAATAATAATAATTAACTCCTATTTATTTATCTAATTATTATTTAACAATTTATCTATGCATCGTTTTTTAAATCGAGTTTATTATATTATTTGTTAATTAATTTGTCAGTTTATAAACAAAGACAATAATACACAATCTTCAATTAAAATAAAAAATCCACAATCTTCACGGATAGTGAACGAATATTTATTTGCCATATTTAATTTAAGAACACACTCATCACAATTTAAGCAAAATTTGTTAGATACATTGTAGTATATATAAAACATACACACATTAAAAACAACAATGTTATTTTAAAACTCACCCGGAAGATAGGAAAAAGTTCGATTTAAACCCAATACCGTAAGACTTTTTTATTTATTAAAAAAATCCAGTTTATAAGTTATCTGTAAAGATACAAGTGGTAGACATCTTAAATTGTCTTTTTTAAATAAAAGTGTTTTATTGCTATCTATATGTTCATGGAATAACTCTGTGGTAGAAATCCATACATTAAAAAACAAAAGAAAAAAAACATACTTTCTTTTAGAATTTAAAATTATTTTTGTCTCCGTTAGTTGAAATATATTCTTTTCATAAGCAAATATTAAAAATGGAGTTTTTAAAAAAAACATGAATGGTTATTTTAAAATTAAGTTTTTAAGAACTATAGTATTTTTTTAAATTTGTACCCACTGCGCGACAATAACGGCGATGCGCAATATTTTATTTGATAGTAATATTAGAATATAAATATATTGTTCTTTACTTATGCCAGAAAAAAAAAAGATCAAAAACTTATCAGTAAGTATTTTTTATTTTTTTTAATAGTTCAGAAAAAAAAAATTCAATTATCATACGATTGTGTCCTCATCTTAGCCACAAAAGCATATACAAATATTTTTTCTGCTGGAAATTTAATGAAGAATAACTGAAAAGAAATAAAAAAAATCTAACGTAATTAAAAAGCAAAAGTAATAAAAAATAAAAAAGACATTGACTTGAGTGAATATTTTTCATCTCTATTAATTAAAACTTTTCAACTGGTTGAATATAAAGAGAGGGGGTGTTAAAAGAATAATGACGTCAACAACAAAAGAATAATTTGAACTTGAGTATAATTCAACTCGTATTATCTTTTACTATTTTTTCCTATACATTTTTTTTTTAAAAAAAAAAAGACAGGTAAATTGAGTTATCACTGAGCTTCGCATTTTGAGGTTTAGCTATCCTTTTGACATTTCTCAAGCAGTCCCATCCTATCGAGCCATTGAGTTGCAAATACAGTATATATATATTTTATAAAAAAAGAAACCGAGACAGAATAAAAAAGGAAAAAAGACAATAATAAAGAAACAGAGGATCATGTCGAAAAAATAAAGAGACAGGATACAATTGTTATTTTTTAATAAAAAATAATCTGACAGAAGGGGAGAGGATAGGTAGGAACAAGATATAACCAAGAAAAAAAAAGACTTTCACAAACAAAAAATGACAAGCACCACTGAGAGATTTTAAATGAGTTCAATTCATGTTCCTTTTAATAGTAAGAGAAAAATGACATGATGTAATTAATCATTTAGTGAGTAGAGGATTTATTTATTTTTTCTTTTACAACAAAAGAGAACATGAAAACACGTTATATATGTATATACCATTTGGACAATCTACAACACTATTATCAAGTTCTTACACAATTTTATATGCTATATATATATATATGTTTAATAAATAAATATATATTAACATCAACAATAAAAGCACATGATGTTATATGTTTACTTATATGCTTTCAAGTTTAGTTAGCTTTATTCTGTTTTGTGAAATAATGTATATAATATTTGAAACACAGGCATTCTTCACATATATTATATATATATGTATTGAATATATATATGTATATCGTAAAAGTTTTGTTTTACTATTAAAATCTTTTTTAAATATGTAGATATATTTCTTTTTTAATATTACTTCTATCAAAAGCACTCCATTAATTCTATGATTAACTTCAGTCTGTGTTAGCAATCTGACCAATACATTTGTTATTCATGATTATCAATCTTTATTTTTTTCTGAGAAAAATCCAATTAACGTTATTTTAGTTTTTTTTAGCATTTATTCAAGTTGTTTTTATAAAGCTGCTGTAAAAAGTTTGGGAGATATAGAATGTAAACCTTTTTTAATGTTAATCATTTTAATACTATTATATAATCTATGCATTGTTGTTGCAAATTGATAAATATTCTTCAGAACATAACAATATCCTTGGTCAATATTTTGATGATCCAATGCATTAATCATTATAGGACCAAATGCCTTTTTATAATCTACAATAGAGGCAACCCATATTCATTGGAACTTTCTATAACTTTTCTCAATACTTGGATAAGATCCCCTGTGCTAAAATCATTTTTAACCGAGTTCATTCTTTAGTTTGGTCCATATTCAAAGTTAACTGAAGATGAGTTGTAATTATATTGATAAAAAGTTTGGATAGCACTGACAAAAGACTGATAAATCTATAATTTTTAATATCTTCTTTATCATCTTTTTTAAATATCACTATTATTCTTGCATCCTTCCAATCATCTGATATATTTTTCTCATTTAGACATTTGGTATGTATACCTTTAGCAACAATTTTCTATTTTTCATGTGATTCATTTAAAATATTGATTATAATTCCATCATACTCTGCAGCTATTCCCTTCTTCATAGATTTAATTATGCCTCACTTCTTTATTTAGAATGCTGGACAATTCAGAAAATGTAAAAACTATAAGAGATAATTTTTTATTCTGTTCTTTATTTGTTATGATGTTATCTTTATTTTTAATATTACTTCTATCTTTTCTTCTTATTGTAGAAACAAGATTTTTTAAATACCAAATATTGTTTTATATTTTTGAGACTTTTATTTTCTTCTATAGCTTTCCTTGTCAATTCATAGTTATAATTTCATATATCATTATTAACTATTTTTCATATCATATCACTAAACTCTAGATATTCAATTCTTCTTAAGGGAATATTTTAATATTTTTTCATATTTTTTTTTGATAATACATTGTTTTGCCTGATAGAAAATTTATTGATAAATTGCTACTTTTTGTACCAGTTATATTTGTTGAGGTTCTTAATGGTGTATCAGATTTTCTTATTGATTTCATTCAAATCTGAACCATATTTAAAATCTGGTGATATTTTAAAATGATCTGCAAGTTCTAATTTGGATGTTTCTGAAAGTTAGGAATATCAATTATTAATATAATTTTTTTCTCTCTAGTTTTGCATTAACACATATCTTATATCTCACTAATTGATGATTATTTTCTATGTTGAATCTATTAATAACATTACAATATTGAAATACATATTTTCTATTAGTCAAAATATAATTAAATTTTGTTGTAACTTTATTTGAATGATTTGGTGTCCATTTCCATTTAACATTTTTATCAAAGAAAGAATTTATAGAATTCAAAATATAAAGATTTTCCTTTTCTGTATATATGCATTTATATAGAATAAACTTTCAGTTCCATATCCTATAACATAAAATTTAAATTTGAGCCAGGTGAAAATTATGAAAGTTTTATAGGGTGCAAGTAAGTCACCCCTATGATCATAGATACTTAATTATTCAATTATTAGTTAGTAAATTCTTAGTTAGAAAGGAAATATGTACAGGTATAAAAAATAATGATCTGCTTGTATGTATAAGAAAATACTTTTATTAACAGCAATAATGTTTTCAATATCATCTCCTATATAAGCATAAATATACAATGAGTGCCTGAAGAAAACAGTGCTGAGTAGACACCAGGCTAGTTTTTAGCTGTTAATTATTAATAAAATCTGAATTGTACATATCCAATGGCATTTAACTTTTCATGCTATTCAATCTAATAATTGAAAGGTTTAAAACACTTAAGTTTTGAATCTAAGTCAACATTTCTTTAGCTGGATAAATGTGACACCAATCATCAAAGATATATGTAATAATTACCAGTTATATGATAAGCATAAAAAAATAAAGGCAGATAGATATATGCTATCCAGTCTTATTCAATGATGAAGCCAATAGCCAAAATTTAATTTAATAATCTGAGTGACACTTCTCTCTGAGTCAATTGTTTATTCTTGTTTATATAATAATTTAAAAAAAATAAATATAAAACAAATTACTATTATTAATACAGATATGTAATGCAAACTGAAGAATAGTGCATCACTTTTTTTTTGTTCTTTTATCACTCTTTTTGACAAAGGGTTAAAAGGGTCTAAAATTGTCATATAAAAATTACTGACTCAATGTCAGATTTATATAGTTAGAAAAGCAAGTTATCTTGGGTTAAAAATCTTAAGATACTATAATCCTCAAGACATTATCTTAATTAATAGAAAGAGAAGTGGTTGCAAGAAGAATATTGTGTAACCCAGCAATATTTATTGACAAAGACCAGTATTAAAAAAATAGAATGGATAATTTTTTAGTTCTGCCATCTAGTATTTATTAATTATTTACAACTTACTTCTATTATTAAAGAGTGATATAAAGTGAATTATTGCTATTAATGCTACAAAGAAAGGCAAATGATAAACTTTTAAAAATTATCATAAAAAAAAGATAAACTCTTATTAACTAGTGTTTGAATGTCTTTTATTGTGCAAGAGATTATTTAACCTTTTTCTTAATAATTTCTTTTTCTCTATACATACACTTATATTTATATAGTATTATAAAAGAAAGCTATTTCTGCTTATATATATATATAGTTTATGCATTTTTATGTTTTATTACAAAGCTTGTTAAGAGCTTATTTTGCGAGCTCTATATATAAAATTTGTAAATACAAGCTTATTAAATTAGGTCATGTGACATCTGACTTGATTTTTTTATAATTTTATTTTTTGTTATTAAGACTTTGTAACTGTTAAATAAATAAATATTACCATAGAATATCTGACTTTACTAAGACTTTGGTGATTTTATATTGCTAAATCTATTAATATATGGTGTATCTGAACTTAGTTTAGTCCCATATGGTTATTTAAGTTAGATAGCTGGATTGGAAGACATATGTATGTTGAAAATTTTAGATTTTTTACTTAATAGTTTATACATTAGATAAAGTGTTGGGCTTGTCCTAGTATTTTTAATCTAATGCTTGAATATCCTAGCACATCACTGATGATGCCAGTAGCAGAAACTGGTCTGGGGTTGGGGATATTCTCAAAGCTTGTTAAGAGCTTATTTTGCAAGCTCTATATATAACTTTTATGCTTTATATATATACAATTTAAGTTTTTTTATCTTTAAATTTGTATTAGTTTCTGATTCCTGTACAAATATGCTAGAATTATTGTTGTACTGTATGAGTCAAATAGAAACTGAAATGCAGAAAAAGCTTTCTAACTGCTGAACTTTTGATATATGATTGACAATATTGAAGTTCATTTTTTTATATATGCATATTTATTAGAAATTTGACTACCACTATATAACTTTATAAAATAAATAAACTTACATCATTTCAGGTGTTGAAAGTATTGCAGCCCAAATAGTAGATTTTACTTTTAAAAATACAAAACATATTGGTTTTAGAAGAAGTATCTATTGAGTCTTATTTATACTAAATAAATTAATGCATGCAAAGTTTAATATTTCAAAAGCATGTTCAAAATCTAAGTTGTTTATCCAGTCTCCTAAACATGTAATAAATTATGGCTATTAAGATGCAAAAACAGTTTGATCATTTGGGTATCAATGAATGATAAAATGCAACAGTAATCAATATAATGAGATGTCTGAGTCAAACATACTGGCATTACATAGCAAATATTAAGCTTCAATTCATTTCAGGTAAGCAGCAGTGTGAATGATAATGACACTAAAATTATAATAATGAATTAAACATTAACAAAAACACAATTGAAATACTGAAATATATTGATGATTCTATTAATCACAAAACATTTTTAGTCTAGAAAAGAAGCACTACTGTATGTTGATAAAGTATGGATTTATTTTGTAGTCAATACTGTAAAATATTAGTGCACAACCTTTTTACACTTGCAATCCCCTTCCTCAGATGAAATATGATGTCACCCATTATTGGTTTTTACCATGCCTAAATAATAAGTATGAGTATTTAAGGATATTCCTAGCAAAATAATAATTTAAATTAATATACATGTTTATATTTATTAATATTTTAGTTTTAAACACATATGATTTGAAATGAAATTTTTGAAACAAATTGGATACTTCTAAATTGTGGTTTTTATGTATTTTTACACCCCCTCCTTTTTTTTTTTAAAAAAAAACAACTTATCCAAAATTTAAGAGGTTTTTTAAAATTTTTACAACCTTCAACAATTTTTAGGTGACCCTCTGAGGGATCATGACTTGTGAGTCCAGTACAACTAATATAAAATAATTGAATGATTAATTTCTCATAAAGGTTATATGATCTTCAAGCACTATATATGCCAGACTGAATTTAAATGGGAATCTTTAACTTTTGAGTCCATCATAGTAATCACAGTAATGGAAACTGTTATAACAAAGCTCAAGATTGCTTTTGTTTATTCACAATATGATTCATGTTAAATGGGTATTGATTTCATCACCATGGATATAATGTTTCTAAAAGATGACATCTGTTTTTTTGCAAGTTCTAATTCTAATTGTTCTTTCATTTTGACATGTGAGTTGCAATTAATGCCTCATTTAAGTAGACCTATAGCTACTGCATTTTTAGTCCCAACAGTAGATAAGACTGAAAACTATTAGAAATTTTTAGTTGTCAATAGACTATAACAATATTTAAATCTACATTGTGTTAACTTTGTTTCACACTCACGCATAAACACAACTTAATAGATTTCCTCAGTTCTATTTTGCCATAACGTTTTTTTTGCAAATTACCAGTTATTTTTTATATCCTTTTTGATGGCTAAAATGTACAATAAGGAATATATTTTGATATGCTTTTCCAATATAAAATAAATATCTTAATCTTATATACACTGCACATTAGAGTCTTAAGATTGTCGTTTCATAATTTTTATATATTTCTGCGAGTGCGATTAGTATCTTTTATTTAAATTTCAATTTATAGACTACAGAAAAAGTAACATCATTTTTTTTAATAAATATAAATTTATAGGACACTGTTATTAAATAAAAGAAATTTATTTCATAAATTTATAAAGTGAGATATTGCTGTGAGTTAAATAGGACAGATAGATTAATAATTAGTGCTTTGTTTTAGATAAATAGTTAATTAGCACAAAAGATATTTCTTGTCTTTTCTTTTTTTTTAAGCAGTTTGTACTTTAACATTTCAAGTTCCCTTTCAGTTTGCATTATTTAATAGATTGAATTACATTTCAATCTTTTTATACACATGTTTTGAAACAACATTATGAAATTTATCCCAGCCAAGGTAACTATCAAATGGTACGAAGTAAAGATAATGGTATAAAGTGAAATATAAAAATTATATTGAAATGAAATTTCTACATTTATAAAATGTGGAGTCCATAAAATATTAAAATCTTTGATGGTATTAAGTACAAAAGAGGATAATGGGAAATCTGACACAGTGTCATAACAAGCTGATCAGCTTAAGACAACACAATTTACATTCACTTTACTGAAAAATTTATACAGGGAAAAAAGTTTTAATATCACATTCTAACTGACAAAAGTTGCCTGCCATTAATTTGTTTGATTACTTACCACCATAGTGCTTTTAATCATTTCAGAAAAAAAAAACTGTAAATAATAAATGTACATGTATATATATATATTTTACAAAAAAACTATTTAGTTTATAATAAAAGTTTTATTTCACGTTTTTTTTGTATCCCGAGCAATTGTACCCAATGTAAGAGCGGTTGATCATAAGGTTTCTACCTTAATTACAAATTTACAAAACTAGAAAAACAAACGGAGGAAAAAAACCCCTCGGTAATTGATTAGTGTTCAAATTTTAGCTGATCTAAAAGTTCACACAATAAATACATATTTTTCGTTTAAAGATTCAGAAATCTTTTCACATTTTTATTTTTAAAAGGACAGTAATTAATAAACGTGATATTCATTAGCAACTACAATCATTACTGATTGACTTTTTTACTTTACTATAGTTTTTTAAAATAGACTGTTTTGCAAAATAAATAAAAAATTATCACATGATCACTATCTTATACTAGCACATAATTGTTTATAAACAAAGCAAAACTCTCCATATATTATTGCCACCTTGTGCCAACCAGAGTAATCAATGAATGCCAGAAGGCTTGTGCATAAAATCCCTATCTAATGCCTACTCATCCAATATCCCCAGACTAGTTTCTGGTTGCAGTGCTCTCAGATTCAAAGCTCCTCACTGACGATGGCCACAAGCCAGAAACTAGTCTGGGGATATTGGATGAGCAGGCATTATATAGGGGTTTTATGCACAAGCCTTCAGGCATTCATTGATTACTCTGGTTGGCACAAGGTGGCAATACTGTAAGGAGAATTTTGCTTTGTAAATAAAAAATTATTTTACAAAATAATTAAAGTATATCAAATCCAATAAGAGCTTTGAGTGTTCCACCGTCTGTTTTTTATTGAAATGGACAGTTGAATAGTTGGAAGGGTGACATGATTGAAGTTTTTCCATTAAAGTCTGAGGAATTGCTATCTTAATATAAACCAAGCTTATACATATGGGAGATTATGACCTGACCTATCTGATGAATGCTGGTTCTGCAGCAAATCTGTATATTGGGGATCATATATATTTCTTCGCATGTGTGTGATCAAGTGTATTGTTTGCTTGAGATGGAGCAAAGAATGAATAGAATAAAAAATCCTGAGTTCAAATCCTTCTAATTACATAAAAATAATTGGTACTCTGGTATTAGAGCTGCAACATTGACAACAACTCTTGGAATGATGTAGAAGTGACTCTTAAATCAATGATGGATGTTGATAATGACTCTTGGAAGTGACTTTTAAATCGATGATCGACATTGACAATGACTCTTGAAATGACATGGAAGCAACTCTTAAATCAACAATCGACATTGATAATGACTCTTGGAAGTGACTCTTAAATTGACAATCATTGTGGATGTGACAAGTATTCCATCATCAAAATTCATGTTTTGACACACTTTGTGGATGTGACAAGTCTTCCATCATTGAAATTCACATTTTGACACATTTTCCTTTCAATTGTGCATGCTGATCATCATTCCAAGAGTCATTATCAATGTTGATCATCAATTTGAGAGCTGCTTCCAAGAGTCATTATTGTCGATCGTCGATTTAAGAATCATTGTCAATGTCGCAGCTCTAATACCACAATACCAAATAATTAAATGTAACTCCTGTGATAAGAAAATTAGGAAGAATATTTTATGAACAACCTGCATAATCATTTTAATAATATTTATTATTTAAATAATAAAATTAATTCACGAAGTAACAAGACAATAGTGTCCTGTATGGTTTAATTTTAAAATGTTAAACTTTGAAATGTGGAGTCTTAGGATCAATTCTGATGCTGGAATTTCCAACACTCAAACTTCTTATGAGTTATACAGTACGAAAAACATTGAATATTTATAACAATAGTCATTATATTGATGAAATAACAACTTCATTTAAAAATTAAAAGCATATACAAAAAAATTACAAATAAATTAGATTACAATCTATTATAGAATTCAGTCTGATTAATTAATCAAAATGGCATTTCATATTACTATAAATAAGCCAATCAGATGAATAGGATAAATTCATCACTATAAATGACCTATTTTATTGAACCCATTATTAAAGCATTTATATATATATTCTTTCATAAATAATACTATTTTAAAATCTTTCAAGTATGGGAAATCCTATAAGTAGCAAGTGGTCAGTGATATTCTTATTATTTTTTAAAGTAATAATGTAGTTTTATTTAAAAACATCTCCCTCCAATTGCTTCTTAATCAGGAATTGCATTATAAACATATATATATTATTTAAAAAAATGATTTTCAACTTAAGACATGTTACACATAGAAAAAATATAAATACAGTGAAAATACAATCAATTCTTAATAACTGCCTTTTTATAATGATTTTGAATTTAATAAAGAACAGTTTTCATCAGCTATGTGTAATTTATATATATATATATATATATATATATATATATATATATATATATATATATATATATATATATATATATATATATTTATATATATTATACATTTTTAATACAGAGCTCTTGGAAATAATAATATGAATTCATCTTTTATCTATGAAAATATTAGATAGATATAATATATATATTAAATGTGGAGTTTTCCATTTATAAATATTTAATTAGAATTTTTTTTTATTTTGTAGTCTTCAAGATTAACTACCCTGGGATAAGAATGAAAGTAAAACTGTCAGACTATTGCAATCAAAAGGAGAATTCTCTTTTGATTGCCACTCTAGATCTAATATAAAGACAAAGCACTGCAGTTTTGCTTATAGAGATGTAAGATATCAAAGCATAGCACACATTTAAATTTTATTACTATTAATCAATTCACTGGTAGATTAAGTATATATATATATATATATATATATATATATATATATATATACTTATATATATATATATATATATATATATTATCAACCATTATCAATCCACTGCAGGATGAAGGTCTCTCCAAGTTTAATCCATCTTTTCCGATCTTTAGCTTCTCTTCTCCACATCACCCCTGCACACTTTCTTATTTCATCCATCCATCTCACATGTGGTCTCTTTCTGGGTCTTTTACAATCTCTTGGAATCCAGTTTAAGATTTCAATTGTCCATCTATTATCATCTCTTCTAGCAATATGTCCAGCCCAACTCCAATCTTTTAATTTTTTCAATGAGGTCAGTAACACCTGTTTGTTCTCTTACCCATACATTGCATTTTCAATCTCTTCTTGTTACTCCCAACATGCATCTCTCCATACTTCTTTGAGTGGTCTGAAGTCTCTGTATTGCTCTTCTATTAAGTGTCCAAGTCTCAGATCCATAAGTAAGAACTGGTAAAACACATTTGTTAAAAACCTTCCTTTTCAAACACATAGGCATATTTCCTTTTAGTATCAAGTTATTTCTACCAAAAGCACTCCAACCAAGTTTAATTCTATGATTAATTTCATCCATTATGTTTCCATCTGTATTAATAATCTGACCAAGGTATTTGTAACTGTTAACTTCTTCTAATTCATCATAATCAATCTTTATTTTTATATTTTGAGCAAATCAATTAAACATTACTTTAGTCTTTTTAACATTTATCTTTAGTCCTACTTTCTTACTTTCATCTGATAACTCCTGCAACATTTCCTGCAGCTCTGAAGCATTATTTGCAAAAACAACTATATCATCTGCAAAAATCTAAATGACTTAAATAATCTCCATTTACTTTCACTCCTTTAGTTTCCCATTTTAATCCACAAAATACTTCTTGCAGCACTGCTGTAAAAAGTTTTGGAGATATGGAGTCACCTTGTCTTACATCTTTCTCAATGTTGACTTTCCCAGTATCATTATGTAATCTAATTGTTGCTGTTGCATTTTTATAAATATTCTTTAAAATATGACAATATCCTGGATCTATACCTTGATGATCCAATGCTTTAATCACTGAAGAAATGTTTATAGAATCAAATGCCTTTTCATAATCTACAAATCCAAAACATAATGGCAACTCATATTCATTTGTCCTTTCTATAACTTCTCTCAATACCTGGATATGATCTACTGTACTAAAACCACTTTTAAATCCAGCTTGTTCTCTTGGTTGGTGGAAATCCAATGTTCTCTGTAGACGAGTTGTAATTATCTTGGTAAAATTTTTGTATAAAACTGATAAAAGGCTGATAGGTCTGTAATTTCTAATATCTTCTTTATCACCTTTTTTAAATATTAATATTATTACTGCATTCTTCCAATCATCTGGTACATCTTTATCATTTAGACATTTGGTATATAACTTTGCTAAAATTTTTTCTATTTCTTCACCTGCTTCTTTTAATATATCAATTATAATTCCATCATTACCTGAAGCCTTTCCTTTCTTCATACATTTAATTGCATGTCTCACTTCTTCATTTAAAATTCTGGGCAATTCAGAAGATGTAATAGATATAGGAGGTACTTGTTTTTTATTACTATATAATTCTTGATAAAAGTCTTCTACCCATTTCATGATGTCATCTCTCTTTTTAGTAATAATTCCATCTTTTTTTCTTATTGCAGATATAAATTTCCTACCAATACCAAAATGTTGTTTTACATTCTTGAGACTTTTATTTTCTTCTACAGCTTTCTTTGCTAGTTCACAGTTATACTTTCTTATATCATTTTCAACTCTTTTCCATACCATTTTACAAAATTTGAGATATTCAATCCTTTTTAATGCATCATTTTTGTATATCTTCATATTGCTTCTTTTCTTCATAAATTCTCTAGTCTCAGTAGAAATTTTATTGGTCAATTGCTGCTTTTTTCTACCAGCTATCTTTGTTGCAGTTTTTAAAAGTGTATCAGTTATTTTCTTATTAATTTCATTCAAATCTGAATCATGTTCAAAATCTACTAATACTTGAAACTGATTTGTAAGTTCTAATTTAAATTCATTAGAATGTTTCTGAAGATTAGGAATATCAACTGTAAATATTGTTTTTCTTAATAATTTTTGTCTCTCTAGTTTTGCATTAACACGTATCTTACATCTTACTAATTGATGATCACTTCTTGTGTTAAATTTATTAAGAACATTACAATCTTGAAATATGTATTTTCTGTTAGTCAAAATATAATCCAATTCTGCTGTACCTTCATTTGGATGCTTCCATGTCCATTTCCTTTTAACATTTTTCTCAAAAAAAAAAAAAAAGAATTCATAATATAAAGTTTTTCTTTTTCTGCAAACTCCACTAGTCTATGTCCTCTCTCATTTCTATTACCATAACCAAAATTACCTACAGCACTTTCATCTTTCATTTGTTTACCAATTCTAGCATTAAAGTCTACCATAACAATTTTAAAATGTTGTTTACTCTGATCGAAAGCCTTTTGTACATCCATATAGAAATCTTCTACTACTTCATCACTATGAGAACTTGTTGGGGCATAAACCTGAATTATCTGCATTTGGTATCTGCTATTAAGTTGTATAACTAATCTTATCACTCTGTCTGATACACCATCAATCTCCACAATATTGTTCTTTCACTTTTTATTTATAATAAGTCCTACTCCACTTGTTTTTTCCAATATTTGTGCCTTTATAATAGAGTTCATGTCCACTTTTTAAATCAATTGTCTCTTCACTTTTTCTTCTAACTTCACAAAGTCCAATAATATCTCATTTAATATAAGACAGTTCTTCTTTTAATTCTTGCAATCTTCCTTCACTTGAAAGTGATCTGCAGTTGTAAATACCTAAATAAAAAGTCATCATCAAATGGCAGTCTGCATCCACAATCAAGGGATTCTTAGCACTCTCCACCTTCAGCCATCCTTGGAATAAGGGCCATGATTTATTTTTGTCTGTCATAATTGTATATATGTATTAGGAAAATATTTATCATTTACACAAACATTCATTCTGTCTTATCAGGCAACTGAGAAGAAAGACCATGGTATTTCTTGATCTTAAACTCAGAGGTAAAAAGCCAATAAACTCACCACACTGGCTAATGCATGTTGGTGAGCAGCCCATTCATGTTCGTATACTATATGAATAATCACATAGTAATAACATCTGCAATGATAAGAATGTATGGAGTGTACATTAGGAATTTGCCCTGCTCATTTCCTTTAGGGCCTCCAAGAGAAATCAAAGAGTCTCCTTTCAGTTAATAGCAAACTCCTTTCTACAGCCATATATATAAATATATATATATAAAATTAAAATTACCCCAAATCCAAAACTCAACCAGACCGGTATAAAAATAATATCAAAACACTACCAAAGGTTTCAGTTGTACAAGCAGACTTCTCATATATATATATATATATATGAGAGATATATATAAATTAAGTTTTAATATATATATATATATATATATATATAATTAAAACTTAATTTATTATATATGTGTAGCATTTTTTACTCTTCTATCATTTATTTATTTGGGTCTCAAAATTAATACCATATATATATTTTTATATACAAATATAAAATTATCATTTTTTTACAACTATTATTAACAACCCACAATATCCTGTTTCAGTATTTATATGCATAGATATTTTTTCCAATTTCTGATGACATTTATATATAAAAATAGTCAAATCTTTTTTCTCTCTGTCATTTAATTCTTATATATATATATATATATATATATATATATATATATATATATATATATATATATATATATATATATATATATATATATATATATATATATATATATATATATATTCATATTAAAAATTATTAACTTTAATTTTTCATATTTTGCCGCTAGTTTGTTAAAAAGAGTTTTTTGTCTGCATTTTGGCCTTTCTTTTTTTAAAAGACTTACTTGTCAAACCTTTATATTTTAAGTGATTAGTCCTCTTGAAGTGTGTTAGAATTTTGACAATTTTCTTTGTTTTCACTTGTTGTAAACTTTCCATATTCATTTTGGTGTTAATCCATTATTATATATCAGAATATAATAAATTTGATTTCAGTTGATATATATTTTTATTTAGAAATTAAATAAATTCTAAAAAAAATCACATTTAACTTTCACAGTTATTTTACAAATTAGATTTTAATAAAAACAAAATATTGTTTCATCCTTAAACTTTTGGGAGAAGCAGATTGATTTTGAAAAATAAACAAAACCTTCTTTGTTTGATATTTGTATTTAAAATGTGAATGAATAATTATTAATATCTTTGTAAATCTATCAACTTAATGCTTTAAAAGTTTACATTTTTAAAATAATTTTTACATTGTCATATTTTTTACAGACTATGAGTAATGATATGTAACTAACAAATTGTAATTCCTGTCACCATAATTTCCATGGTAACATTACTCAGAAAAATATAATTTTTTATATTTTAAAAATAAAATATTTCTATAAAAAAATAAATAGGTAATAATATATATTTTTGATTTGTAATAATTATTAAACTATTATTGTGCAAAAATAATCATAAACATTTAAAAAAATTAAGTTTTTAGTCACTCAAAATATTTTATTAAAGTAATATCACAAAGTTTGAGACAGCTAAGGGAACAAAATTAATGCATCAATAGGAGTCTGGAAGATTTTGGTTTACCTGAATTTTTGAATATCCTGACATCTTAAAGAATTTTTTTGAAATTAAAATATTAGAATCAAATATATGTGAATTTTAATGCTGGGAGGAAAATATTCATGAAATCTCTCACTAGAAAGCCAAATATACAAATTGAATTTTTTGATTTCTCATGCAAGAGAGTGTTATTAGGAAGAAAAATATGATTAATAAAGAAATATAATTTTTTTAAAGCAAATAAATGTTAATTTTATTTATACCACATTAATGATTAACTAAACTTATTATTAAAAAGTAATATTATCTAATCATTCATATTAATTCTGATGTTTTAAACAAATGCAATTACTATGATTTTAAATTATATATATACAACTGGGTCTCTTTTTATGTGGATTTTTTAAATGCGATTTTGAAGTTATGCAATTCATGTTTTTTCTTAATATCTTTTTATGTGTTTTTCTTTTTTAGTTTTTTTTTTATGCGATGAAGAAGTTCATATTTCACTTAAAATCAGGATTTCCCTGTTTTATATACATGCATTAAATTTTACATAATTTAAATGCCTGTTGGAAAAAGATTTGGCAATAAATTCAGATACCATAGAAGATTTAGAAAAAGATAATGAAACAGAAGTGGAACCTGTTTGATCACAGCAAAAATGATTTGGGAAAATCTTCAACTTTCTAATCAATTGGAAAATCATTTTCTTGTTAATAATACAAATTATAAATGAGCTTTTAAATTCCAATGACAGCTAAATAGTTCTATGTCTGAATATAATGAGCTTCATAAACAATTAGTAAAACCATCATCTCAAAGATTAATCACCGATTACATTGTCACCAGAAAACCATTAACACAGCATGAACATGAAAGTGGCACTAATTCTGCTCTATGTGCTTCCTCTTGTGATGAATCTAATTTCTTACCAGTTCACAAACAAACCTGTATATTGTCAAATAGTGATAGTGATTAAAATATGTAAGAAAAAATGTAAAATAAATTACACATAAAACATATTGTTTTAAATAAAATTAAATAGTTAATAAAAAAAACTTTGTCTTGTATTAATTTTTTTCAAGTATATGAAATTTTTTATTAGTCATACACTATTTCCTTATTTTTTAATGTGATTTTTAAAGTAATTTTACCTTGTTATTTTGGTTATATGCAATTTTTGAAAATTATGGAACATATTCCAAATTTTTCAAGTTAAGTTTATTTTTGTGCGATTTTTTATGTGGGTTTTCTGGGGAATATATCTACCACATAAAAAGAGACCCAGGTGTACATTGAATTTTATTTTATAAATACATAAACACATTTTTCAAATAATAAATATGGAATATTTAGAATTATAATATGTGAGTTATAAGTAAACCTTATTTTACATTTACAATACTTCAGTGAATAACTATTAAATTATTTTAATGTGCATACATGCATATATATTATTTATTTCATCTGGTTTCTTAAAAAGGATAGATTAAGAGTTTACTGTATATTTCTTAATTATTTTAAAGCTATTAAAACTCATAACAAAGTTTATTTTTTTAAAAGTTGTTTATTTTATTGTTAAAATAAATATATTATGTAAAATCTTTTAAACTAATTATTTCTGTTTTGGTGGATAAGAGTTTTTAAAAGATTAAAATAAATTCTCACAAAAAGTATTTTTTTTTAGTTTTAATAATACACTTCTATTTGAAAATTTGCATTATCAGAATGATATAATAAATTATTTATTTATTTTAATAAATAAAAAATCAATTGGATAAGAATTATTTATTTTAATAATTAAACTATACTTATTAAGTAAAAGACAGAAAAATTTTGATACTCTTAATTAAATGAACTAATTTGGAAAACAAAACTAAAGTGATAATTATAGAAAATAATTTTTCATTATAAGTAATATATTTTGAATTTTTTTAAAATTATATATTGAAATGGTCAATTTCATCCATCTGCCCATTTCACTTATTTTACCCACACATCATCTGTATGCCAGGTTTAAACCCTCTCAGAGTACCCATTCAACTAACCTCGAATTACTATATATGCAGAATCACGTATATATATGCGAGCAGCATGTCTGTAGTTTAATTGTATACATATAGATTACAGATATGTATTTATTTTATAAATATTTCTAATTTAAAAAATATTTTAATTTAAATTATTGTTATGTTAATGATATATATTACAGATATGTATATTCATTTTATAAATATTTCTAGTTTAAGAAATATTTTAGTTAAATTATTTAGCAACTTTATTGCTTTATTATTGAAATTGCATACGTATATTTCCTGTTATTCTACACATATGGTTATAAAATTAGTCTTCTACTAATTATGAAGATAATTTTGTCAAAATAACATTTGATCTTGTAAACAGATTTTAAAGTAGGTCACGCATTGGTCCTAAAATAGCGTGGACGTTATTTAGTAAATATAAAATGTTAATAACAAAATAGGCAGGAAAACAAAATCTAAATTACTTGCTATAACTAAAATTGCTTTTCTAAAATAAATAAATGAGTTCTTCTAACTGTTGTAACTATTAAATATGTTTTGCTAAAATGGGCTTTTCAGCTACATTAAAGCTCATAAAAAATTAACAGGTGGACAGAGTTTGGAAAGTATAAATACTTAAAGTTTTGTTACCGAATATAGATCATATATATATTAAATGAACTGTAAGCTGAATGATCAAATAGAATGGTATTAAATCACCCCTCTCCTTGGCTGGAGATGGAGGAAAACTTTGTGGTCTGATGAAAACTAATGCCTACATCAGCAAAGCAAAAGTAGCCTGTGGAAAATCTCTAGTAACTTTACATCATTGTCAAAAGTGTATCATCCCAAGTGCTCCAGAAACAAACTGCAATGAAAACAACTGAACAGTAAATTTCTCTCAGAGCTCTGTTTATAAACTGTGACTTTTGTTTCTTTCTTTTAAAAGCTAGATATTTATTAAATCTGCCTTTTCCAAACACCTTTACTAAAATCTACAAAGAAGATTGTTAAATGTGAAATCTTGCTTGATTGTAAAATGCTAAATCTTGCCTGATTGTAAAACTTGAATTCTCTTTTAAAATGTAAAACTTGAATTCTTTTTTAAAATGTAAAACTCTAATAATCTATTTTAAATGTATAATTTTCTGTGGTCTTTTCATGCCTATTTCTAAGTCTATTCAATTTATTCTATGATTTTATCATTTTAATATTATATGTACTTAATATTCCAAATGACTCGAAACCACAAGTATTTATAAATATAATTTTATCTTATCAATTTGCAAAGATAATTTCAAATCTTCGCTATAATAAATATTAAATAATGGAATTATTATTCTTCATTCTCACTCGCTGTTTCGAGATCATATTATTATTTTACTGATTAAGTTTTGAGTACTAATATTACAATAATTAGTTATCTAGTTATTTTGTGTAGTTTGCTTAATTCTAGTTATGGATTATAACTATTTATATATATAACTCGTATATCATCGGAACTAGCCATGGCGATATTCTCAAAGCATATTTTAATGTTTTATTCGTAATCACCCCACAAATAAGCTTTGCCCTCCTTAGATTTATATATATGTTGAGATGCAGGTGATAATATTAAGCTAGGTTACTAATTAATTTAGTCCCTAAATAGTATATTTAAAATACTAAACTTGAGAACTGGATTGTATAGATATGCAAATAGACGCTATCTAATTTTAAGGCACGGTAATATAATTTTACACATTTGCGTTATATATATGTATAAGTTGCGGATGTGTCCTTACAAAGTATGCAATGTACACTTATCTGCTTGCTGCATGATTCTTGATGACGTGCTAGTGGAGGCCACACTCATCCACTTTAGTTCGGGTTCAAGCACACTTTTAGAATTAGGGCACAAGGACCTAGATGATTCATAATGCTTATCCGACTACCTGAAATACTAATGTTCATATTCATGGCAAGTTGAGCGGTCTTAGGGCAAACCGAGTCTTTGAGACTGAAGCCCATGAATAATGACCCATTCACACCTTTGAGCTTAATTAATATTTTAATAGGTGCCATAGAGTATATAGGTAAACCTATTATAAATCAGTTTTCTCTCCTTTTATATTAAATGCTTATCTAGCATTAGAGTATATCCTAATCTAGGTTAACATGCTAACCTGCATATATCTGAGCCTAATTACATGCTCGATTTAACTATGTATTAAATAGATGCCATAGGAGTGCTATGATAGTTATATAACTTTGGCTGTAAAGTTCTGTATGATCTAGCAGACTACAAAAGAGCTAGAAATTTGGCATATTAATTAATAAAGGCATGAACTCCAATACTGCAATACACTTTATTAAACACTTATAATGAGACATGTAGCATTGATATCATTAGTTGTCTAATGCCTGCAAGCGTTATATCTCACATTCCCATCATATAATTTTGTATGTTTTGATTTATTATTTGTTAATGTTTATTAAATTGGTAATATTTAAAATCATAACTCGTTTGCAAATTTTATTGTCTGTTAGTTTATTTTATCCAACTCTATATTTAATTGCACATAAACCATTTCATATATATGTAGATCAGTCTGTTAAGTTCTATAATTAATTACTTAGCCATATGTGTATATGTCTGACCAAATCAGTGATAAATTGGTTAAATTATGGGTTTCTTGTTCTACTGGGGGTGACTGCTGGACCGAGGGTGAATTGAGTGTCTGTGTACATTGAGAAATGTCATCCATAGGGTATTAAATCATTGAGCAGATTGAAAGGATTGAATGTTGGTCAGATTCTGAATCCTAGTATCCGGATTCGATCAGCTTTAGTGTATTTTGCCTGTGTTCTAGATTTTGTCACGTGGAGGTACAATTCTTACCGTTACATAGGTTTTGTTTCCCTCGATTCTGGCACACCAACTGGGGCTTTTGACTATAAACCTGCATCACTGGAGGTACAATTCTTACTGTTACAATATATAAAACTTTAAAATTTTTTTAGTGACATTTTATATAGTGAACCGGATACTTTAACTACTTCAAAAGTTTCATCACAATTAATACTAACTTTTATAAAGTTTTTTAAAAGTTTTATATGTTATAGTGCACATACACAGCTATATTTTAAAATTCTCTAATTTTACTGTTTAGTTTAAAAATAAGTTTCTTTTGTCACTTATTTTTAAAAAAATCAAATTGTAAAAATATTCTAATTTGAAAAGTTTTAATTTTTTGAGAAAGCTTTTAATTTTGGAAAGTTTTAACTGTATTCCTGTTTCTTTGCTAATTTTAATTTATTTGTAAAAGAAAGCTGAGACTTATTTTTTTAAATTAATTTTAAATAAGATAAGAGCCCTTGTCTGAATTTTTTAATTAAGATTAAGTTTGAGATAGAGATTTTCCCTGGTCAAAAACTCCTAATTAAAGATGATATTGGAGATAAGAGTGCATATAAATAGTCCTGAGATTTTGGACTAATTATTATTCAGCTATTTATTTTTATTCTGCTTGTTGAATTTTATCTTTTGCTGTGCTGTCTTATATTTTAAAGATTGTTGTCTGCTGGTCAGAAATTCTGCTGATATCATACTATGGACCAATATTTGCTAAATAGCATTACCCTCTGTAGAATGCTAAAAATACCCTTCATGAGGAATCTTTTCTACAACATGCAGTAATTAATCCACCTGAAGATGGACCCTGGATCCCAGATTGCTTCTTCAAGGATCATGTCTTAAAAATCCTGAACAAGAACTGATCCCTAAGATTGCTTCCAGCCTCCCAAACACATAAAGGGAAAACAAAGTCTTCATAGGAACTTTAAAAGAAATAAACTGTGTGCACACTGAAGTCATCAGTCTGACCTAGCATTAGGCCTTGAGGTAAAATGTTTTCATTTTCTAGCCAGGGTTTAAATCTCTTATTAACATCTCAGTTTAATCTTAAAAGAAACCTCACTTTATAATATGTTTTGCATATTCCATTTAAATGTCTTTAAGCATTTATTATGTATTTTATTTATAGTGTGTGTTGAAACTTAGATTTAAGATTCCATATTTGTTTTAAATTTATTTATCTGGAAGTGTATTGTGAGTTTCTATTTTTGTATACTAAGTGTTTTTTTATATTTATAATACTAACCCTTGATAAATACTTGGGCAGATATTAGTAATTTTCTTTTATTTCACCTGACCCCTTTTCATTATAATTAATTTAGATAAGCTTGACTTGCATTTTCTGCAGACCATAAATTTTTTGGCTGGCGGTTTATCGAGTGTATTGTTCTGTTTTTCTAAATCAGAGATTTTGTTTGCTTCTACATAAGATTACACATAATTGTAATCTCCTCTTGTTCTTTTTTTTATTTTCTTGTATTTGGGTCAACCATGAATAACCTTTGAACATGTTTAATCATGAGTTGTTCTGCAGACATATGACATTCTTGGTCCTAATGCCTTATTCCATGTCAAGGAAAGCTCACCTGCACTGTTTCATTGTATTCCTTGCAAGACTGTTTTATTTTTAAAATTTCTAAATAGGGAGACTGGAATTAGTTTTTATAAATCACTATCAGGAAGATTATAAATCCCTTTTTTTAATTATAGGTGAGAAAATGAATTTATCTTCAAAGGTATTTAATATTTTCAATACTCTTGTACACTCTCTGATAAATATGCTGTAAAAATTGAGGTCAAACCTTAACTTTCATTTGCTTAAGATTTATTTGTTTTTTTTTTTAAATTTAATAAATTATAAAGTATTTAAAATTATTTTAGCTGACATTTGTCTCTGCTGTCTTTTCTCAATTGTCTGAACAATCTTGAATAGCTCTTCCTCTCCCTGGGTCTAGCTAGTAAAAATCATCATCATTATTAACTTTTGATCACCATAAATTAAATTTTCTACGTCATTAGGGACCTAGTGGTACCCTCACTGATCAAAAGAAGATAGAAGTGACCAGTACAATAGATTTTCAGCTTCATCCTATCTCCAGTAGTGAAAATATTTAATGTCTCCTCCATCTACTTTTATAACAATACTCCCTTTTGGTTTATTTAGGGTTGATTCTATTTTAAATTTTATTTCAAAGAATGTGGATTAACAAATAATATTTTATAAAACAGTTTAAAGAAGATGGAGGGGGGATTGAAAATAATATAAGATTTATAATTTGTAAATATATTTTTTAATGAATCATTATTTTTAAACAATTTGTTATTAAGTCATCTATTTTCATGATAAAAATGTTAATTTACTATGTAAGATTAGTTGATTGGAAGATTATGTTATATTCAAGATGCAATTATAATACTACACACAACAATTCCATTCAAGTGACCAAACTGACTTTTTTTTTTAATTCTCAACTGAGACTCAATTCAAGGACCATTAACTCTGACTCTGTCACTCAATTACTGAGATGAATTGCACTAAAAATATCTATGTTTAATACATTCCAAGCATAAGGATTATCTGAAAACATTTTATAAATAAATAAAAATAGACAACTATAAAAGACTTACTATATATGCATATGTTTACATTTAAAAATGTTTATAAATATTTTTGCTTCAACCAATAAGACAAGTAGCTAACATATAAATATTTTAGGAACAAACATTAAGTGAATTAAATTGTGCCACAAAATATATGGTTTTAATACTTATATTAACCTCCCTCCCAACTTCCTATTTGTCTGGAAATCTGCATTCTTTTAATTGATAATTAATAGTGGCATTTATAAAATATGTAGCAATACTAGACTGAAGTCAACTATGTTATCTCCTTTTTTAAAATAAATTAATATGTAAATATATTTCATAAATAATTTATACTAAGCAATCAAACATATGTGCAAAAAGGCTTGTATAATCTCTAAAATGTTTCCAAAGTTTTACAAAAATAAAAAAAGGGCAGTAACAAATGAAGAATCACTTTACCATTTGATGCAGAGTATTGAAGAGTTTTCATACTTCATTTCCCAAATTGCTCCGCAAGTTTATTAGAATGGTAAAAGAAATCTGTTTGGAAGTTCAGAAAATATCTGACAGATTGACAACAATAGTTCCATTCAATTGACCAAACTGATTTTTTAAAAAACTTTTCTCAGTTGAGAATTGGTTGAGGAACTTTTAATTCTTGAGTTCATCAGTCTATACTGATTCTACACTATATGAGGCAATTTAAGATCAAAAGGAAAGAATTCAGAAAGTAAAGGATCCTGGGTTAATTTCTAGTTGAGAAAATTAAAATTCAGTTTATCCAATTAAACAAAATCATTAACAGTATGATTCTCAAATAATTCCTAACCACACAAGAAACTGATCCTATGATTAATATATTTATACATAAAATTTTATAATTTCTCTAAATTATATTACTTTGAAATTGCCAACCCATTATATTGCATTATATTTATCTGCTACCCCTATTTTTCTTAATAATCCCACATAGTAACTCTGATTATTATCAATTGTCAAAGATTTTTTTCATATAAAAATAATTTTATTTGTCTAGAATTTCAAAAGGTATAAAAAGTAAGAATAATAGGTTAAGCATAAAGTTATATATTTTAATTATCAAAAATAATCATTTTATACATTATAAAATTTTCTTATAATACAACATATTTTAATCTATATTTTGTTTATTCTTTACATGTTTTTAAATTTTAAAGTTAAGAAAATAATAATTAAAATATTTTTTAATCATAATTTGCAATTTATCTACTACTCAAAGAAAGTCATTCTGAAATGAATAAAACATATAGACAAAATAATATTTTCTATGCTTATTTTAGTATAGACGTTTTTCATACAATCTACTTTTCAACATAAATATGATTTTTTTTTATTTTTGTGTTATAGATTTAAAAAAAAAGTGTTGGTTTCTGAGTTATATTTGAAAGCAAAGATTACCTTAGCCACAATCCAAAGCCATGGTAAAAATATACATGACTTAACTTTATAATAATTAAAAAAATTTTTTTTTGTAAAATATCAAGAAAAATTTCAAATCTATAAAAAATTAATTTATAAATAACCATTGAGCAATAAAAGTAGATAAATCATAGATCCAGAAACTATAACATTCCTTTTCAATAAAGATGAAGAGTGATTATATTATAATGATTTTGTTTTGTGATAAATATATTAGTATTCATCTGATCAATTAGGATTTTCATGGGTGTTTACCCTGCAATTAAGAATAACTCATTTCACATTTTCTAATTAACTATATAATATTTAAAAAACTACCTGAATATTTTTAAAGCTGACTCAAATTTGATTCGCAAGATGATGGAAGAATACACATATCATTACATTTTCATCGAATAGAACAATTTTTTTTATTAAAAAAAATTATTGATAACAAATTATATACAAATATTAATATATTTACAGTAGAATAAATTTATAATATTGCAATTCAAATAATTCTTCTTATATTTTTTTCAGTGAAAACTTATTATTATTACAGTTTTTGAATTGCAATATTGTATATGAAGATAGCAGAAATAAAGGAAAGGAAAAAGAAAAGTGTTTAGAAAGATTATATATATAGAATATATTTATGTTACATAGGCAAAAGTATGATGAAACTACAACCATAATGATATGGAGATACAATAAGGTGTTTAATTCTAACAAAGCATGATTCAAAGAATAACATATTCTAATATTGCATAATCGTGATGACAAAACTGAGGAACAGTCCAGATATTTATTTTCAAAAGTGAAATATGATGAAGAATGTTAATGGAAATAAAGTTTTAAGCTATGAGAGAGCATTACAAATCTTAATATCACTATAAAATATGTTGTAAAAAGCAACCAACTTCATGCTTAAATAAAGAAGTGAAATTTAATATCATCTTCAAAACTGTCATACTGAAGTTGAATCACAATAATAACCAGACAATCACTTTCAACATAAACTCAGTTTTATACAAGTAAAAACATTTGGGAAGATTAGTGCTTGAAACTTGTGAAATTGATAATGGAAAGATTGACAAAGTTATTAGAATAAAAATGAAAACATTTAAATACATTTTGAATAGAGATAAGAATTTATATTGTAGCCCATTAAAGGTAACAAAGAAAATAAAAATTTAGTCAATTAGAAAAATTGAGAAAAAGAAATAAGATTTTTGAGATATGGATTTGGAGGAGAATGAAAAGATAAATTGGAATAATAAGATTAGTAATGTAAAAGTGTTTTAAAAAATAAATGAAAAGAGAATAAAATGAGTAATCTGTGTGAGAGAAAGCAAGCTAGAAAAAACCCAATTATCATTGATAATATAAAATAAAATATTAATTATAAGAGTTTGAAAAGAAGAACAAATAACAGAAAGGCTCGGAAAAGGCTGTTAGTCTGAAATGTGTGGATAGCCTTTTATTAAATAATTAAGAATGGGGACGACATAAATCTATACAAAATTTATATATACAAACACCCACAACACACACACATATATATATATATTATACTATTTTCCCCATAAATACAATAGTTCCCTAATATTTTGAAAGTAGTTTATATCATATATTGTGTGCTATATATTTTTTCCCAGAAATATGATTTTTTTCTACAATTCAAACTTTAAACGATAATTATTCATTGTTTTAATTAGTTTTATGTACTATTTATAAACTTTATTCTTATTTGATTTAACGTACATACATACGTATAATCACACATGAGCAATTAATTTTTTTTTTTACATTTCGGTTTGCAATGTTAAAATAAAAAAATTACTAAAATCCACCTAAGACTTAGCAATTAAAATATTTACCAAAGATCTTCAAATTTAATTATAATAAAAAGCTGTCACAAAAATAATTTGAACATGTTTGTTGGTGCCCACCAGGGAGGATGTACTATACTGTATTTATTTTGGTTTTATAGTAAATAAAAAATCCAAAAAAAAAAAAGAAAAATAAATAAAAAATTAAGTTATTTTTTCAATAGTAATGTTTAGAAGAACACACATTAAAAAACAAAACAAAAACGTATTGACACTATGTTTTACTTTTTCAAAACTTTTTCCTGTATTTTTTTTTTTTTTTATTAAAATATTTTTAAATATTTTTTTCTACTTTTCCTTTAAAAGTTTAAAATAACAAAAATAGTAATACAAATATTGGAAAAAAAGAGTTTTACTTGCCTGTTCTGAGTTCATCTTGCTCTTATTAAAATATTTAAAATATATATCGAATGCAAATTTTATGTTTTGTTTTTTTGTTTATTTGTTTATGCCTCTTGCTCTAACTTTTTTTTTTAAAAAAATGTTGTAAAGATGAAAATTGCTCGAGGCAAGTCGGACTTGTTCAGAAACTGGAATGAAGATATGGAAATGAATTCACAAGTTTCAAGGGTAAAATTCAACACATCAAATATTGATAATAGAAGGGAATTATCCCGAAAACCAATATTAATTCTGGATTAATTCACTAAATATGTCATAAAAAAAAAAATTAGATTAAAAAAAAAAAACTAAAAAAAATATAGTTTATATCGAAATGTTTATATTTTTAACTAGATTTCCTTTTATGCATTAGTTTGAAAAAAAAAAAAAAAATCTATATATACCTATGTGTGTATATATACACATGTATAATTATGATACTCGATTACAATTTCTATTTATATTAATATTCTTTTTTTTTTTTTTAATATGTCAAAGAGTCGGCCGGGAAGCGAACTCGGGACAACTGCTTGGAAGGCAACTATGCTGACCACTCGGCCACCAATGCTTTACGATTTTTTTTTTTCTCATGTGTCATAGCATCAGACGGAAAGCGAACCCGCTAACCCGGGACAACTGCTTGTAAAGCATCTGTCGCTGACCTCTCGACCACCAATTTTTACTTGTAAGAACAAAACAGATATCATAAAGAATTGAGTCATTTGCATTACTTTCTCATTTTTTATAATTGTATCCCATTTAAGAAAAATTCTTTTATAGGTAATTAACTATTGGAATCTCCATGATTAATTGAGATAAAAGAGAACAAAATTCCCATATGCATAATGAAAACAAACTTTAAATAAAACTAAACAACAACAATATTGTGAAAGGGAGATGTTTGATACTTCTAAATATCACTGGAAAAGTGGTTATCTGGTCATGCTATGATTAAGTTAATATGAAAGGAGCACTAATAATGCATATCTAGATATTTCTCAACATGTTGATTTCTGAAATGTTTCTTCTAGGATATCAATCTATTTTACAATTGGCTAGCTTTAAAAGGTTTTGTTTAATTACTAACTACAAATTTGATAGATGACTTAGATATAAGTAGGAATAAAAAATTATAAAAAAAATTATTTTGATATCAGAAAAGTAAATAATTAATTACAATAATGAAAAAATAGTAATAATAACAAGTCAGATGTCACATGACTTATATATAGCTTGCACTTACAAATATGTTTAGAGCTATTAGCATGCTCTTAATTTTACATATTTGTAAGTGCAAGCTATATATAAGTCATGTGACATCTGACTTGTTATTATTACTATTATTATTTTGCTGTTGTGGCTTTGGCTAAATTAAATGGCTAAGCCTACTACTATATGGAGTATCTGAATTAAGTTCAGGCCCTTATGATTTTTTCAGTTGGAGAGCTGACTTTAAAGACATGTAGATGTCTAAAAGTTTCAGATCTTCTTCTAACAATTAACTTTTAGATAAATGCTTTGCTTGAGTTGGTTTTTTTAAATCTAATGTCCCAACTCCTCACTGAAAAGACCCATAGGTCGAAACCGGTCTGGGGATGGGGACAATCCAAGATAAAAATGATTTGAATGTCTTCTCTTGTAGTAGCATTTATCATAAATAAAAAAAAAAGCTTGTTTAGAGCTATTAGCATGCTCTTAATTTTACATATTTGTAAGTGCAAGCTATATATATAAGTCATGTGACATCTGACTTGTTATTATTACTATTATTATTTTGCTGTTGTGGCTTTGGCTAAATTAAATGGCTAAGCCTACTAATATATGGAGTATCTGAATTAAGTTCAGGCCCATATGATTTTTTCAGTTGGAGAGCTGACTTTAAAGACATGTAGATGTCTAAAAGTTTCAGATCTTCTTCTAACAATTAACTTTTAGATAAATGCTTTGCTTGAGTTGGTTTTTTAAATCTAATGTCCCAACTCCTCACTGAAGAGACCCATAGGTCGAAACCGGTCTGGGGATGGGGACAATCCAAGATAAAAATGATTTGAATGTCTTCTCTTGTAGTAGCATTTATCATAAATAAAAAAAAAAAAAGCTTGTTTAGAACTATTAGCATGCTCTTAATTTTACATATTTGTAAGTGCAAGCTATATATAAGTCATGTGACATCTGACTTGTTATTATTACTACTATTATTTTGCTGTTGTGGCTTTGGCTAAATTAAATGGCTAAGCCTACTAATATATGGAGTATCTGAATTAAGTTCAGGCCCATATGATTTTTTCAGTTGGAGAGCTGACTTTAAAGACATGTAGATGTCTAAAAGTTTCAGATCTTCTTCTAACAATTAACTTTTAGATAAATGCTTTGCTTGAGTTGGTTTTTTAAATCTAATGTCCCAACTCCTCACTGAAGAGACCCATAGGGTGAAACCGGTCTGGGGATGGGGACAATCCAAGATAAAAATGATTTGAATGTCTTCTCTTGTAGTAGCATTTATCATAAATAAAAAAAAAAAAGCTTGTTTAGAGCTATTAGCACGCTCTTAATTTTAAATAATGAAAAAAAAAAAAGAACCCCAAAATTAGCAAGTTATTTGTAATTTGGTTCCAGTAAAAAGAACAAAAAAACAACTTTTTTTCAGTTGCCAAACAATAAAATATTATTCAGGATTATTATTGTGTATATTAGAATAAATAAATAATTATTTATTAAATTTTAATAAACATTATTTATAAATTTATATAAAAAAATTAGATTGATATTTAATAAGTCATATTATTCTTAAACTTCCATGAAAACATTCTTTTCCAGATGCCAAACTATGAGTTAATATAAAAGTTTTCTTTCTATTTTTGTATCCATTAGAATTATTTATTTATTTATTATAAATAAAACCAGATGTACACAGCCTATAAAGGTAATGTTTTTTTAATTGATTGCCTTAACAATATTTTTTTAAAAATTTAATTAAACAAAAGATTTTAATATTATATAAATAAATGTGAAAAATGTAGATGGACTATCATTTTTGTAATAATTTTTTTTGGTTGGTTGTTTTAATATTTTTTTTTAAAGATTTAATATAAATTAAACAAAAGATTTTAATGTTATATAAATAAATGTTAGAAATGTACCTGGTCTGAAAGGCAATCATTCTATTAATAAAGCTAAATTAAAATATGTGAATTTGACAGTGTTATAGACAATAACTAATGGCAGAATTACTTCTTTTGTATAAAATATGCTTCACAATAAAAATTACAAAAGGATGAAATTATATCTTTGCATAAAATGCTCAAAATATAAATTATAGTTTAATTATGTATAGTTATTTATTTATAAAAGCAAATTTTTTTTTTGATTTCTCAATTGAATTTGACAGTGTTACAGACAAGGGTAATAGTTTTTTTTTATTGGTTGTGAATTTGACACATGACAGCCTTGTGGACAAACAAATTCACAGGAAACCTGTGACAGCCTTACAGACGAACATTCACATGGATTTTATATATAAGATGAGAGCAAAAATTGGTAAGTTATTATGTACAAAAGTTTTCAA
Organism: Epiperipatus broadwayi; assembly: GCA_028023455.1. Taxonomy (NCBI): domain Eukaryota; kingdom Metazoa; phylum Onychophora; class Udeonychophora; order Euonychophora; family Peripatidae; genus Epiperipatus; species Epiperipatus broadwayi. The sequence continues at coordinate 10,952,317 of JAQFVV010006204.1, forward strand.
GATATCTATTTTTAATTGGATTTTTAAGAATATTTTTTACTCAAGTCACCCTAAAACATATGTAAAATATTCTTTCTTTCTTTATTTTATTTAAAAAAAATCAAATTTTTAATGTAAATATAATCAATGAACATATGTTAAACAGTATATTAAATATAATTAAATGCTTAACATGGTCTTTATAAATCATTCATTACAATATACCTTGATAATCAATGTGCTTAGCAATATTGTTATTTACATAAAAATATATTCATAAAAAACTGAAAAAAAAAATACATTTTTTTAAAAAAAAAACCCATCATTATCATTATTATTAAGAAATTAATAACATTAAATGCCATTTTTCTTTAAAAATATGATTTTAAATAATCATTCATACATAAAAAATATTCAATAAAATGTTTATAATTTATGGGAATATATATGTAGCAGTTGTTGTGACTTACACCCAATGTGGCCACTTGATGGTGTTGTTGCTTGCAAAAATAATAAAATGTAACGTTACCAGGCCGATAATTTTTTTCCGGCCGACAATTTTTTGCTTTCTGTTCTACAACAATTTTTCAAAGTATTTTTAAAAAATGTACAAACCAACAATATTTTCTGAATTACATTTTTTAATTAAATTATACATTTCAGTGCATAGTGCAAATTAAGATTTCAGCACATAGTGCTGGAATGTGCAGGGGAGTCTGATGGTTTTGCTGATCCAAAAGATCGGCCAATACATTCACTACTCTGAGCAAACCAAGCTTTCAGCACATAGTGCTGGAATGTGGGGGGGGGATGATGGTTTTGATGCGAATATATGCACTAGTCTGAGAAAACAAAGATTAGATTTCCAAAACAATGTACATTGACAGTCATTTCATTACTCTCGTAGCTGTTCTTCCACAAAAATGCCTTTTTGTGTGACTTATGCAAAATGGTTCTGGGACATACCCTTTTGCAATTGTTTTTATTTTCCAAGATGTGTAAGGAAATGCATGACAGGTTTACAATTATTAGTATGTAATAGTACATCAAGTAAGTTGTAAGATCGTAACTTTAAATGCATATTAAAACACTTATGGCCAATTGAATTCCATATACCCTCACATCATTAGGTAACAGTTTGTGAAGTGTGCACTATTTCCATAGTGACATGAAGCACAGTGTGTAATGCCATCTAGGCCTGATAATGGCTAATATGAACATAACTGTTCTATAGGCTATAAGTTGGGCTGCATAAATGGCATATTTCTGTGCTTTTGCAGAGAAACAATGCCATCAAGCAGCCATATTGGGTGTAACTCACAGCTACCTATGTATCTTCATGAAAATAAAGAGTTTTTTTTTTTTTAAAAAGGATAGAAAAGTATTTTAGTGAATATTTTTTATTTGTGAATAAAATAATGCAAACATTAAGTTAATTAAAACTTTTAAAACTGAAAAGCCTATTTAATTTTTTGATAGCATGAGAACAAAAATCTTACTCATTAACTTGAATTATTTTATATTTATTTCAAGAAAAAAATATTGATGGTAAATTACTAACAATCTCTCATTTCATCTCTGATTAACATTTTTATATAAATGCAATCATTTGTTTGTTTTTGCTAGAAACAAAGTGCTGATGTTAAATAATGATATCTAAGTGATTAATTATATGATTTTATGACACTGAATTATTTCTAAGTTTGTAACAATCCCTCTTTCTCTCTCTCTTTTTATATAGAAATATACAAACCATTACTTTCTTTTTTTATTTGTAAACAAAAAAACATAATATGAAAATTTTACTCGTGACGGTTATATTTTTGTAATTTATATATATATTTTAAACAAAAGATTTTCACAGATTTATAGATTTAAATGCTGATAATTTAACGAGATTGTTTCATGTATTTTTATAGATAAAAAATATTTATAAAAATATATGAAAAAATCCTATTAATTCGCTAAGCTATTTTAGCTAACTGTAATACTTTTTTTAAAAAATTTATTTATTCTACTGATATTTGGTTATCGATCAAATATCTTTTTTGATTAATAATGACTATCTGTTTGTTTTATATATACAAATTATTTTTAGACATATGGCTTTTATTTTTTTTGTCACAGTTTCGTTTAAGTTCACTTTTTATTTTATTTTATTAATAAATAATTAAAATGATCTATTGTCAAGCATTGGTGGTCGAGAGGTCAGCGACAGATGCTTTACAAGCAGTTGTTCCGGGTTAGCGGGTTCGCTTCCCGGCTGATGCTACACCAACAAATAAAATATTTTTGAAAATATAGTGGTTTATTAATAATATTTTTTTTGTATTTTTGTTATATTATTAAAAAAACTTTAAAAATGTCAGTCACTCTTTAAAAAAGTTTTAAAAGAAGTGATAACTATAATAGGTAGATTATTTCATAATTAATAAATTTCTAGTATTTTACTACAGTTAAATTTTAATTTGTAATTTCACAGTAATTTATATGCATGGGATTTTTTTAAAGGTAATTTTACATACATTTAGATATTAAAGTCAATAAAAAGATATAGATGTCTGAAAATGTGTATATATGTATAAGATATATTAATTAGGTTTATCTACATCTAATTTTCAGGAACACTTTACCATAAAATTTTGCCTGGTTTACATTTGTTATAAACAGGAAAGGAATTTTATTAAAAATATTGTAGAGATGCTAAACATAGGAACAAAATTAAAAGTCCATCCAATAAAAATAAAAAAATTTTAAAATAAGAAAAAATAGGAGATGGCATAAATGAAATCTGATATACAATTAACAAATATTTTGATTTAAATAATTTTTCATCTATGCTCTCTGGTTGCTCTGATGTGGCATTATCTTTGACCAGAGAGTACCCTCAGTGAACCAAAAGCTCTTGGACCTAATTCACTGTCTCAAAAACAGAGATACCAAACTAGCCCCACCTACACTCCTCACAGACACTTGTGCAATCCTCCAAATCCCATCCTCTCAGCCTCTGTCATAAGACTCAATTACGAAGACATGCATTTCAGACTGGCCTGGACTACACACTGTTTCACCTTTCCACTTCCCATTCCCTTTTCACATGTATCCTTCCCCTCTTACCATGTTGCTCCTGAAATTTCAAGTTATTTATAACCACTCCCTTGTAAACCTTTTTCTAACTGTATCTATATATTTTTTTGATGAATAAACATCACTGAGAAAAAAAAAAATTTCCAAATGGGAAGTGGTTTAGATGTATCATCACATTTTGTTGATACAATCTGAAGAACAACAATTTAAATGATCTTCTGTTTGGAAAATTTTTAAAGTCCTTCTTGATTTTTAAATCAAATTATTAATCTACTGCCGACTTCCATTTTCTTATTTTTAAAATTTCTATTCTTGATTTTCATTGGATGAATTTGTAATTTTGTTCAGCAGGTTGTTGTTAATAGAGTTATTACAATAATAATGAATAAAAGTAAGAAGATTATATCCATATAAACAGAGATAACTTTTTACATTTTATAATTGTCAGGAAACTATCAAATACTACTAATTGAGATTCTCATGAGAGTAAACAAGCTTCTCCATTAACCTATAATAGCTTTTTTGTTGGAATTTTTGTTGAGTTAAAAAGCCCAAACAGAAGAGTTATTATAAGTTAATGGAGAAACTTTTTTTTATCTTGATAAACAGAGCAAAACTGTGATGCTTAATGGTTTTTTTTATCTTCAGAGAGATTATCAATTAGTAGTAATTGATAATTTCATGGAAACTACAAAAGGCAACAGTATTATCTCCACTTACATGGATATAATATCCTTATTTCTATTCTTTATTATAATAACAATCTATGAAAATATTTAATTCAGAGTTTCTACAATGTTTTTTATCTAGTGCCATGTTTACAATTATATTACATTCAAATATCAGCCTTTCAAGCTAATTGAGCACGCGCCTTTTGAGAGTGTTAAATAAATGAATACTTTCCTCTTCAATCCAATATATAGTATTTATGCAGGAATAAAAAGGATCCTCTTATTCCTACGACTCAAATTCTTTTATATGAGCAAATCTGAAGTACTGTTGAGGAGAGCGTGAGTAGAATTCTTACTTTAAATTACTATTTACGATGTTTTTTGACTGAATGACGTCGGTGAAATTACTTACAATTTACTAAATGTCATTCTTACTGAAACTTAATTATGAGTAAATAAGCAATTATTTTATCTAGTGCCATGTTTACAATTATATTACATTCATATATCAGCCTTTCAAGATAATTGAGCACACGCCTTTTGAGAGTCTTAAATAAATGAATACTTTCCTCTTCAATCCAAGATATAGTATTTATGCAGGAATAAAAAGGATCCTCTTATTCCTACAACTCAAATTCTTTTATATGAGCAAATCTGAAGAACTGTTGAGGAGAGCGTAGAATTCTCACTTTAAATTACTATTTATGATGTTTTTTGACTGAATGACATCGGTGAAATTACTTAGAATTTACTAAACGTCATTCTTACTGAAACTTAATTATGAGTAAATAAGCAATGATTTTATCTAGCGCCATGTTTACAATTATATTACATTCATATATCAGCCTTTCAAGCTAATTGAGCATGCACCTTTTGAGAGTCTTAAATAAATGAATACTTTCCTCTTCAATCCAAGATATAGTATTTATGCAGGAATAAAAAGGATCCTCTTATTCCTATGACTCAAATTCTTATATATGAGCAAATCTGAAGTACTTTTGAGGAGAGCGTGGGTAGAACTGAATTCTACTCACGCTCTCCTCAACAGTACTTCAGATTTGCTCATATAAAAGAATTTGAGTCATAAGAATAAGAGGATCCTTTTTATTCCTGCATAAATACTATATCTTGGATTGAAGAGGAAAGTATTCATTTATTTAACACTCTCAAAAGGTGCATGCTCAATTAGCTTGAAAGGCTGATATTTGAATGTAATATAATTGTAAACAAGGCACTAGATAGAATAATTGCTTATTTACTCATAATTAAGTTTCAGTAAGAATGACGTTTAGTAAATTCTAAGTATGTCAATCAGTCAAAAACATTGTAAATAGTAATTTAAAGTGAGAATTCTACTCACGCTCTCCTCAACAGTACCTCAGATTTGTTTATATAAAAGAATTTGAGTCATAGGAATAAGAGGATCCTTTTAATTCCTGCATAAATACTATATCTTGGATTGAAGAGGAAAGTATTCATTTATTTAACACTCTCAAAAGGTGCATGCTCAATTAGCTTAAAAGGCTGATATTTGAATGTAATACAATGTTTTTTGTAAAATATATTTCTTATCTAACAGATATAATTCATTCAAAATGTCAATGAAGCCACTTTCTGAGAAATGTTGCGAATAATATAGCCTTTATTCATATTTTAAAACTAAAGTATTCAATTATGATGAAGAAATTAATACAAAGGCATACCCACTCACAAATGCTCTACTGACTGGTAAAAATTTAAATATCATTCAACAAACATCCAATTACAAACAGCTTTGTAAAGATGCTAATAAACCTACTAAAACATTGAACCATAGACTGTCAAATGTATTGTTATGGCAGTTAACGCCATCCCAGTGAAAATTTTGCTGCATCTTCACCTACTTTGTAAGAGAAGAATGTTGCCTATGTATTTTTGAGATCTAAAAAAGTTCTGGATCATGCTTGAAGTGTGTCATGTAAGTCACAGATCCAACAGATTCAGTTAGAAATTAAAAGACATTTAACTTGAAGGACTAAAACTTTACTATTATCACAAAATTATACATTTTTTTATTTTTTGAAATAAATGTTATAATTATTTTTTAAAAAAATATAATAATATTATTAATTACACATTGATAAATTCAGGTAATATTTTTTTTGTACATGTTGTTTTGGAAATGATTAAACAAAATAAAATAATCCTTTCATATTAACACTATATTTTTGACATCATTATTGAAGAAGTAGAAGTACAAAACATTGCAAAAAGTTAAAATTAAGTAACTAGTTAACAGATTTTTTGAGCAGTCAACTAACATTTTTTTAACCAAAATAACAGATCAGGCACAACAAAAACATTCACTTGACAAAATAGAAATTTTTTTGAGCTAGCTGGAAATCTTTATAACTAACTTTTTATAGTAAAGGTTGATGGTACAGAGTGTCTGACAACAAGATAGACCCAAGTTTTATTTTAATTCTAAAAAAAATATAAGACCTATCTGAGTTTAAAAAGAGTAAAAGTATTGGGCATAATTAGCTAAAGCAACAATATTTAAAATTACTGTATCCTTTAACATTTTAAAAAGTGCACCTTAAAATGATGAATAAATTCATTAATGATGGAACAACAAAATAACTTAATCCACTTGTAGCTGGAGATCAATGTTGACTAAAAGTAAACATAAATATTATGAAGAATTATTCAAAAACAAAAGATCAGTGTATAAAAATTAAATACTGTATAGGCTAACAATTGTAATATTTTACTGTATAAATCCCCTAATAATGGAACAAAAAATCAGGGTAAATCACGTATGGTTGGACATAAAAAAATTTCTTGAGTTCCTGATATTAGTGTAAAGATAGTAGTGTCAAAGTAAGTAAGAACCTTGAATGACTAAAAGCATGGTGTATGACTAGATAATATATTGTTTGTATTTTTCCCAACCATTATGAAGATTTATGCCTAATGATTTTTAAATGCAGTTCATAAATTAGAACTATTTTTCAAGTATAAAATGTGGCAGTAAAATAATTATATTTTAGGGGAAATAAAATGAGTTTCTTTTGGTGCAACAATTGCTTTGTACAGATTCATACGAGATGTATAAGATTAATAATGTATATTTTACATGACATTACCAATCATTTGATTTAAATATTACTAAGCTATTGTGAATTATATCTTCTATGAAGATCTTTCAGGAAACTTTCTTTATATAAATAGATATTTTTTGATACTATTTAACTGTTTATACAAGAAATACTAAGCTTTTTGATGCAAATGATGGTTGAGCTACACCAGATTAAAAATGCTATTTTTGTAACACCTGTGTTTAAATCACTAATTTATATTTTCAATTTTTTAAATCATATTTAGGTACTAAACGAATAATCCTATATTTAATAATAGCCATTTGGAAAATGTCAACATATAAATATACCAAATTACAAATAAGGATTGTTATAATGTGTGTATTAATATAAATACTTATAAGGAAAAACATTCAAAAATACTCATTATTTAAATTCTTAAATGCATTTTTGGTGCAAATTCTTCTTTTTTTTTTTAAAAAAGCCCAAATATTAGAAAACTAATGTGGTTTAGTTCTGTGTTACAATATCAGTAAGTATACAAGATGTTAAACATGTTTTTGTAATATGAAAGAATGTGTAGTCATATTTTTGAGACCAAGAACATAAAAATAGTTTGGAATGAAAGGGATGATCCATAGTAAAAGATAAAAAAGTCTTAGTTTATTATTAATGCAACTCATTAGTGAACAGAAAATCTATCAAAATTCATCTGAATATGATTAAATAATTTAATATTTAAAATATATTACTTTTTGCGGAAATGGTTTAATATAGGAAGCTCTACATTTTATTAGAAGTATATACTCTTATTCTTCTCTTTTACTTTCTTTGCATATATATATATATATATATATGCATAAGAAAGTATGAAAGAAGTTATTATAATATATATATATATATATATATATATATCTTATAATAACTTCTTTCATATGCACTTCAATGCAAACAAATTTTCTTAAAAAACTTCTTTATTTTCCTAATGGTTTTGACTGTCCAGCAGTCTTCATCAGAGCTTTTCAAATCTCCTCTGAAGCAGAGAATGTTTGAAAAAGCTCTGATGACGACTGCTGGACAGTCAAAACTGTAAAAAAAATAAAGATGCTGTACATCAAAAGTGCTTTCAAATACCTAATGTTTTTGAACTTTTTGTTCCATAAAAACATTCACATTTAATCACAAAATTATTACAATTTAATTATCATTTTATATTATCAAAAAGATTATTATGAAAGTATGGAAAAAAATTGGTAGTAAATTTTTTAAAATCCTATTTAAGAGAATGAAAATCTTTATATTTGGATTCCATCACTTATATTTTTTAAAAAGTATTATTTGCAAAAAAATTGTTAAAATGAAGACCTTTTCTAATACTATGCAAAAAAAGAAAACATTGCAAAAAATATTTAAAAATATAAAAATAATATCAAGTTGACTTTGTCTATCATCAATGCTAATACGTCTTCTTTAAATTTCAAATTTCAAATTCATAACTAGTTTCAATGCTATCCCTTCTTAGATAATTCAACTTTTTAGACTGAATAATATTATATTAAAGATCTTGAAGATAACACTGATGATTGAAGAGGGAGACTAAAGCAAAATGATGGCTCTATCCCATTCCTAACTTTTGAATATGATTGAACTTATTAGATAGTAAGTAAAATTTTCTTTCACCAATGTTAAATTACCCTACACAAAAAATTAAGACAATCAAAAAAATCTTACTTCAGTGAATGAATAACTGATCCATACCTGCAAAGGTACTTTCTAAATGTAATTTTAAATATGGTAACATCTACTTTACTTCACAAGCAATTTTTTTATATTGTTTTTTTGATAACAAATTACATGAATTTATATATATAATTTCAGTGCTAATGCTAAACTAAAATAAATATTCAAATATTAAATCAGTCTTGAGCACCCCAACCTCTATGAAATAAATATATAAATACATTAGAGTCCATATTTTAAAATAGCAAGCCTCAAAATGATATTACTTTGGCAGTGTATGCTATTAGATGTTAAATATTGAAATATGAACTAATTACAAAGAGCTTGAAAACACGTTTACTAGTCTTATATAAAGATAAACTAAACATTAGTAATTTTAATCTTTAAACTACCTAACACAATTACATATGAAAATAATCTCAATGCTAATATTAAAGTGAAATAAATATTCAAATATTAAATTATCCCACATGGTTAAGAAATTCAGCACCATCCTACGTGAAATAAAGATAGAAAAATTTTAAAACTTCTCAGCCAATAGAATTTCAATATAAAATGGGAGACAAAAAGAAAAGGATAAAATAACAATTTTAAATCTCATACATATTCTTAATATTTAAAATGAAAGAAACTCTAAATATAGGTACTGAAATGTCAAAAAAGATATTGTATGATTGGGACCATGAACATTTTCAAACAGTACAGAAAAGAATCAAATCAATATTTTTTTAGATATATGGTAATAATAGTCACAAAATTAAATAATCACAAGCTATCAAAATCTATCCTTGAAAACATTAAAATTAATGTATATAAGTTGAGTTAATGTAAACTATAATCATAGTTTTGAAAACATTCTTTGTTTAATTGCTGCACTATATAGAAAAATTAACCACTATACAGAAGATACATATTTTAAGAAGGATATCCTTTATTAAATGCCTAAAACACTATAACTATAAATATAGTGATTTGTCTTCTTACATTAATAATATAAAATTAGCTGAATTGATATTAAAACATTAATGATTAATATCAAGGTCTTCTATAAATCACCTATGTTCTGTATTTAAATATCTTTATAAAACTATTTATTAGTATGTTTTATAAAATTATTTTATATCTAAATAAAAAACAGACAGAATTAACAAATGAATTTTTCATAATAAATCATTTCCAAAAATAAATGAGACAATTTAAATATTTAATAAGTATAAGCATTAAGCAAAAACTTTCCATACAGTAGAGCCATCCAGCTCAAGTCAGAGTAATCAATGGATGCACAAACGTTTGTGCATAAAATCCCCACTTAGTGCCTATGCATCCAATATGTGCAGATAATTAATTCATCAGTGAGAAATCTTGGATATGAGAGCACTGCACCTAGATCGTAGGATATAATGCAACTCTCTACAGTCACATTTTACCTTTTTGTTCAACAATAAAGCTATGAGTCTAAAATAAAAGCACAACAATGTTTTCAGTCCAAGCTTATTCACTTGTATACTCATATAGATGTGAACCCAGTTCAGCAATTATACATTTTGATGTCTTTGATTCTTTAATAATCATAGACACCATCATCCCATTTGGCAGGATTGGTACTAAACCACTAAGCATCACATAATCACCATTCATCACATGATCACATTTCCATACAAGCACATAATTGTTTATAAACAAAACAAAGCAAAAATCCATATAGTAGCGCCAGCTGTGCTAAACAGAGTAATCAATGGATTCCAAAAGGCTTATGCATAAAATCCCTATCTAATGCCTACTCATCCAATATTCCCAGACTAGTTTCTGGCTTGTGGCCTTTGTCAGTGAGGCGCTTTGGATCTGAGAGCACTGCATCTAGATCTTAGGATCTAATGCAACCCTCTAGCAACCACCTTTTATCTTTACTTAACTACAAAACTATGAGCATGAAATTGAAAACACAAAAATATTTTCAATCTAAGCTCTATAGCTTATATAATCATATGGGTCTGAACTCAGTTCAGCACCCATACATTTTAGTGTCTTTGGCTCTTTAACAACCATAGACACCACTACCCTATTAGGCAGGATTGGTGTTAAACCAGCAAGCAGCACATGATCACATTTCCAATACTAGCACATAATTGTTTATAAACAAAGCAAAGCAAAACTCCATATAGTAGTGCCACCTGTGCTAAACTGAGTAATCAATGGATTTTATGCACACGCCTTCTGGCATCCATTGATTACTCTGTTTAGCACAGGTGGCACTACTATATGGAGTTTTGCTTTGCTTTGTTTATAATCACCATTCCCTATCCCTACACAAAGCTATTATAACAGAGCAACGACTCTCAATATAGTAGTGCCAACCAGAGTAATCAATGAATGCAGGAAGATTCATACACAAAATAACAATCTAGTGTCTACTCATATACTATCACCAGACTGGTTTCTAGCTTGTGGCTTGCATCAGTGAGGATATGTAAGCATACAGAATGGTGATCATGTGATATAAGTATTAAGCATGTTTAGCTTTTGCTAACACAAAAAGTTGTAGATTTTCACATACATCAACATGAACATGCACTCACATTCACATTTAGTTCTCTGGATAAAGATTAATTAAAATAATCAGACAATAGAGTATTTCAATAAAATGAAAACATTTGAGCATTATTATTGGTGGGAGACTGTGATATCTTGTATCTCTAATCTCACTATAATTTATTTGGGTAAATGCAATTTCAAAATTGTCTTCTAAAATAATAAAGTTTTTATGGAATTAAGATGCATTATATATCATTTATGATTAAAAATAAATCATAATCTCAGATTTATTAGAGTATGACAGTTTTTCTTCATCACTACGTTTATAGCCAGTTCACTAGCTCTCTTAATCTCACTAATTCAGATTAACTTAAGATCTAATAGCAGATAGATATGCATTTTCCAATCAATGACGATATTCAGATTTGTCTAGGTCCAGCAATCTGAAAAATATCATAAACTTTAATATGAACATTTTTTAAAAGTTAATTTGAATTAGTTATAAACTTCAGGTCATGGATGATGTGACAATTATACCTCAAGCCTTCTTCTATGATTAATATATTACAAAATATATTTAAATGCTTTAAGAAATTAATTGTCACATTTAATAATTAATTGTGGATAAATGTAATAGTTGGAGAATTGCATGTGCCAGAATGATACAACATCAAATGTATGCATGTGTTTATGTTAAGCTTTCTGCCCAAAGGCAGATTATCTAAGAAAAGAGTATTACAGCAGTGTCACTAGAAGTTTGTTCCCCTTTTTTTCACTATTTATCAGAGCATCTCTATTTTAGAGTATATCACAAATTTTAATAAATCCCACATTATTAATTCATAGCAGCTAACATTTTTTAAAAGGCCAAATCAGTGGTCAAGGTTAAAAATGATTAATTCATTTTAAGTATCAAAAAAAAACAAAAAAAACTATTTTTTTTTGCAATTGTAATTAAGATTTTAAAGATTGCTTTGGGATTAAAAACCAGATCATAATCTTTAACAGAGGTTTAAAGTTTATATCTGTGCTAGAGATAATCTCTAGTTTAGAAATTGATTAGTAACAATCATTATTGTATTCACCTGCGGTGGATGGTGTCAAAGTTGTGAGTGGAGTGAGTTTGACAATGGTAAATAAAAGTGTAACAATTTAAAATAAATACTTTAAATTATATAAAAAGTTGTTGAATAATGAAAAAAAGAAACACAAAATTAAAGAGTGAATAATCATATTTAGTATCTGTTAATATAGATTAAGGAATAAAAAAATTAGACTCAAAAATAGCTGTGACTATCTTGATAAAAAGTACACATCTAAGTACATTATATTAGAATTGCATGCATTGGAATAAAAAATTGAAAATATTATGAAAGTATATACTTAAAGAATGAGCATTATCAAAAAGTACCATTAAAAAAAAATTAATGTTCTATATTTTTTAATTTTTATCAATGTACCTCTCATTTCAACTTTACTATATTGCAATTGTCAATTGATATTAAAAATCGGACCACCCTTCTTACTTTGCATACATTTTAGCTTTCCTTCATTTTCCAAATGATATATATATATACATATCATCTTTCATATATATGTATATCAATAGTATTTTGTCCTATGGACAGGTCTAGAGAGCAATCACATCACTAATTTATTAATTTCTCTACACCATTCTCTTCATTGCCCAGTTCTTCAATTCTACATAACTCTTTTCTTCCCATCTCTTATATCATCCAACAATGTCAATCTTTTCTGTCCTTTCTTTTTGTTTCCACCCACCATTGTCTTCAAAACCTCTTTCATTAAAGTATACTTTCTTCTTAATATATATACAATGCATTTCTTTTCAATATAGTACTAAAATTCAGCTTTCTATATTTAAAGGGTGTGTGTCTGGAATAATATAGCTATGGGGCATTTCAAATATTATATATATATATATATATATATATATATATATATATATATATATGTATATATATATATATATATATATATATATATATATATATATATATATATGATAAAGGCCAAACATAACAGATGTTTTAACATAGAATGAGAGAGATTGGTATGATTTCTGGACTGATATATGGTTGTGCTATAATTGAGCAAAGATCAAATATGCAGTTATAGAAAAAAACTTGAAAATATATATGAGAGTATAGATAAAAACCAAAAATTATGTTGACTTTAAAAATGAAGAAAATGTAAAGGACAGTAATAGATTTTAATGTCTTGGATCATTCGCTACTAACCCCATAGTCATACGGTTGAGTTGCATTTAAAAAATGTAAAAATAGAAATCAGAATTGTTGTCTTATGATACTTTTTATAAAACTCTATGAATGTTGGCCACTTTGATTAATATAGTTTTCCAACACATTCCAACAACATTCATATCATTTTTATTAGTTAACAACTGAGAACACATAGTTCAGGCATTTTTTTTGATTAAAATTTAATAAATAGTTAATATTTTTATAAGGTCTTTTTCAAGATGAATAAAAGAAAATGAATGCTTTAAATCAAAATTGTTAGTATTTTTGTTTTTTTAAATGATTTTTAAATTTGATATATGAAGCATGTAAACAAATTCAGGTAATAAAACATTTATTTATTCTCTGGTTGAACAAATTAATATAAAACAAAATTTTGACTATTAGGCAGAAAATGTATCAATACCAGTTATGACTACTTATTACATGCAAAATATTTAAATAGTACTTCAACATATATTTATATATATTAAACTGAAGATTTTTATGGGCTGTAAATAAAAATGTAATATTATCTGGGTATACACACTGACATTTCAAAAAAATCACACTGATCATCAACTGGATAATAGATATTATAAAATAATTATAGAGGTGCTGTAAACACTGATGTATAAGAATAATGAACGTTCTATTAATAGAAAAAGAAATAATAATTATGAGAAATTATTTAGGTTAATCAATTTTTTAAAAAATGTTTCCAAATAGAGATTAATTTGCATGGTTCATCACATTTGTTGATACAATCTGTCCTTTTAAAGATCTCAATGACGTCTTTGATCTGTCATTGTTGGAGGATGTCAAATCTGGATAGTATTCTTATATTTGAAGTCAATATTATGACTAATATTTATAGCATGGAGTGATGATGTCATCTCTTCTAGCAGTGATGTGATAATTATTCATATCTATACAGGAAGCTTTACAAATCTTAAATGAAATTTCAAAAAACTTCATGTGCTTCAAGAGGGATTGAGTCTTTATGTGATGTTTTATTAGCTAATGGCTATAATAATAAAGCAATATGCTGAGTATTAATTCAAATCCTAAACAATCAAAATAAAAAACAAAAAGAAGAAACAATTATTGGAGTTTGTATTCCTTATACAAAAAAAACTACAGACAATATTGGACATATTCAAGACATTATAATATAAAGACATCATATACCACTCACCAAAAAATTAATAGCATTATAACTAAGCCTAAAGTCTCAACCCCTCTTGAAGCACATGGAGTTTATGAAATTCATATAATATTTGTGAAGCTTCCTATATAAGTATGAGTAATCATTGCATCAATGCTAAAAAAGATAACCATATTAATGCAGTTAAAATACTCATCATCATCATCATCATCACTATCTCTCCATGATATAGATTTCTAATATGAGAATACTATCCAGAAGTGACACTCTCTGACAATGTCAGATAAGAGAAGCCATTAAGATCTTTAAAGATCACATTGTATCAACAAATGAGATGAAACATGAAAATTATCTTCTATACTTAAAAAAAAAAACACATTAAACTGAATGATTTCTTATAATTATTATTTATATTTTCTACTAATAGAATGTTCTTTATTGTTATACATCAGTGTTTATAATGCCTTTACAATTATTTTATAATATTTGTTACCCAGTTGATGACCAGTGTGACCCTGGTCAAAATGTTGGTTTACACACACACACGCGCACACACACACACATATATATATATATATTGTAACGAGATGGGGTAGGTGAAATGGAGTGAACATGGGGGGTGGCAAATCATAATCAACCCCAAGTCACTAGAAAATGAAATATCAATAATTTACAAATTTATATATAAGTAATATAATATTTTATAAGAGCATGAGATTAGAAAATCTCTATAAGCATTGAGAGATTGATGAGATCAGGAGAGATCAGCCAGCTAACTCAGAAGAGCAACTAAAACATATTTATACACCATATATATATATATCAACCAGCATTATAAAGTAATTATAAGTGCAAGTAAATACTCAAGAGAAACAACCATCCATCATCATCATTGATGGGAATAAACAAATCAGTACAATATATCAACAGTCCATCTTGTGGCTGGATTTGAACTATAAAAAATATAAATCAACAGTCAACCTTGTGACTGGATTGGAAATGGGTCTTCTGTAGACCAGGCTAATTTCTGAGCCTTTGCCAGTTGGACAATTATTTAAACATAACTTGGATGCACCATCTTAGTGCCCATCCATTAAAATACACAATAATCAGAAAATCTAAACAATAATGCTGGGACATTAAAACATGCTGATCATCATCAATGCTCTGGCCATTTAAATACCATTAATGTACTGGCCAATGATAAACTTAACTCCTAATAAGGCTAAACTGAAATAAAAGATAGTGCATGGGCCTTAAAGAGTATCCTCTTTTTCGCCAACCAGGATGATGATTGATCATCTCTGGATGCCCCAAAACACTAAATAAACATCCCCATTTATATATTCATCCCGTGCTCAAATCTAGCTCAGAGAACATAAAGCTCTATTACTGTATGTGAACAAGAGATGATGGAAACATTTTTTAACAATTAAATAAAGTTTATTAATAACAATAAAAAAATGGTATTTAAGATCTATATGGTGATACATTAAAATTAAGTCTTGTACAATAAAAAATTATCACATTGGTGATTTACGTAATCATCATTCAATATTCAAATTATTACATTGTTTTACATATATGTGTGCACAGATGTGCAATTTATAATATACAATTAATATTCACTAACAAAAAAAAATGATTAAAATTTACATAAGTGTTGTAATTGACAATATACGCAGATATACATGTGTGTATATGAAATAACCTATTTTAATTTGTTACAATAATAATATATTTTCCTAATTAATTCCATTTGGAAAACATGCATAAATTTCACACATATACCTGTTTATAAACAAAACATAGATATAATTTACAATTTAGTTTCACTTTATAAGTTCTTTTTTTTTTTATCAAACTAAATGAAGTCAACTTTTGTTTGACAAGTACTTATTGATTAATTATCAGCATTCTTAGACAAATTTAAAAGATTTGCTTTTACGATTTTAATTCAAACAAAATTATGCTTGAATTTGTATATTCTTCTTTTAATGTCATTTTTTCTAAGGAATTACCAAAACAATTTCTTCAAAAATATATATCAAATTGTCTTTCTTTTAGACATTTCACTCAAGCAAATTATTGACGTGTTCTGTTTTAAGTCTAAGTTATTAATTTATAATTTTAAAAGTCGTTTTAAAGAATAGTAAAATAAAATAACGCGTGTATCTGTGGTTCCCTGCTTGTATAGATAAACAGTAGCATAAGTACATCAATTTTTTCATGCTTTCTCTTGGTAAGCTTGGTTTCTAGCTCATCAGAAAAAATATAATTCCAGGCTTGTTGTCATCATCAGGTAAAAGTATATAATTCAGATGTGGTTGGCTTTCTCCCTTCTGTAGTCAGTTCCACTTATACTTGGATTTTGTAAGCTTCAGGTCAGCAAGCTGTTTTTTCAGAACACTGTTAAGACTATGAATTACCAAGAATCTTGATCCGTTTCCTCCATATAAATTCAAATCCATTATTGAACTGAATAGCAGTGCTTCCTTGCATTCTTACATCCTCATGACAGTTCTCTTGATAATTATTCTAACCATCTTTGCAGCTAGCTTTACTGTGGCCATTTTCTGCTACAGTTATCAACTCTTCACAAAATATTTTAGCCAACTTTACAGCTAGCTCTTCTGCTAACTCTTACAAATCTGCCAGCCAAAACTTTTCAGTTGGTCTAGTTGGCCACTGCTTAAAATATTACAACCAGACTTCTCTGGGCAACTCCTACAAAACTGCAAGCAAAACCATTCTCTTCAAAATCACTATCCAAAACTGGAGCTAATTTTGTTATCAGCCCTTTTATAGAATCATCAGAGGTAAATTTCAAAATCAGAATTACAAATAATATTTATCAGACCTTTTAAAAATACTTATTTCATAATGAAATTTTACTTTAAACCCAGAGTTATTTAACTCTTTACTTATTATTTTATTTTAGGAAATATAAAAAAATATCTACAAAAATTTATTCTGTGTTTATTTCTACTTTTCCTTTATATATATATATGCACATACACTATATTAGTGGGTGTATGTAACCCAACTGGTTACAGTATATATATATTCAATTAATCATACACATATGTACCTCGATAATATTTCACATATATATATCATCACATCCAAATTTATTTTAGATTGCAGCTCTAATTTTTTGTTTCATGACTTTAATATAAAACATCAGTTTTGTATATGCAAGAACTTGATTCATCATGGCCAATATATGTATTTAAAATTTATTATGAGAATTCTTGCAAATATAAAAATAAACCACTAAATTGTAAAATGACATTAGTTTGCATTTTTCTGAATGTAAATAGGTGTTTACCAGTATGACAAGATAAATTTGTAAGATATCATTTAACAGAAAAAAGAGTCGAATTAAAGAATCAATATAAATTTTGTAAAATCCAATTTTGCACATTTTTTAAAATTTATCTTCTTAAATAATGAAAGATAGCTTCATTATTTTGATCAATTTCATTCAGGTCCTAATTTGATTACCAAGATATTATTATGAATGTGGCAGGTAGGAACTCAACACTATACCAGGATGTTCTTCAAATATATATAATATTAAAAAATATGATATTAAAGAATTAAAGCTTTGTATCAAGTATAGTTATTAAGTTTGTGAAAAATTTATAATTACAAAAAAAAAAAACAAAAACAGTCAGACTTTGAAATCAAATATAAGTAGCTAGTCAATGATTCCAAAGTGTTTAATTAAAAATATATATATATATATTTCATTATTACTTCTTTTGCCTCTTTTTCAAATAAAACTGTAAGATAATTGAGTGTATTATCTCTTATGTTTACTTAAGGTTTGATAAGAATATAACACTATTAATTAAAAGACAAAGATTTTGAAAATAGTAATGTAAAGTTTCTTGAAGATAATCGAGGAATTGCAAATTTGAAAATTAAAAACATTTCTCAAGCCAATTGTTGGCATAGGGTGTAGAGATGTATTTAATAAAATACTGAATATAAAGTATTTTTTTCTGCTTTTAGAAATTTATGGATAATTACATTAACTTTTGCTTAAGAATACAAAATATTTATATATATTCCTGGGTTTGAAACTAGTCGTAGCCTGCATTGATTAATAAAAATCTTATCTGATTAAAGTATAATTTTAGCTAGATAATAAATTGAGGTCTTAAAAATTAATTTATTTATTTATTTAGCTTATGGATTTTTAGACAGTTAACTAACTATTCGAAGACCAATTTCTATTACCAATTAAATATTCATTTGATTATAATGGTATATCAGATAACATCATTTTAAGTCTCCTCCTTCCAAATTTACTTCCAAAATTAATTGCACTTAATGTCGAGAAAAATAATTAGCTCGAGGACTAGAAAAAATTTAGAAAAAAAAAAAACTACTTTTTTAAATGTTTAATTTCAGGTGTGCCCAATCAACTACATTTCTGCGATAAATTTAAATAAATATGACATGGCTTTAATTTTTAAATATCTAAGGTCAAACTGCTTAATAAAAAATAAAAAAAAAGTTAATTGTTTACTAACTTCCTAGTAGTTTGTAAAGTAGAAAAATATGTGCTGTGTACATAAGTAGGACAGATTATGATGTTAGCCATATCAAATATATATAAAAAAAAATCGTATTTTTTTTTTTTTTTACATAAAACAATGGTCAAAAAAAAAAAAAAAATCGTAAAGAAATGTACAGAGATTCTTAGCAGGAAATAAATTCACTAGTAGCTTTATTATGTCCTTCAATTTTGCTATTGTAGACATCTATGTCATGATTTTTTTTTCTCATGTGTCATAGCATCAGCCGGGAAGCGAACCCACCAACCCGGGACAATCGCCTGTAAAGCAGCTGTCGCTGACCTCTCGACCACCAATGTCATGATTTGTGTTTGTTTGCATTTATAAGATAAATAGCTGTTAAATTCTATTTAGAAAGCAAATAAGAAGTTGCTTCACAGAAAATATATAAAAATCTGTTAAGCAGATTGAATTTGTTAATGACTTAAGATATAGTTTTATTAACTGAGATTGGTTTCAAATCACAATCTACCTTTTTGTAATGTTCAACTAAAAAAAATCAATATCAAAGAATTATGATGTAAAATGGAATTTTTATGAGATTCCAAACAATTTCTTTTTGTAGATCCAACTATAAAGACATCTGAATTTAATCTTTTTAGATATAATTATGAGTCTCATCAAATAACATCAGAACAACTCGTAGTCATTGTGCTCATCTGTTTCATAAAAATTATTTATTTATTTAGCATATGGATTTAGACAACTTAACTATTAACAAGATATTATAAAAACACCTATGGAGATTTCAACCATGCAGTAGATTAACCAGTGGCTTTATTAAGCTCTTTAATTGTGACTTTGTAACTATAAATTCAATAGTCATTTCAATATGAATCATAATTTGTATTTGACCATATTTACAAAGATAAATGGCTGGTGAATTTCATTTATGAATCAGATAAGCACAATGACCACAAGTTGTCCTGAATCAGTTGCTGGAACTCCAGCTGCATCTAGGAAGATCAAATCCAGTTGGCTTTATTGTTGTGTCTGGACAGAGACATTTGTTTGTAATATCATAAGAATTCTGTTTTTTAATGCCACAATTATTCAATAGTAGATTCTTGGTTGAGCATAAAAATGGGAATCTTGATTTGAATTGAGTTTTAGGAGGTGAAACTATATCTTGAGTTATTAGCAAGTCTGATCTGCTTAATAGTATTTTAATATATTTTCTGCAAGACAATTTCTCTTATAATTATATCTGATGGAAAAATATGTGAAAGATCACGAAGACACTGCTAAGAAATAGACTTAAGTATACCAATAATATTTCTCATGATAATATTTAATTGAGAATCTGAAAGTTTGGGTGAAAATTTTTCTCCAAAGAGAACCCAATATTTCCTAGCAAAAAATACTTATGCTAAAGTTCTTGCTTCACAATCTCAAATAATGGCTGCCAGATTTCCAAGGAGAAATTTATTTTGATTTGACTGAAGATAAATAAGAAAAATAAATTGAGCTATTTCAGACTACTACTGTAAAAAGTTATGTTCAAATTTTGTTGTTTAGATCAAAAAATGAATATACTATCTTCATCATTATGAATAAGACCTCATTGAAAAACATTTCCAATTTTGTTACATGCATAAGAAATTTTTCTATTTCAGGAAATGAAAATTATCATCCAACATTATTATTTTGTGATCTCTATAAGTTTTTTAAATGAATCATATTAATCAAATTTTCACCAATAGTTGAGAGTCAACTTCCTATTGTGAACAAGTTTTATCTTTAACAACTCCTACAAAAAATGAACTTTCAAACTAAATTAAAAACTGGCATTATCTTTATTGATATAATACTAGCCTATGATTTTGTTTGGAAATTAGTTTTTTAAAAGTATCTAAAATTCTTAATTGTAAGAAAACCATTGATTTACTTGACAGATATTCTCCAATAGAAAAATTCAAATGACATAAAATGATCATCATAGTCAGTACAAAATTTTAGAGCATGGGATTCCAAGAGGTTCAGTTGTCTCACATACTTTTATATTCATCAGTTCCAGATTTATCTATACTAATGATAATACTATGAGTTCTCATAAATGATTTATAATCATCTATATAATTGAATTCATTATTCTTATTATGGATGTTCTTAATATCACTATGAAATGTATAAGATTTTGTGAAATATTGGTTAGAGAACATTGGCATATATTGAAACTTTGGTCATTTTTAAGTTCTACAAAAGTTTACTTCTTTTTTTCATAAACAAAGATCAGCCTTTCAAGCTAATGTACATGCGCTTTTTATGAATATTAATACTAATAAATGAATACTTTCATTTCCAACACAAGATAAAGTCCTTTTGAAAGAATAGAATGAATCCATCTATTGTTTCAACTCAAATGCTTATATATGGGCTAATCTTAAGTACTGGAAATGAAAGTGTGAGGATAAACCACTCACTTTAAATTACTTTTTACTATGTCTGAATGAATGACGCCCACACAATTATCTAGAATTTACAAAACATCATTCTTAAATGAAACTAAACATATATAAATGAGGCATTTATTTTATATAGCACTATGTTTATAAATTGTAATAAACTAAAGATCAGCCTTTCAAGCTAATGTACACATGCTTTTTATGAATATTAATACTAATAAATGAATACTTTCACTTCCAACGCAAGATAAAGTCTTTTCAAAAGAATAGAATGAATCCATCTATTTTTTCAACCCAAATGCTTATATATGGGCAAATCTTAAGTATTGGAAATGAAAGCATGAGGATAAACCAATCACTTTAAATTACTTTTTACTATGTCTAAATGTTGGATTCATTCTATTCTTTCGAAAAGACTTTATCTTGTGTTGGAAGTGAAAGTATTCAATTATTAGTATTAATATTCATAAAAAGCACGTGTACGTTAGCTTGAAAGGCTGATCTTTAGTTTATTACAATTTATAAACATAGCACTATATAAAATAAATGCCTCATTTATGTATGTTTAGTTTCATTTAAGAATGACGTTTCATAAATTCTAGATAATTTTGTGGGCGTCATTCATTCAGACATAATAAAAAGTAATTTAAAGTGAGTGGTTTATCCTCATGCTTTCATTTCAAGTACTTAAGATTTGCCCATATATAAGCATTTGGGTTAAAAGAATAGATGGATTCATTCTATTCTTTCAAAAAGACTTTATCTTATGTTGGAAGTGAAAGTATTCATTTATTAGTATTAATATTCATAAAAAGCGCATTTACGTTAGCTTGAAAGGCTGATCTTTAGTTTATAACAATTTATAAACATAGTGCTATATAAAATAAATGCCTTCTTTTTTCATGTAAATGACTTACAGTCACTCACTTAGATATCTAATTATTGGTGGATAAATAAATATTTAGCTATTCTTAGATAGAGAATAAACGAGGAAAAAACATAAATGTTTATTATAATAAACTAAAGATCAGCTTTTCAAGCTAATGCACATGTGCTTTATGAATCTTAATAATAAATTAATACTTTTACTTCCAACACAAGATAAAGTCTTTGCAAAAGAATAGAATGAATCACCTATTCTTTCAACCCAAATGCTTAAGTATGGGCAAATCTTAAGCACTGGAAATGAAAGTGTGAAGATAAACCAATCACTTTAAATTACTTTTTATTATGTCTGAATGAATGACATAGTAAAAAGTAATTTAAAGTGATTGGTTCATCTTCATGCTTTCATTTCCAGTGCTTAAGATTTGTCCATACTTAAAGTGATTGGTTTACCTTCATGCTTTCATTTCCAGTGCTTAAGATTTGCCCATACTTAAGCATTTGGGTTGAAAGAATAAGTGATTCATTCTATTCTTTTGCAAAGACTTTATCTTGTGTTGAAAGTGAAAGTATTAATTTATTATTAAGATTCACAAAGCGCATGTGCATTAGCTTGAAAGGCTGATCTTCAGTTTATTATAATTCATAAACATCACACTATATAAAATAAATATCTCATTTACATAAATGTTTATTATAAATTATTTGACTAGCTTGTAACTAATATTCTTTTTTATTGCTTTTCTATAGAAAAATGTTTATGTTTCATTTTCCCTACAGAGACCTACATAAAACCTATTCTATCTAAATATCTACTAATGATCTAAAACGAAAAGAAAAAAGGATTAAACTATGTAATGATAATTTATAAAGATTTGATTATAATAAACTAATAAATGTTTGAACATTTAAAAATAGAAAAGATGTTCATTTGTTTAAATATCTTTATTGTTACTTATTGCTTTTGATACTTTCAATATCATATTTATAACTTTATGAATTAATTTAGCTAAAATCTAATATTATCTGTATTTATTTATTGTCTGTTGGATTTGCATAAAATTGAATTTGTTGTTTTTTTATATTTAAATCTATGTAAATGATGTTACAGAGGCTATTTTTTGGTTAGAGGGATGCTAGTTTCTTTTTTAATTTAATTCATACTTGTATTTGGTTATATTCCATACCTCTTTAACCTTTCTCTTTCTGTCATCTCTCTTAGTTCATATGATGCCTGCTTTAGAGAGATTAAATTTGTGACCTGACTGCAGCTTATGTTCTACAAAAATACATATATTTCTGATAAGTAATATACATGCTTTTTATATAACATATAATATAAAATCCAGTTTTAACTTGTAGCTTCTCTTTTGGCTGATTTTTTATATAAAACTTTTAAAAAGTTTGTAATAATAAAAATACCATATCTGTAAAATGTATACCATCTTCTACTCAAAACTAAACAAACAAAACAAAACACAACTAGATTAATTTATTAAAAATTCAAATCTGTATATTGGGACAATTCTAATTTAATCAGTAATGAATTTATTTGAAGTTCTAAAGACATCATTAGAGTTTAGAATAGTTAAAAACTTTATGCTAATTAGTTAAGAAGCAAATAACCAATTAAGTACTTGAGAACTTAAATCAGCCCAAAATTATCCAACAGTTGATAATTACACATAGTTATACAGTTATTAAGTGACTGACAAATATGTAAATATAAACAAAACATTTATAAAGATAATAATTCTGTAATAAAATAATGTGCAAGTTGTCTTATATAAAAATACTAAATGAATATAAATCAAAGTTAGGAGATTTCAACAGCACTACCCATATTTAGAAACACAATTTGAATCACATGGCATAAGTATTGATTTCAAAACTATTCTTAACACAATAGCGATATTAAAAGCTATTAAATAAACATATTACAAGTTACATATATTAAGCACAATTAATAAATAAGCAATTTATATTTTGAAAAAATTTCAAACATATTGTTTAAAGATCCTAAATGATTCTATGCACACCATTTTTTTTTTACTTTCCTAACATCTCAATAAATTATGTGTAAATTTTTTACATTTTTGGGAAGAGTTGAAAAAGATAAATCTATATTTGAGGAAATTAAGTAAAAAACTATGAAATTAGGAAATTTATTGATAAATTCCAAAGTGAAGGAAAAAAAAAGACGTTATAAAAACTTCATTTTATATTTAATTAAATGAAAAAGAAAATACATGCTAATTAAAAACATGTAATTAATGCCATTTAATTAAGTTTTGTAATTACAGAAATGGCTTTAAAGAAAACAGAAAACCACCCCATAAAACCAACACTTCATAAACAAGAACCGGTGCTTAACATACTGTAAATACACGATAGTTAGTCACCAGAAATAGTATTAAAAAAGTTATGAATGTTATATTACTTGCTTTCATGTACTGTATTCACTCATCACATTTCAATTACTGAGCCATTCTGATAGAAACTGCATAAAATTGTTTTGACTTAAAGAAAAAGAGAAACAGTATATAAATAAGACAAATCACTGTAATCTGTTAATAACTATCCATATAAAAAGGAGCTAAAATATTTTTTAATGCTAATATGATGAAAAACTTTTATATTAAGAAGGTTTTCAATAATATGTGGCTAAATGCAGTCAGAGGTATACCTTTCAAACTTCCTAAAATGTATTTCTTAATAACTAAATGATACCAAGCCATGTCTTATGATTAATAGTCCACTGAAGCTTTTTTTGCTTATCTTCATTATCTGATAAAAGTTTGTTTCTGTTGCTCAAAAGTTGCCATGGGTTTCTAAAATGAAATAATATACAACATAAAGGATTCAAAGGCTTCAAATTGGATAATTAAAATGAAATAATATATAACATAAAGGATTCAAAGACATCAAATTGGATATGAATCCCAAAAATGACTGGTGAAAAAATTAAAAAATGACATAAAAAATGTTAAATGACTACAATGTTAAATGACTGCTATTCAGAAAACAAATCTATATTTATGGAAAGATACTTGATAGTAAGCTTATCAATTATTAAATCCATGATAAGTCTTTTGATATATATATATATATAATTTAACTGTGAAAGTACTTAGGTTTAAATCTAATTTTTTTATTATTATCTTTGAAAAGTTTTTTATTATTATTTATTTTATTATTATTGCCCAGTAAATTATTACATATCTGGATTTTATTTAATGGAACGTGTATTTGTTTTATTTTATTGTAATTCAAAAGTTATGATTGTGCTTTTGAACACAAGACTCTTGAATTATGTGAAATATATATGTGATAAATATGAAGGTATAAAGAATTGTACATATTAACAGCAATATATGACAGAGTGAATACTTTAATAAAAATTAGATATTACAACATTTGTATTTTTTTTTATTTGAAAAGTATCTGCAAATGTTTTTCTGGTACATCTGATCAAGGTTGGTTTACATTAATTTTTGTGTGTGCATATAACTATAACATTTTTTTTAATCATTCAAACCATTTTAATAGTTTGTTTTTATTTCTAAATTTTGTGTCTGTGCTATTGTTACGTAGATCTTGCCTCATTTTCATTTCGTATGATTATGTTCTAGATTGGGAAATATGTTGGTAGATTGATAGTGAAGGAGTTACAACATTATAAAATAAATATTAATTTAGTACATGTAGCTTTCTATAAAAGGAAGTGACACTCAAAAAATTTATTTGGTATATTGTGATTATAAATGAAACTACTAAATGATGTGACTCTTAGTTGAAATTGCTGATGATCAGGAAATATAAACTATGTTTCCTTTAAAATTCTTCAATGTAATCTTTATAAAAAAGGATATGTATGTAGTTTAATCATCATCATAACCATTAACTGAGATATGAGTTCAGAATTTGTACGTAAAATAAAATATTTAATAACTTTTTCACAATACTGCATAAATAATAACCAAAGTGGAATGAATATACCTCATACTTTATTTCATTATATAAAATGTTTATCAATGAGAAGTAATTAGAAATCAAATATATATCTCCACACAACTATTTATCTGCATATATATAAATATATAATAAAATATATTCTACCAGACTATGTAACCAATTATCAACTCTTACAGTAATAAATCTTTGGTACAAAATAATATTTTTTGTTATTTTGCTGAACCAGGCTTTGGATAAAGCTTATCTTGATCAAACCATGACTACAGCGAATATATATATATATATGTGTATATATATATAAGGGGATAATATTAAATATATATATATATACATATATATATATATAATTTTATTATCCCCTCTATTACATTACATATATTTAGATTCATTTTTACAAATGAGACTTGCTGTATTAAATCAAATTTATTCAAATTTAATGTTTGATAATTTTTACTGTAGTACCATAATAATGTACTATTAGGGTAGCTTACAATCTTCTCACACCATCTCAGATTAACCCACTTCACCAAAAAGTGCCATAGGAAATATGTGCTTAACCCCTAGATTACTAAGCAATTTAGTATTGTTTTAAAACTCACATATACACATTAAACATTCAATTTATTAGTGATTAAAACACTTAATCCCACAACAGCTTAATTTTTTCTATCATAATGAAAAAATTATAAAATGATAAGTACTCAAACTAAACACTTTAAAAAATTCAGTCAAATATATATGTAGACTAACATCAAAACTAAAAAAAAAATCAGTGTTGTATGACACAAACTAAACCAAAACAATAATAAAGACCTTTGACAAGATGCATAAAATAATGACATAATCTCAAATCAGTCACTAAGTGACCAACTGTAGAAACAAACTTAAAACTTCAATAAATAATTGTTTTAATCAAATTTAAATAAACAAAATCTACACAACAATAGGAAATCATATCAGTGTAGAAGAAAATGCAAGATTCAACATGCCAACAGTTGGAAATGAATTAATCTCATTTTCAAATTGAATATTGTATAAAAATAGTTCGAATCTTCATCCTTACTCTTTCAAAATAATGCTTTCATTAAATAAAAGTCAACCTAGTTATACAAACTTCAAATGCTATAAAATGAACATATATATTTGAAATGAAATAGATTTTGAATAGCTCTGAAGTAATTAGAAAGCCGAAGCAGCAATTAAATTCAAAATTAATAAGTAAACCATTCAATTTAAAGAAGAAAATAATTTTTTTATTATTTTATTTTTAAAAAACATTAACTCTTTTCATGTGCGAGGAGAAAGAAAGTAAATAGTCATTAATAAATGATAATCTGGAATTACATTAAATCCGTATATGAGATCACTGTACAATGTTTTCTGACTAAAGTAATGATGCCATAGGGGTGAAAGTCATTTCTGGAGCCATGAAAGCATATTGATTTTACTTGTCTATTGCCACAAAGCTTAAACAAACATTTACTATCCTTGGAGAAATACCTGCAAATGAACGATGAGAAATCAACTGGAGAATGTTGTTGTCCTATTGTTCTAAGCATGATTATACCACTTTCTGAAGGAGCAGTATATTATCATATCCAAGGAGAGCAGTTTTGAAAAGGATGGAATGATAGTATGAAGGATATTCACAGTAAACTATTCAGACTTTAAACCAACATGATTGATTGGAAATTTTGATTTTTGTTTTTTATTATTATTTTTTATTTATTTATTTTCATTTCTACACTTGGAAGCAGAAGTGTCTAAATCTCAGAAAAGTTCATTTTAAGAATAAGAAGGGTGAGTAGCAGTTAAGGGTTTAATTAAGCATTCTTTTTTATTATTCAATAAAAATTTAGGCAGCTTGCCCTCCCATCACTAATATGACTCTGACATACTAATGGGGACTGAAAGGAGACAAGATTTTGATAATATCCCACATTAAATATGTACACTAAATGCAGGATAGAATTTTTTATTAGTTGTTTATTGTTAACTAATAATTTGTTATGTGTTTCTTTTCATTTTTCAGTATAACTGACTAATGTTCTTGCATGGACATTCTTTACTATTAATATTAAAGGGATTCATAGATAAGGAAGGATCCCCAAGATCAATAACCATCAACATGAACTAGGCAAGGATAATAATTTAAATGTGACTGTAAATAGTATCAATTTAGCCATTCAGATTCATGGTCTTATAAAATTATTGTTTTTTATATTTGTAAATAAATTTATCAGAAGTACATAAATTTCTTCCATGGGTTAGGGATAAGGATTTTCATTATTTTAAATAACAATATGGTAGAAGCTCATTCTTGACATAGCTAATTATATATCTTACTATTGTTAAACTATTTTGTGTTATTCAATAAATGTTACAGAATTTATTATTTTAATCTGGTCTCTAGCTCATCACTATTATGTAGCTCACCATCATTATTATTACTAGTATTATCACAAATAGGCATTCACATTAATTAATATAATAACCTTGTATATGTATATACATGCACACATATCTTATTCTATGTGCAGTGATACTAGAAAATATTTAAAAAGTCTACAGCAATTACTCTCTGACTTTGAATACTGTGGTATAATGGAACCAGGAAGGGGTGAGAACTGGATGAATTAACCCAAATTTGTATCCAAGTTAATAAAAATACACAGAGCTAGTCTATTGAAAGCAGACACAATCATAGGTTATGTATTTCATCATATAATCATTCACACTCTACCCAAAGACCCAAAATATGATCACAGTAAGATGCACCCCCTTTTTTCCTGAGTAATACTCTGACCATTGCATCTGGTATCCAATGTGGGCATGGGCATCAAGTTTCCAGTGATATCCAGCTATTGAACTTAATAATTAAAAAAAAAATAATTTTTTTTTGCTTTTGAATCTCCTTTCCCTTAAACTTTTACAACATATAACCACCATGAACTTACACATGTAGTATATGATTGATACAAGCAACCTTGGCATTGATGAATACGTACAACAATTTTTTTAACATTATTTTGAATAATCATGTTAAATGGAAATTATATCTAAAAATGACGAATATAAATGGTGAAATGAGCAAAGACTGAAAACTAAATAAATAAGCAATGAATAAACCAAAGTTAAAATAGATGAGTCAGGGAAAATAAAAGGCTAGGCTTAAAAATAGGCAATAAAAACATACAAAAAGGAGAGAAAAGTCAGAATCAAAGGATAATGGCAAAGGATGATGTAAAACTCTATGTTATACATCTACTTTGTATCTATAGAACAAACCTTATATTTTAAACTCCAAGCAAATTTTTTAATGAAACTAGAAGTAAGAAATATTTATTGAACATGGATAGAAAAGACTTACTTCAAGCAGAAAGCAGTAGTGACAATGAAATGGGAGATGCTACTGTTAGTAGGAATCTTTGTTTAGCCAAATACCTGGGGGGTCTATAACTGAAACAAACACTTTGCACAAGTGTAGCAAGAGAACCATGTAGCTTCACAAACTTAAGAGACCTCTGCCACTGCAATCAGTAAAAAACCCACGGCTGATGTGGCACAAGTGACAGAAAATGAGGTGATCATGATGCAAATCTTCTAAGTGATAATGAAGAAGATGAGGAAAGTTATGAAATAAATAAACAGAAAGATGAATACCATGGAAATCAAAGAAGATGTAAATAAAATAAACAATAACATGGAAACAAAGATGAAGGAGGTTGAAGATAGATTATCTGTGGATATGAAGCAGCTGTCTTTAGGCTTAAAGTGGGTTCAGAAAGACAATGCAGACTTAAAACAAGCTGTGAGGAAAATAAGGAAAGAAATAGATGAAAAAGACATGAGATGTCAACAGAGAAGTCAACTAAATGCTAAACATAGCAAAATGCAGAGAGTTATGAACATTTCAAGAAAAAAATACATGCTGAATAAGTTAAACATCAAGACAAGATCCAACAAGATATAACCTGCAGAATGGTTCAAATCCATTTCCAACTAAATGCTGAAGAAGAAATATGTGATGTCTTTTGAAACTATGAGCCAAAACTTATGACATGTGAAAAATAGAGTGGTCTCTATTGAAAGAACACTTCTGGATAAAATAAATTTAGAGAAAAAAGTAAAAAGTATGAATGAGGCAAGAGATGAAATTAGTCACATGGATGTAGCAATCAATCGATGATTAGATATGTTCAAATCACAGTTACATCAAAAAACACAGAGAATTGAGA
The DNA here is from genome assembly GCA_028023455.1 of Epiperipatus broadwayi. NCBI lineage: Eukaryota > Metazoa > Onychophora > Udeonychophora > Euonychophora > Peripatidae > Epiperipatus > Epiperipatus broadwayi. Next base: position 10,982,927 of record JAQFVV010006204.1, read on the forward strand.
TGCAATGTATTGAGATTGATAAAATGACCCAGACTAATAGAAAAATGGAGACAGTTTAGGGAACAGCCTGGAAAACACCCTCAAAGACCAAAATAGAATGAGTGACCAATACCAAAACTCAAAAATGTGTTCCAAACACAAACTTTGTGAACCTAGTGACAGCCTTCAGAATGGATCACTATGAGCTGAGTGATCAATACCAAAACTCAAAAATGTGTTCCAAACACAAACTTTGTGAACCTAGTGACAGCCTTCAGAATGGATCACTATGAGCTCAAATGATCACCATGAAAGAAAACTGTCATAACCAATACATCAGTTTAAGAAGTTCAGATAAAAAAAAGATCAGACCATCTTATGTCTATTGTGTCATCTAAAATTGCTCTACTATCAGGGGGATGATTCAGATAAGTGAAGCAGTGGTATCATGATAGAGAATACCATACCAGAAAACACTAAACAAAAAGATTCCCGGTTCCATAAATTATGCAATACTTATGAAGGTCCTTTCATGTTCATTAGGTCTATAGATGTTAGTGCTTAAAAAGTGAATATGAAGGGCCTCAAGATTGCAACCTGAAACCTGTACACTGGACCAACCAAAATGAACGGACTATAAGATAATGCTTTCAAAAAAAAGGAGTATATGTATATAACCCAATTGATGAGTATACAAACCCACACCTGTGTTATTTAAAAAATATTGACCTTCAATTAAGCCCACTGAAATAAATGTAGAGAAAGACAGAATAAGAGCACAAAAAATCATGGATATGGCTAATAAAAGAAACAAAGGTGAGAAGAAAAGAAATGTGTCTCATAAGTTCAAAGGAGGAGATAAAGTCTTCATAAATACATCACATATAAGTAAACCACAGGATAATACTTGCTATAAATTTTTCAATCAATATGAAGGACCATTTATAATTATAAAGCAATCTGGTCACAAGGTGTTTGGAATTGATATTGGAGGAGAGATACAGGGAACATATAATGTCCATATCTTAAAACCATATTAAGGACTCTCTGAATGATGACATAGTTGCTTCATACAACTCACAATCCAACTAGAAAATAACTAAAAGCATTAGTTAGAACATACAGAATAGTGGGTCCAACATCAAAGAAAATGTATATAGGTGATTTATGCCAAAAATGAATAAAGAAAATGTGCATGACTAGGGATATTAAGTTTTGATGTGCAAGTTGATACTCAGAAGCAATCACTGGGTTATCAGAGTCAATCCATACAGAGTAATGGATGCTCCAATATTTAGTTAGGCCTTCAAAAATCCAGTAAGACACAAAAAGAAGGATGAAGGCTAGCAAATAAATTTATGTGCCATCTGCAAAGACACATTACCGATTAGATCCTGACCATAAGACCATCAAAAACCCTACATCTAACTCACACCCAGAATGACATGGGCTAGCCTTCAAAAGAATCCATAAAAGATCAAGAGAAAGTAGCTAGTGAAGCATAAGCAATATGGGAGCAAATTTCCAAACCTTTCAATTAGGCTAATGACAATACAACAATAAATTAACACCTACATATGTATAAGTGTTAAAATTTCTAATCATGAGTTAGAATTTTAACCCTGTAAAGAAAGAAGAGTTGTAACGTTAGCATACAACCTCATCACACTATCTCAGATTAACCCACATTTTAAGTTGTCCCATGGAAAATATGTGCTTAACTCCTAGATTACAAAGCAATTTAGTATATATATTTTTAAGACTCATATATACATGTTAGACATTCAATTTATTAGTGATTAAAACACTTAATCTCACAACAGCTTAATTTTTTCTATCATAATGAAAAAATTATAAAATTATAAGTACTCAAACTTAACACTCTAAAATATTAGGTCAAATATATATGTAGACTAACATCAAAACTGAAAAAAAAATCAGTGTTGTACATCACAACCTAAACCAGAACAATAATAAAGATATTTGACAAGATACATAAAATAATGACCTAATCTCAAATCAGTCACTAGGTGAACAACTGTAGAAATGAAATTAAAGCTTCAACAAATAATTGTTTTAATCCAATTTCTATAAATAAAATCTAGACAATAACAGGAAATCATATCAGTGCATAAGGAAATGCAAGATACACACCAACAGTGGGAAATGAATTAATATCATTTTCAAATTGAATATTGTATAAAAATAGTTTGAATTTTCAACCTTGCTCTTTCAAAATAATGCTTTGACTAAATTAAAGTCAACCTCATTATACTTAAACTTCAAATGCTATAAAATGGGGGTATATATTTGAAATGAAATAGATTTTGAATAGCGCTCAAGTAATTAGAAAGCCAAATCAGCAATTAAATTCAAAATTAATAAGTAAACCATTCAATTTAAAGAAGTAAATAATTATTTTTAATTTTATTTTACAAAACATTAACTCTATTCACACATGAGGAGAAAGAAAGTAAATAGTCATTAATAACTGAGGAAAAGAAGCAAAATAATTCTCATACATATATCACTATTAAATGCTAAACTGGAATTACATGAAATCCATATATGATATAGATCACTGTACAATGTTTTCCAACTAAAGTAATGATGCCACAGCGGCAGATGTCATTTCTGGAGCCATGAAAGCATAATGACTTCACTTGTCTATTGCCACAAAGCTGAAAAAAACATCTCCTGTCTTTGGAGAAATGCTTACATATTGAAGCAGTCGCATCTGAGTTCGATCCTAGCTTCATGTTATTTACCCTAATACTAACCTTAAATTTCCGATGCAATGGGGCTTTATATGTTCAATCCACGCTAATTTCCATAATGAATAACTTGTTTCAAATGCGTAGTAAAATTAATTAGTTTAGTTTAAAATTAATCAAGTCTCTAAATAAATTCATGATAAAATATTCATGAATTTATATATATTAAATTGCGTGGATTGTGCGTATATATATGTGTAAATATTAAATATATATAATTGTTCGAAAGTTTCATTGCATCGGGAATACTTGTTTTTTTTTTCACCTTTAAATAATTTGTAAAGTTTCGGTGATTAAAAGCTACATTCTTTCGATAAGCCTTAAAATTCTTAAAAACAATAGTAAAGTTTTATGAATTGGAAAAAGATAAAGATTCATTTTTCTAATTAAATCATTTTCAGATTTTAAAAATTCATTTTCAATTAGAGAAGGAATTCAAGCTAATTAGTTTGAAAGCCTTATCGAAGGAATGTATTTGAAAACAACTAATTATAAAAAAAACACATTGATAAATAATTACGGAAACCATGCTCTCAACTAAGTGTTGTGATTTTTTATTTACTTCAAGGAATTGACGAAAAATTTCTGTTTATATTGTTTTATTTAAATTATATTAATATAATATTGAATATTTAAAATTATTTTTATATGTCATTTTAGATTTAAGTATTTACAATTTTTTATATAAAAAATTACTGATTATAATTTTATAATGTCAAAGAGATGATATTTACAAAAGAGTAAGTGGTGATAATCATAAACTATTATGATTAAAATAATATTTTAATAAAATATAAGATATTGGTATTTAATTTTAAGCATGGAATTAGGTAAATAAAGATGTGTGATATTTATAATATATAAATGTACATAAAAGTATATGACAAAGAATTGAATTCATTTATTATAATATTAGTATGTTTGTATAATGGTGTGTGTGATTGATCTTTTTACAAATTAAAAAAAAAAATTACATTTATGATAAATTATATCATAAAACTATTTGTTTGGTTTTAGTTTCCTTAGTATGTGGAAGGTATTATAATGAGTTAATGATAAGTTATGAGAGAAGTAATATATTATATTTTATGCAAATGAAGTATATCATAAGGAATGTCTGATTTTTAAGTATTGGTATAGGAAAGCATAGCTATTAGAAATCCTGTAGTTTTGTGAATGTGTTTATTCAGGTCAAATATGACAAACTATAGTATAAGTTGGAATATTTATGATGTAATGGATAGTGACATTTCTAAAATCTGTAAAGGCTTGAAATAGTAGCTGTGATAGAAAATTAAGATAGACACAATATATGTGGCCTTAAGTTATATTTAGCCCATGATATCATTCTTACAATTTTATAAGATATTCATCCCACACTTTTTATCATGAAAAGTCACACAGGTATAAACATCGTATTAATGAATTAAAGATATAAGTAGTGGTAATAACTAGACTTTCAAATGGTAATAAGATAAGTTAATTTATTGCAAGAATGATAAAATATGAAACAAATAGAATATTAAAGAATATAAGAGATATTTTATGAATATTTTATTTGATATATGAGATCAAAATACAAAATTAGAGTATAAGGTATAAGTGATATAATATTGAAAGAATACCTGATGTTTATTCTTATTATTGTATATAATGGAATAAAATTTCATATCTTAATGAATGTCTAACATAATCAAGCATTTATTTTATAATAAAATAATAAAATACGAGGAATAGATATGTTATAGAATTGTTATTGGACAATAATATTGTATAAAGGTTAAAGGTAGAGGAGTTACAATGTAAATGAATATATTTGTGAAATATTTGTACTTGATGAAAATAGGACTTGTATTGTACTGGTCAAAACATGTTTATCCATCTAACATGAGCTGGAACTCACAAAATGTACTTCAAACCCAGTCCAGCCCAAGATTTAGGTCAGGGACCAGCCTGGATTCGAACCCACTCCATAATCTCCAGATCAAACACCTAATGAATAACATAATAGTGATGGAATATGAGAATTAATTTTAATCCGGCCCACTAGCAAAGCATGAGAAGACAATGAGACATCTATTACTATGACTAAACTAAAATATATATAAGCAGGCTTTACTTTTGGAAGTGGAGAAAAGAAGGAATTCTAACTACTCAAATAAGTTAGACAATAAAATATATTTTAATATACTGACTAATTACTATACATTTATAAATTAAGTACATTAGTATGTGCGTGAATGAGCAAGCGGTAGATAATTACATAGTGCCATTCACGCTATTATTTCTCATATGGCTCTTTATTAGCTAAATAATATATTACAAATGAACACACATCTTTGGTGGGTCCAATATTAAGATGCCAATCAACTATTACAAAGAATTCACATAAAATGGTTATTAACGCTTTGGATTACGGTTCTGAAACATGGTGACTAACATTATTTAAGAGAGCATTCTGAGATTCATTTTACATATGATATAAACTATTTTCACATCATTGAGGTCATGAAAATAAACAAATACAGTTGAAAGATTATATTTGAAACTATGACAAAATATTTAATGAAAAATTATTTTAACGATAGTAAGACGAACGCTTTATTTTTCCCAAGGCATATACTCTTAAATAGATATATAAATTATGATGGTGGGATTGTTTGATAAGATTGAAATAACATTAGTAATTAATCTAGCTATTAATATTTGGCATTGATATATATTTTAAGAAGAGCGCAATTTTAATATTAGAGCATTAAAACTGGGTCATGAAGCAAAAGAAATAATAATACAAAGAAGTTTGCGGTGCTGACATTGTGGCAAAAAGATAACAGGAAAAGTCGTGCTTCTGGATGAAAAACGAAGTCTCACACCCCCTTCTTGGGTAGTGCTGCGTGGCTCAGACTTTTGCTGGTATAACCAACATGAGAGGCCCTTTATTTATGAAGAAGTGAATATGCATAGCGTGTGCCAAACTTACGGGATCACCACCAGAGGCATTTTATACGAAATAAATATGATTCCGGATAGCTCAACTATCTATGGAATGAGATATGAGAAGAAATCTATGGGTTCAAACTTGTCATAACCCCCAGATTAAGACTAGAAGCACATATATATAAACACGAAGATAAGGCTAAATGACAGCAATGCAGTAATGATGTCACTAATGGCATGAAATATAATTTACTGCTTTAAAATAGATGACCCTTATTTGAATGCTATAATTTAGATAAATAATACGCTATGCAGTTATATATATATATAGAAAGATTTTCCTTAAATAAAATATATGCTAAGATTTTGCTTAGTAAAAGAAACATTAAGATTTACCCCCATCCCTTTTCTGCTATTTAAAATAAAGAAATCCCACCTTCGTTGATTTTACAATAAATGAAATATATATACTTTATTTGATATTTTAAGCATAGTCTATTTTAAGAGTATAGAAAAAAAATGACTAGCAGTTATATAGAAAACAAATAATCGGTCACCTTTTCAGAAATGAATAAATAATATTTTGAAATTTCAAAGCGTTAATTAACCAAAGTTCTGGATTCTCCGGGTAGAAAATCCAGAGTTAGACAAATATATATATATATATATTTTATATTAAAGCATAAAGGGTATACGAGCACAGACTTTCATATGACCCACCACTCTCCACTCTATCTAATAACACTGATACACTCAAGCACATATATGCTGAAAAGATAAATAATGACCAATATACGTATTTCATGCTAAACCAGCAATCATCAGTTGGTCCAGATTATCATCTCCCAAGTGCTCAGATATATATTAAGATAGACAATCTTCATACTTTAATGGACTGGCTCCAATCTACTACACACTCCAACTCTTCAACCGTCCATCCAATTGAAAATCTGATGATGGAATGCTCGAGTTTATCAGTGTTATTAGATAGAGTGGAGAGTGGTGAGACATGTGAAAGTCTGTGCTCATATACCCTATATTACATATATAGACACATGGTATATATTAAGCCTGTGTTTCAGTTATTACACGAAGCATAAACAAAATGTTGACGAGCGTATTAATTAATAATGCAGTATATATGTATATTTAAAGGGGACGTTAATAACCTTTTCATGAAGGTTTAGTTAAAAATGACAGAAAAGATTTTTAGAAATTCAACTCGTCAGATTATTTGAAATTGGCATATCAATAACAGATATATAAATCAAATAATAAATACATATAAATAAATGACCGCACCAAAGTTAAAGAAAGTTAAAAGCATATGAGAGAGAATTAGATTTATAAAATCATTTAAGAGCAAAAATCATTTAAGAGCAAATTACATTTACATATTAATTTAAAAGATAGAAAATTGAACAATACATTAGAAATCTTGATAGCAGGATTTGAGATTAGTGAGGCTAGATTCATTTTCAAATAATAGCATAAAAGTTACCTTGCACAAATTTAATAATAAGTCTATTTTCAAAGTACAGCTCATGCATGGCAAATTGAGGATCCAAAATGAATTCTTGGTGACAGCAAGCTTCTCTATTACCATTTTTAAAGTTCTCCATCAGGCCTTTACTTCACTTTAGGGTAGCAGAATATTATGGCCGCGGAAGATGACCCACAATGGTCAGGAAAAGCTTTTACTATATCATCTTGAGATTTCAAAACAGCATAGTGTCTAGTAGCAATCACTTCTCTCAATAGTAGCTAATCTCCCTGTGATCCAAAATTCAGTCATTTTATACTTTTTCTTTTATCAGTTGTTTTTGAAGATGCAACAGTAAGATAATATCCAAAATAAATTCAAATCTATTTCCAGATTAGAAATAGATTTGACAACATGTTTTTAACAAAAGTATCTCTAATCTTAATCCCATTTTAAGTAAAAACTTTAATTAAAAATACCTTCCCCAGATTAAAACAAGAGTATTTCCAACCCTTAATTATTTTTAGACAATCAACTGTAGCATCTTCCATATTGGATTTTATAAAAATATACAGTTTAATAGAAAAAGTACTTTAAAAAGAAAAAGTTTAAAAAATGACGTATAATAGAATATTTAAAATCAATATTGTTAGTAAATTTTTGCTCCTATATATATTTGAATCGCACCTATAATACTTTAATAAAAAAGAACTAATAATTAATAATAGAATTAATAATCATAAAATTAATAATAAAATGTTATTGAAAGTTAAAATTGATAAATTTAGCCGCGCATTTCAAATATATATATATATACACACACATGACAAAAGGAGTGGGATAAGATATAGGATTTAAATATGGGTTAGGATTTAAATATGGGTTAGTAGGTAGAAACATGAAGCACAATCTTAAGCTAAGATTGACTGCTTCAGTATATATATATTAATCTAAAATAATAGGAAATAGTAATAATAAAAAGTCAGATGTTACATGACATATATAACTTGCATTTACCAATATGTAAAATTAAGAGCACGCTAATGAGAACTAACCAGTCTGGGGATGGGGACAACCTAAGATAAAGATGATTTGAATGCCTTCTCTTGTAGTAACATTTATCATAATAAAAAAAAAGCTTGTTTAGAGCTCATTAGCATGCTCTTAACTTTACATATTGATAAATGCAAGCTATATATAAGTCATGTGACATCTGACTTTTTTATTATTACTATTATTATTTTGCTGTTGGGGCTTTGGCTAAATTAAATGGCTAAGCCTATTAAAACCTTTAGCCTGCTTCTTACAAGACCTCTCGTCGACAGTTGACGTCACTCTAATTCCATTATTTTTAATGCTAGGATAGACGTTTTACGCTTATTAGATAGGTTTTTAAAAGTTCTGTAAGATGCTGCCCTCTTCTGAATTATTTTACAAGTAAAAAATCAATAAAACAGCATTTAAAGCTAAACAAATAAATAAGCTTGTCGGTGATTGGCTCTCAGCCGACAAAGACATTCTGATTGGCTGGAAAGAACAAAGAAACCGCCTGATCAAAGAAAATAAAGAAAAACACTGAGATTTTCATTTTGAATATGATTTAAAGTATTAAAAAAGTATATTTTGAGAAATTACAAATCATTTTCATAAAATATACTAAAAAAAACAAAATTATTTTCGAAAAATATTGAAGATTTTAGTAAAAATATTTAAGATTTAGCAAAAAAAAATATTTACTTTTCCATAACGTAAAACTGAAAAAAAAAGCATTTACATCAGCAACTCTTTGTTTGTATGTTCGCTTTTAAATTTGCCGAAATTGAATATTTTATAATAAATAAATAGCAATTTATTTTTGAAAGAACTTTTGTTCACTTTCATAACCTGACAAATTATTAATATACTTTTTATAAATGAATCTGAAGTGAATTTAATATTATAGGTGAATATATTTTAACAATTGGCTTTGTCTTCAGTTTGTGAGTTGGCCAATTAAAAGCTTTGATTTTTACCTCATACAACCAATAATATAATTAGCAGTTAAAAGGTTAGTATATGGAGTATCTGAATTAAGTTCAGGCCCATATGATTTTTTCAGTTGGAGAGCTGACTTTAAAGACACGCAGATGTCTAAAAGTTTCAGATCTTCTTCTTGACAATTAACTTTTAGATGAATGCTTAGCTTGAGTTGGTTTTTTGAATCTAATGTCCCAACTCCTCACTGAAGAGACCCATAGATTGAAACCGGTCTGGGGATGGGGACAATCTAAGATAAAGATGATTTGAATGCCTGCTCTTGTAGTAGCATTTATCATAATAAAAAAAAGCTTGTTTAGATCTCATTAATAATAAGAAATGTATTATTGATAATGGGATAAAGTATTGTAGATCCTATCTATAAATTACTTCAGATTGAAGTATGAATTATTTTAGTTTGTAATAATTGTTTAGTTAATTTTATTTTGTAAGGTTTTGTTATAGTAATTTAAATATTGTTTGTTAGTTAAGATATTTGTAGATTATTTTTAAATTTGTATAATCTTTTTATAATAAATGTTAATAATTGTTTTAAATTAATAAAGTGTTGATAATCTTATTTCTTGTTTCCAAGTCATTGTTAATCATTCTTGCCACTGTTATAATGATTGAACATATTTGGAATTATTGCACATAATTTGACATAATAGATAAGAAGAATATGATGATTATTTAAGACATTTTATATTGTATTTAAAAATATTAATTAACGTAAATTTTTTACACCATTCTCAATGATTATAGTGAAGAGTTGAGTAATTAACATGCCATATAAAAATAAAAATAAATGAATCATAATCCATTATGGGAGTAAATTATTTTGAAATTAATTATGGTAATTAATAGTGTTATAAGTGTTAGTTAATGAATTATTTATTTATTTATAAGAAAAGTTAGTTAATTAGTTTAAAAGTGAGGAAGTGATTATTATATTTGTTTTTTAATTATTTTAACTGTAGCTGGATGTAAGTAAAATCCCTCTCTACATTTGGTTATGCAATTCAAATTCTTTTGCATATCAAGATTACTTTTCTTTCTTCTTTGTTTTAAAATAAATTTATTAAACATAGTAACATAGTAATATACAGTTAAACTTTATAAAAAATTATATAGCATTCAGAATGAAACTTGTTATAGCCAAAAGAAAAAAAAAATATTTAAAAAAGGTCAATGCAGAGAAAAAGATACCTTAATAAGACTAAGAGGAAAATGAAACTTTCACCCAAGTATCATCATGTAGACTCATAGGTGAAAGCAGAGAATCTTACTGATTGACCTGATCGAGGAGCTTGATAAAGACAGTTAAAGCCGAGTCCTGAGAATGATCAAAGATGAGCCTGCAATGTGTCAACCATAAAGAAAATGTAAGAAAGATAGATAATCTCATTCCACAAAAGATCCCTTCTCGAGAATATTACAAACAGAAAGATCATCTATAAGATTCAGAGAGACATTATCAACAATAAAGTCCTTAATCAACTTAAAAGCAGGACAAATATAGAAAATATGGGTATTGTCTCATCATACAGTCTTTCTTTTTTACATAGAAATTTATCATTATTATTTAACTCTTATTACAAAACAATTTTATACATTTTTTAATAATATGCATACATTAACCTTTCTATTTCTTAGGCATTCTAAATATTCACTACTCAATTTTGATGATTTTGTAATAAAACCACATTCAGGCTGCTCTTGGATTTGTTATAGTTACAATATACATTGTCTAAATGATAAAAATGTGTTTGTGAAAGTGAAACAGTAATATTGATATTTAAGAAAGGTGATAAAAATGATGTTAGAAATTGCAGACTCTATCAATATTTTACCAATTCTATACAAAATCTGTATTAAGATAACTACAATTTACTTCCATTCAAGTTGTCAAAATACAAGCTGGATTTAAAAGTTGTTTTAGAACAATGGATCACAGCCAAGTATCAAGAGAAGTTATAAGAAAGACAAGTAAATATGAGTTACTATTATGCTTTAGATTTGTAGATTATGAAAAGGCATTTGATTAAGTAAGAATTTCCATTGTAATTAAAGTTTTAGATTGTCAAGATATAGAAATAGAATATTGTCATATTATAAAAATAGTTATCAAACTGTACCAGCAGTAATGAGTTTTGTCCAGTAATACTGAGATGATTAACATTGAGAAGAGTGTAATATAGAGTAATTCCATATCTCCACAATTTTTAGAGCAGTAAATTGAAATCTAAGAGAATAAAAGTAAATGATAATTATTTAAATCATATGGATCTTGCAGATGGTATGATTGAATTTGTAAATAATGCTTCAGATCTTCAGGAAATGTTGTAAACATTATCTGATGAAGAGGTCAACTCGCAGCCTCCTTGCAAGCAAGTAGTTGGTTGCAGATGGTTGTGGGTTCACATCCCAGCCAATGCTATGATATATGGGGAAAAAAATATGACTAAGCATAAATGCTAAAAAGATTAAAATGATATTCAAGGGATTTTTTCAGAAAAAAATAAAACAAGGATTGAAAATCATGAATTAAAAGAATAGTTAGCAATTATAAATATATTGGTCATATGATGAATTGTATTAATCATAGAATTAAACTTGGATTGAGTGCTCTTGGTAAAAATAAATTAGTATTATAATATGTTTATGTGTTGGAAAGGGAAGATTTTTAATATATGCATTTTCAATACTTTCTTATGAATCTGAGACTTGGACATTTAATAGAAAAAGGAATTTAGAGAGGTTTGATTACTTAATGAAGTATAAAGAGATGGTTGTCAGGAGTAACAAAAAGATAGAAAATACAAAATGCATGGTTAAAAAGACAACCACTGACATCACTGAAAGAATTAAGACTGAAATTGAGCTGGGATAAATATATTGCTAAAATAAATGATAATAGATTGTTAATTGAAGTTTTAAATTAAGTCACAAAAGATTGTAAAAGACCTAGAAAGAGACCATATATGAGATACTGGATGAATTATAGTTTTTCTGCATGATGTGGATAAGAGAAGCTATGGTTTGGAAAAATTGTATTAATCATGGAGAATTTTCAATTTGCAATGGATTAATAATAGCTTAAAATGATGACAATTCACAGGAAATGAATTTAAATATTGGCTCTATCACAGTGATATAATATTTAATTTCATAATAATCTATAAATTAGATCATATATATATAATTTCACTTAGATGCATATCAATATGCACATATACATTTGGTTATATATATGCATGTAGCGCATGTACATTATAAATAGTGTAATGTTTACTTGTATAAGGAAACTGGAATATTTTTAAATATTTATTTAAATTAAATAATTTACATCAACAATTATTCAATATTTATAATATTAATCAATATTTTTTACATGTTTCAGAATTATTGCATATACACAATATTTTTATATTCATTTTTCAAGAAAAAATAATTAAATGAATTCGATAACAAAATTTTGGTTAACCAATAAAATCTCGCAATTTTTTTTACTTTATATATTTGAATATATATATATTGAAAATTTTTTATTTTGTTATAGTTTCTAATAAAAGTCATTTCCTATTTTAAATATTGAACAGTATATAATATTGGCATATATATATATTTAAATATTTTATATTTATATACTTATGAATAGATTGATGAAAATTGATATTTTGTTTATTCAACTAGTTATTTTTTTCCCGACAGTTACACACACACACACACACACAATTGGTAATAATTATTATACACCAGAATAGAATTACATATGTGCTTAATAATTTTGATTATTACATTTTCCACTCTTTCATATAAAGCAGTTGAAATTTTACTTTAAAATAAATAAGATTAACAAAGTTGATTAATCAACTATACACAAATGTATAAATATATAAATAGTTAATCACTCATACCAATGCATAGATTTATCACTAAACAGCATTCATCCTGGAATAGGGACTTCATTAAATGATGAAATAATGAATAATGAGGAAATGATTGTTGGTTTTATCTATGCATTGATATAGACGATTAGCTATTTATTTATCCGTAAGCTTTGTGAATGCTTTGATTAACCAAAATTATTACATATATTTATTAATGCTCTGACATATGTCTTAAATATATTATTTATATCTAAATGGGTATTTTGTAATTTGATTATTAAAAAATAAAATTCTATCTCATTCTGATTTGTAGTTAATAATGTTTTTTAGCATAGCTGGTGAATTGTTTTTTTTTTTTTTTTGGAGGATTGGGTCTGTGAGTATTTGTAGTATCTTTATATATGATAGTAAATTTAGTAAAAAAAAAAAAAAATAACAAAAGTGTTTCTCTCTGACTTAAATTGCAGATATGTTTCACAATAGATTGGTATGTTATTTTTATGGCATAAAAGTACTGAAATAGCATTTAGCAAAAAATTAAAACTATTGCAAAGTTTAAACTCAAAACTTAATTCAGAGAGATGTACTGTAAATGCTCTAATTTATCATTATTAGATTTATTACAAATACATTTATGGACCTTTTAAACAAAAGAACTATTATAGGTTAATGAGAAAAATTGTACAACTTAAGGATTGTCAATTAATAGGAATTTTGTTTAGATACTTGGCAATATCAAAAAACTAAACATTATCTCTATTTAAATGGATATAATCTCACTTCTATTCTTTATTATAACAATAATTCTTGGAAATATTCAATTCAACATATATAAATCTTTACCCCACTTAGCAAGAGCAATTGTTTTCCCAAATCTCATCATTAAGCAAAAATATCATATAAAGAACAGGTAGTTATAATTGTTTTCTAGCAAAAAGTTTGGCTGGTTACTCCAGCTAAAAATTACATTATAAATTGTGAACAAGGAACTTAACCTAGTATATACAGTAATTTTAAATAACACTTAATGTACATTATATATTTGTAAATAAAATATTTATTTTATATAACATGATGTTTTTAAACTGTAATAATAATCAGCATTAAGCTAATGTACACGCGCTTTATGGATTTTTACTATAAATGAATACTCTCACTTTCCAAACATAAGATAAAGTCTTTGTGAAAAGATAGAATGAATCCATCATTCATTCAGGCATAGTAAAGGTAATTTAAAGTGATTGTTTAATATCTTTACGCTCTCATTTCTAAATGCTTAAGATTTTCCCATATTTAAATGTTTGGGTTGAAAGGATAGATGGATTCATTCTATCTTTTCACAAAGACTTTATCTTGTGTTTGGAAAGTGAGAGTATTCATTTATAGTAAAAATCCACAAAGCACATATACATTACTTTAATTATATATTTATTTAAATTGTGTGATGAGTATTATACAAATATGCACTTAAAATATGAATGTATGTATGATAATGCAACTTAAATCTATGTAAAAAAAAAAAACTTACCATAAGGTAATTATTTCTGGTGGTCCATTCATCAATCATAATTATCCATCTTTCTGAGTCATCAATTACTCAATTGTTATTTTCTAAATTCATTGATCTTGGGTTTTTTGGAGGAGTGCACCAGATATTGACAGTTGAGGATTTCTGGAAAATAGTTTGAAATGAATGACTGACATATGTCTTGGATTTTCTTTTCATATGGGATGCTGCAATTTCCTGATTTTGGAAAGTTTTGGTGCCCTTAAATGGTTTGGTACTCTAAGTGGTTTGAGCACTTGGTCCTATTTTGTCTTTGTTTTTAAAAATAGTAGCAATGGTAAACATGAATAAACTCATAAAATAGGTGTCATAATTTCTTCTTGTTCTACTTGACATAAGATATCCATTTTAGTTTCTGAGCTCAGAGGTTTGTTTTTGTTTTTCATGGTCATATTAATTGCTGCCATGATTTTAGTTGAAAATTTAAGTAGCATTACACTTTTAAATAGAATTTTCAGAAATTAAAGCATCTTTTAACTGACAAAAAGGTGCAGCAAAATGGATGAGGAAATAAAAGTAAACTAGCAGTTAACAAATTTTTGTTCTTTCATGCAACTGTTTCTCATTGCGCTGAAAAAAATCCATACTGAAGTTTTATTTTTTTAACTTTATATGACTATATAATATTATTTACAATTTTAAAAAAATAATAACTTATTTAATTGATTGTAAAGACTTGTTATTTATTATTAGTATAAGAATAGCATTGTCAAAACAACTTCAAAAAATATTATTATGTATGAAAAAAGAAATATATATATCTAATGCATTCTGTTTTGAATATTTTAATCAATATTTAAGGCTTTTTTTTTACAATATGTATTATAATATATAGGGTACATGAGCACAGACTTTCACATGACCCACCACTCTCCACTCTATCTCATAACACTGATACATTTGAACACATATATGTTGAAAAGATAAATAATCAAATAAATCTAAACAAAGAGCACTCTATATGCAAATATGCTAGATGTCACTTTTTTGCCACCAGATGTCACATTTTATTAAGTGCAGGAGCTACTTTTTTTGGAAATTACTTAAAATTGTTTAGATTATTACAAGTGAATTTAGATAAATATTAAAGATATGAATCTTTTTCAGTTTATTTGTTTTGCACTTTTTCATACAAAATTTATTATTAAATGCATAATGTATGCAATTTTGCTCACATTTTGTTTTAACTGTAAATATGTTATCAGTATAATTGTGATAATGTTTACAATTCTGAAACAAATAACAAGAAGTTCATTATTAAAAAATCTTCTTTTTTTTCAAAATAACAATTACAATTACTAAATTACAAGATTGTGATTGTAATTTTTACTGCAAAAGCAAATTATTGTTAGTAAAAAATTTTAATCCATAAAATTGAATAGTGTAGTTTTTAACCAATGTACACATTTTCAAATTTAATACTGTATTAATATATTTGGTTGTTGTAGATCATTAAAATATGATTTTGATTATTTGTTGTATGAATGAAACACTTTGTTTTTATTTTATAATCGTTAACAATAAAAATCTTTACTTTGAATATTTCATTTATGATGTACTGATTGGCTTCCAATAATACTGGATGAAAATAAATATTGTACTGTACATTCATTAATAGTATTTGAAGTTTATAATCAAAATATTGTATACATCACTAATATTATATACCATATTGTGTATTATGAATAAACTCTGTACTGTACAATTTGCTTTTGAGGTAACATGGTGTTAATAAGTATCCTATGAAATCATCAGTCTCACAAAATGGTCACCAAAAATTTTTTTTGACATTTTTTTTAGATTGTAGATAGTGAATAACTGATTGTAAATCATAACAATGGGTACATATTGATTATAATTGCTATCATGAATCTTCACATAACAGGCATGCACTAAGCAGAGTGTAGGTGTATATGCATTTTGTGCATCATTTTCTTTTACATATGTCTTTATCCATATGTTTTAAAAGTGTATAAGGTTAGAAGTTTTATTATGTATAATATATATCAATGTGTTGAAGGCAAAGATTTTTCCAGCTATCATACAAGCAATAGTAAAATCTTACAAAAGTTCATATATCTATTTGCCTATCAAACTAAATAAGCTTCATTCTATCTGACATAATCAATAATTTACATGGAAATAAGTTGTATCCACAACACAATTAGTTTTGGCTAATCTTGTTTTCCATATTTTCTTGGTGATGTCAGACAAAGTGGAGAACATTTTGTTTGATTCATAGTAGTCTTATGAGTCGTTTTTTTCATATGTCAAATGCATTGACCGGGGAAGCAAACCTGGGCCAACTGCTTGGAAGGCAGCTATGCTAACCACTAAGCCACCAATGTTTGACTAGTCTTATAAGTTTCTGATTGATTTAAATATTGTTTGTGAGACAGTTGAAGAGATCTTCACCTACAACAAATACACATAATATTTCATGCAGTATACCTTTCTAATATGTATAGGTATGTGTGTGTGTGCTATGCATATGTGATTGTTAAATGTCACTTTATGTGCAATTATTAAACTCTCTTTTATCTTTTTACTTTTATAAATAATAAAATTGATATTAAGTGAGAATAGAAAGAGACTATAATAAACACTTTTAATAAGTAAATACATTGGTGTAATAGTCTATTATTTTATGAAAGATAACGTTATATCAAATGATTATTATGAAGTTTAAATTTTATATTAACAATATTATTTATATAAAAAAAATAATATCCGACTGGCGAGATTATTAATGCATTTATCATGTCTAAGATCAGAATGTAAATCAAGATCCAATTTGGAACATTTTTCAGGTATTAGATGAAGTTTTGAAAAACACAAAATTTTATTCAATTCAGTAATTTGTACCTAGCTGTTTATAACTAGAGACTAATATCTTTTATACAGCTCTTCTGTTGAGGAGATATTGAAATGCTATTGTTTTAACTTATTTAAGCGCGTTTATATTGTTGGAACTCAATTATAAACCTAGACAGCAACTTGCAATTTATTATTAAATCTATAAAAATATTTCATCAATAAAATATTTAAACTTTCATGATTTAGTTGCAAAAGAATTCGTATCTCACAATCAACAATAGTAATTGAATAATATTTATTTCACACAAGGAATTGATTCATAAAATTCACGACCAAGATTTCAAAATAATTTTGCAGTTAATTTTTTTAGTACGTATTAACTGAGAGATGTTCACAATTTACTATAAAAAGGTTAATTATATAATAATAAGTATATATTTTATGTCATTATTTAACATTTTAGGAATTTCTACCAATACATATATTCTTTACACGCATATATTTACTAGAGGCAATAACAACCCTTGCAGCATGCTACGCTTGATATCAATGGGATGGTAGGGACCTCTATAGAGTCTTAACTCACAAACTTATGCATTGGAAGAAGCGAGGGATGTATCATATAATCAAAATAATAATGTTTTACAAACATACTATTTCCAGTGGTTATGCAAAACTATGTTTTTATTATTATTTTCCTTATATTGTCACATCATTTGAACTTCTTCATTAAGTTTTATTAACTTTTAACTAATATTTATATATGTTTGCAATATCCAATTACTTAAGCAAGTTGTAGCAGGTTTTGAGGAACAAAAATTACATCAGGATGATTTGAAGATCATGAATCTTGACCTTCTAAATACACAATTAAAACATATTATGACATCATAATTGTTATTAACTCTGCAATAAATCTCACAAGAATGTATGATCTAACAATTTATGTAATATAAATTCAATTAGAAAGCAACATCTTTAATTAATGCTAATTAATAACAAGTTTTTTGAAATTTATATAAGCAAGCGTGAGGGAAGCAGGTGTAACATGTATCGTACTTTTTCGTATAAATGCTCTAGTTGCTTATCTGAAATATAAATTCTTGATGACTAATTGAAACAGTTAATACTTAAAGCAAAAATTTGAAGAAAGCTGCAAACAGAAACTAACATGAGATCTTATTTTCAGACTGTCATAATTGAGATTCAGCAAAAAGTTATCAGAATGAGT